>VXBB01018435.1:129972-343674 GCA_013399915.1 Illadopsis cleaveri
CTTGGGGAACCCTGGCTCAGGAGTTCCAAGAATAAAACCTCTTCAACCAATGCCAAGAGTCCTCTCCTTCCTTCGTCACCTTCTAACTAACACATTCCAGCCTGAGGTTCAGACCACGAAACATCAGAAGTACCAAGCCTTCATCCTATGTTGAACCTGAGCAACAGCTGGCCAGTGAAGCAGCTCAGGAAATCAACAAGGTATCATAGATGTATCAGCACCCTGAAATAATCCTCTCCCACCTCTTTTGTTGTCACCCAGACCAAATGCCTGAGGACCACAGTTCTTGCTCTGGATCACACTTCTCTTACGTGAGGCTGACTATTTGTGCCAAAGTTCTCCCCAGATGTCTCCAAGCCAATAATTAGAAATATTACCATTTTCATTTATACCTTACCAAGAACTCAAAATCATTAGTTCTTCTGCAAACCTTACCCTAATTGTTGGCAATCAGTCATCCGTATTAAGTAGTGCCAGGAAATGTTCCCAACTAGTGGAACTGAATCACTTGGACTAACAGTGATTCATTACAGTGCTCCTTGAGACAGTTTTGCTCCACATCATCTAGAAACTTCCCAAATATTCCCTGGTACAGGAAATATCATGGCTAAGAAGTACAGTCAGCAACTGACCATCTTGTGCTGGATGGGTGAGAATTTAATGCCATGGACATGGACCACCCTATACTGAGACAAGTTCCAGGTATGTTTCATTTCCTTACACAGAAATAACCCCAGGTTCTTCCACAGAAAAATAGATGACATTCAAAAGTAACCATAATAGAAGTAATTTGGGGTAAAACAAAAGAGAGAGAAAATGCTGGTGATGAGATCTTCACCAGAAATACCATCCTTTTTCTATCTACAAAGACAGAGACTCAAGATCCCTCAGCATCATACTGTGAGAAGCAAGATCACCATTAAGATGCAAACTATTTAAGGCTGAAAATCAACGCCATGAACTTCATCCAGAACCAAACAAAGCCGGGAAGATCCAAGAGCATAAACGCTACCAAGTCCCCTGAGGAAAGCACAGCCAAGTCGGGAAGCAGCTGCTTCATTCCCCAGGCAGTGCACATTGTGAGGATTGAAACCCAAAGGGCACAGCTTGGATCACTGCAGCACTGCTTACATCTAAAAAAAAGTCACAATTTTGTAGACAAGAACAGGTAGAAAAATGGACAGGGCCTGTTCAGTTCTACATGAAGAAGAACCAAGGACTCATCTTGCCTTCCATTTAGTGATTTTGGCTTTAATAGAGGAACTGACTCTCAGTTGTTGTCTCACATAATTTGTTTTCTATTTTTGTCTACAAGAAATTTTAATTTCACCTAACTCGGCTAAGTATCAGTCTGATCACTCTTTCTCTGAAGGGAAGCCTGGCCTGTGGCTCTATCTCTTCCTCAAGGAAGAGAGGGGGTGTATCTGTTCCCAGCTTGCTCGTCAGAGCTCATGCTGGATGAGTGGCTACAGTGATGGTCATTGGAGAGGCGTGAAAATAGACTGTGTCAGGCTGGGTCCCCAAATGCAGTGCTAGTAGGCCCCCAGCTTTGTGCTGCCATGGTTGGGGGCTTAGCTGGCAAGCAGTAATTCTGCATCAACCCAGCAAACTCTGCAGCCATGGTTTCTTCATCATCCTGAAGTACAAACTATGAATCATAACCCACATCACCTCACTACCCAAAGAAGTAAAATCAAACCTTTTTTATGCAATATTCATGATGTCACTATGGAACTCACGGGCACAGAACACTGTGAAGGCTGAAGGGTTGAGCAAGTTTGAGAATTCCAGGATGATCAGTCATTTGTGGCCATTCAGCTCAGCAGTATACATGGCACCTTACCATACCATATGGATAGGACCATATCCAGGAAGTTCTAAATCTGGGTGCTGAGATCAGGGATGTTACTCAAGGGCAGTGATCATTCTTACCTGCTTCATCCAAGCATGCACTGCTAGCTCTTGGAGACAGTGTCCTGGGAAAGATGGTCCTGAGGCAGCAAGGCCTTTGCTTTGGTGACATCTGAGATGGGCCGCTATGTACACAGAAAGGGCCTGGTGCAAAGGAGGACTGAGAATACCCACAGGAAGCACTAAGGATTACAGAATGTCATCCAAACGTTTTCCCATGAGTTGTTTGAGAAAGAGAGCAAGCCTTTCTTTCCTTGACCATTTGAAAGGCATCCAGATGTCAGGTCCTTTGCTAAGTAATAGCAAAAATAGTCAAAAGATACAGCCAAGAAGCTGTTCAGAGATGGTCTTCCTTTTATTGGAGCTGTGTGAATGTGTGTTCTCAAGATTAAATTTGCTCTGTGTTGAAACATTGCTAGCACTGCAACAAACTCACTCCTCTTTCTGCTCCAAAGAGTAACAGGTAAGGCCTATGGAATGGTACAGGACTGTACGGGGCTTGAGTTTTGTCAGTGAGATAAACAGCTAGAAGGTGCTTCACAAAGGAAATGCCCTTTGATTCCAGCCTCCTGACTCATAATCCTCTGTGAGTGCAGTCTGCTCAACAGCTTGCTCTGCTGACTTGCTTGTGTCTTCCCCTCGGGAAACTCCAGGCTCCAGCAGCCTTGCACATGCAAGAGCATCCTTCTGCACTGAGCTTACCCCAGCAACAGAAGGAGGGGCATGTAGACACAGGTTGCCAGAGAACACACAGGTCTCACACTTCTGTTAAAGGCGTGATATGGCTGATTATTGATATGGCTGATTACGACAGGATTAAAATTTGAGAAATGAAGAAGTATGCCTTGTCACAGAAGTAAGCTTGATACAGACCAGTGGTCACTTACAGTTAGAGGTGATTACCCATCCAATTCCAGAACATCATACTTTTTGACACCTAATTTTGACAATTACAGCAAGGAATGTAAAGAAAAACTCTGAAAGAAGGGGGCCAGAATATTGCAGCTAAAATGAAGAATTAATAGTTTTTACAGGATGGGCCCAGTTACTGCATGTTAACACTTCAGGCCCTGGTTTGATTTGCTGAAATTACATGCAATTAACCTCTTGTGATGCCCAAATGATTTCATTAACTTCTTACTAACAAAGCATGACAAATTCATTTAAGTAGGGAAATTAAAAGAGGAAAGACCGTGCCTGCATCTAAGCTGGACAGTCAGCGGCCTTCGTGTAATCTCCTATTTCCAGGCCATTTGCTAGTTCCCTCTTAACCCACAAGGTGCAAAATAAAATATTTCTCAGAATAAAATACTCTACTAAGAAAAATACTCTCTAGTTACCTAAGCTTGCTTAACCCGCCAGAGGACTGTGAGAGACAGCTAGATCCAGTACCCACTTCAGTCAGTTTATGACCTTTCCTTGACTTCAGGCGGGCTTCAGGCAGAAGGTAATGTTCTTACTCAAAAAATATGGATCCTCTGGGGAGGAGAAGGGCTACAGAAAAAGTCTTGGAAAAGAGAACTGAGAGAGAACTGTGCAGGGCTCTATGAGTTCTGAGCTCTAGAGTGTTCTCTGTTACATATAAATAGTTTTTGAAGTGCATTTTTCAGAATAAAAATGCAGAATATCTGAAGGTTTTTGGCACCTTAAAGTTCCAGCTGCTTACAAACAAACAAAAGAAAAGAATAAAACAGTCATCCTTTTTCAAACATTAACCTGGAAGAAGCAGAAACTTCCTTTTCACCCGTGGTACCATCAGAGTACATAATGTACTACAGTTAAAACAACAGTGATGATACCTTGCTAGGTTAATAATCAGAGCAGGAATGCTGAAAATAGTCTCAGAAAGAAGCTAAAGATGGCAGACAAGCCTCCACTGTAGTTTGAGAAAATAGGAAATTATAGGGGACAAAAGTATGTTTCCTGGGAACAGGAAAGTTCACTTTCATTAGAGCTGACCATTTGCCATAAGTCCATCCAAATGTACCATGTGGAGAATCCTTGAGGTCTGAGGGATAATCAAGTTATTTTTAAAAGTACAACAAGATATGAAAGAAAATTCCCCTTATTACAGTCTGGATCCCTAACTGAAGGAAAACAGGGACAGCTGGAGGGTAATAGCAATCCTCTAAAAGACAAGAGATAAGGAACATCTGCTAGCAGGGATCTGAGTGAAAAAAGACCTGTCTGGGAATGGACATAAAATATTAATATTCCCATATCTAAGTTCCTCTAGACAATGGAAGAAATGAAGAGCAAACCTTGAACAAACAAGAGTTTTGCAACAGATCTCTGTTCTGTGAAATTTAAAGCCGTATTTCACAGCATGCCATGATTCTCAGGATGAGTCTTCACTACTGCACTTCCCAATAGGAAGCACATCATGGAGCCCTAGAGACTGTGACACCACCAGTGCCCAAGCAGAAGGGACTAGATTTCAATGCACTGATTTTTTGTTGGTTGCCTGCTAGCTTGTTTTTGTTTCCCTTTGTCATTTTAATTCTGCCTGTAATCTGCGTAGATATTACAACGAAATGGCCAGATCAACAGGGACTTCAGCAAGCCACTGAACACACTCACAAAAAAGGCCAATGGACCCCTTGATACTTTGCTGATGCATACTTTCCATGTGTGCCATGTTCTCTCATGGTGGCTATCTTCCCTTGGAGAGGAAAATAACTGGAACTTTAAGCAATTTTAGCAATCAGATATAAAAAGGAATAGAATTCCTCATGATAGATGCCTGCCACAGGCATCATGCTGTCTGAAACTGTTTCAAAGCCACAATGAGCTTTATTTTGGAAGCAAGAGCTGTGTATTGTTTGGAAGGCTCTTTCTTGTCGGCTGTAATGGTGGGAAGACACCTTTCCTATTTTAGCTTCATTTTGCTCCTGGCCGAGTTATATATATATCTTCAGTTCTCATGTGATTTTGTCTGTTTTCAGAACATCCTTGTTCTTCCCACCAGCACTTTCATAGACAGCAGCTGCACCACCTCCCGCCTCCACTTAGCTAAGCTGAACAAGAGAAACTCCTTTAGTTTTTTCTGATACAAGCTCTTCCTTCTCTAGTTACACACAGTAATTCTTCTCCCGACCTTTTCTAGTCCAAAGGCACAGATGGTCCCAGACACACTCAGGACAAGACCTTGCAATGAATTTTACCATCTCTCCACTGGAAATAGGGGAATATTCCCTTTTACACACCTGCAGTACTGCTAGCATCACACTTGGATCAGTCAATACACCAAGAAGTTTCCTCTGGAAATGAAGCCCAATCCTCATCCCACAGAACAGCTGGCTCAGGTGGCTCCTCCTTCCTGGAGTGCTGCCTGTTGAAGGGACTCAAGAAGGAACACAGAGCCAAACCATTCTGTAAGAGGAATTAAGATGCAGCTTGCATCTTAGTGCTATATAGTGAGCTAAAATTGATGGCTGGACATCAGGCCTGTGTTATCTACCTGCAGCAAAGTCCACATTGCCAATTTTTTCTGAGTCCCTCTCTATTCAACCCAAGGTTTGATGCACACTCAGACCAGTTGATGTTTCTCTCCCAGGATGAGCTACTGAGCAATTTTGGAGATACTGACTAAATCTGAAGCCACACAGGTGAATATTTACATGCCAGGTATGCTGGAATATTTGCAGTGCAATGGTTCTGACAGTAGAGAACAAAATCATGATAAAGCATTGATGTCTGGGTGAGCCTGCAAATATACCTGGAAGACATCAACATCCTGGCTAATGTGAGTCACTGCCCATCCACAGAAACTCCTCAGCATTTGCCTACAAGCTGATGAAAATTTTATATCACTGCACATGTCCTTCCTTTTGCAGTGTGATGGAGAACCTAATAGAACTTTTTGGCAGAAGTTTGAGTCACAAAGATATGGGGAAGACTGAAGCTTGGCTGCAGTGGGAATCGAGTGTTCCCTGGGCAGGAACACCACCACACTCTGGTAGGCACAACAGGGCAAATGAACTGGAAGGGAGATGAGGCTCAATGTCAGACATCCCATTGAATTCCCTGTGCTACCTGCAAAAACGTGCTGCAGTGAACAGCTGCATATCTTGCAGATGTGCAAAGTTCTTCGCAGACTATTTGAGAGGAGGCAAAAGCCACTGGTTTTGGCTGAGGGATGAATCTGAATGCATCAAAGGAACAAGGAAGAAAGGCCTGGTATGTCTCAAGCACACTCAGCTGAGGAACCTGTCATCAAGAGCAAGGCTGGAAAATGCCTGGGACTGAGCTGTGCATACATGAGGGTGAGTGAGGAGAGCAGCTCCCAAAAGGACCAGTGAGCCAGTCTCAGCAGCTCTCCAACAGCTTTACTTCACAGGGATTGCAGCAATGCCAAGCCAGTCTCAGGTGACAGAGAATATTTCATCAGCAGGTACCCAAAATACTGTACAATAGACAACCCTAACACATAAGACATTTTCTTGTTCTGAAAAGAGATATGCACAAGCAGCAATATGGGAGCCAAAGCCAAATGATCAGCCAGGAGCAATTGTACTCATCAAACTTGTACTCATCATGAGAACTGTGAAGCAAGGGCTATAGGCAACCCCTTCCATGAAGAGGGAGCCCTAGAGGCTTCATATTCCCTGGGCGTTGATCAATACTTAAGCACCTGGGACTGGAGCTATTTATCTACTTATTTATTTTACAGCTGTACAAAATTGTTCTAAAGTGCTTCTCTTTGCCTTCTATTTTCCCCACAGATGTTTCAATATAAATTATAGTAATTATGTATGGTGAAGAGAGTAATTTGCTTTAACAATTGTGTGAAGTGTAATTGTTACCAGCTTCATGAGATTTCTGTCCTGTCCAATTGTCCACATAGTTTGAATGATCTGTACATCGTGGAAGTGTGGATGTAGAGATTACTCTCAAAGAATAAATTTTCCATATGCATTTTATTCCATTTGACTTGAAGCTTTGGAACCAAACTGAATTTTCTGGGGGAATCAGGAAGAAGAGGTGCTAGAAAATACTTTCTAGAGGCAGGCAACAATCGAGAGAAAAAAGCCCTGTAGTTTATCCTCATAGCATTCTCACATAATAGACAATCAACAGAGGCCAAAAATGCCACAGCCAATTTCTATCTTTAACAAAAATGACAGGACAAGAAGAATTTTAGCTGAAATTTTCTTTCTAAGGTGTCCAAGAGCACTTTCCAACACAACTTTCTGGAGCTGGAGTTAGAGATTTTCAGCAAGGCATTTGGAAAAGAACCTAAACCATTCATCTCCCATTCTAATCCGTTAAATGGGACTCTAAAGAAAGATAAGAAAGGCTCTGTTTAAAGCTAAATGAAACACATTTTATGTTTTTAAAGCACTGTCTCCAGGCCTCTCACCCTATTGAGTCCGACCAGAGTAGCAATGTTACAGTACCTATGACTGATTTTGCTCAAGTTTCTACAGTGGCTAAGCCAGTTAAAATACATAAGATCCATATGTTCTTATGCATTTGGATTCCTCATTTTCTCTATGTCCTCACAATCCTTTTTTAGTAATGTCATACAGATGTGAGTTCAGAGATCAACAATTTCACTTCTTAGCACTCACTTGTTCCTTAAGGAAACAGAAACTTGAGGAACACAAATGAGACCTCCATATTTGAGTGCTCCTCACTGAGGACTGAAGGATCTCCACTTCCTTAAGATATTGCATTATGGCATTTATTTTCTAATGATTTCTAGCAGCTGTTTTACAAAGGTTAGAATTTGCTACTTATTTTTGTTTGTTTGTTTTGTCCCTGCTGCCTGGAAAGTTGATAGCAAATGTGATTGCTCTGATGGATAAATAATACCTTTTAACTTCAACTTTTCAATTATTTATGGTAAGCATAAACCCAGCTATTATTGTCTGACCATGGCCTTTTGCAATAAATATTTTCTCTTTCTCTGTGGTGCTTAAATCTCCTCTTTATACAATGCATACAATTTTCAGATAGAACTTTCAGCCTATCATGCAGGATTGGCACTCTAGGACCCCTCTCATCCCTGTGATCCCTCTCTGCACTCTGAATCCGTCTCCTATGAATCACTCAAGCACAGATCAGCTGAGGTGGGAAAGCCTTTACAGAGGTCAGCAAGTCCAATCCCCTGCTCAAAGTAGGGTCACCTAGACTGGGTTACTTAGAACCAACCCTGGGCTGGTTTTGAATATCTCCAAGGATGGAGACTCCACAACCTCTCTGGAAAACCTGTTTTAGGTGCTCAGTCACTATCACAGTAAAAAATGTTTCTTCTCACATTTAGATGGAATTTCATGCTTCAGGTTGTGCCCATTGCCTCTTGCCCCATCACTAGGACACCACTGAGAAAAGCCTGGATCCATCTTCTTTACTCCTCTCATCATATATACACTGAATAAATCCCCCTGAGCTTTCTCATCCTCTGGCTGAACGGTCCCAGTTCTCTTTGCCCTTCCCCATATATCAGACACTCCAAGCATTTAATAATCTTCATGGTCCTTCAATAGACTTGCTCCAGCATGTCCAGTATGTCTCTCTTGTACTGGGGAGCCCAGAACTGGACACAGCACAGCACAGTGTCTTCTAAGGCTGAGCAGGAGTGAGGAATCAATGCTTTGCTTAATGCAGCCTGGGATGCTAGAGCTGCGATCAGTGTTTCTGGCATACCTCATGGAATGGCACTGATATTCTCCTACCACTGCTGCTGACAGCTAGCCTAGTTGAACAGCCTTTTCCCAGATACATAATTTTGGATACTTACAGCACCTCTGACCTGCCAATTCCTTCAGAAGCTTTTCCTCCTCTGCCATTTGCAGCTGCTAAGATCCCAATTTGTAATGAAGGTTTCATTATTAGATAGCAGGTACCTGACCTTTCATTTTGTACTGTTAAATTGCAGTCCCTTTCAATTACTGTGGTCCTCAAGGTCACCCAGTTCTTTCTGAAGATGGTTTGAATATCTTACATTTGTCCAACTCATAACCTTTCTCTTTGTAATTCTCATTACCTTTTTAAAGTCTCTCTAGTTGGAAAGCTTCTGAAGTATTACATTCTTTATTCATTTTCCTGTCCTTTTTTAAACTTTTATTATTTCTCCTTTGTCCTCCACCTTACCTGCAGTTATGCACCCCGCAAAGTCCTCCATCATCCTCTGATATCAAGAGGAATGCTTGGCACCACCCATTAATTTTCCATTCACTAAGAATGAGGTGTATGTACCTTGCAGCAGGAATAACCTAGGTAGGTACTGCAGGTGCTTCCAAAATTACCAGCCTAGATCAAACCAAACTTTCAGTCTGGGGCGTTAAATCCTCTTAAGAATCATTCTTGTGCTTATGGTGTACTGTAAGTTCAAAACTAAGGCAGGTAGCTGCTCCTTACGTCTGAAATGCTAGCATGGTTCTATCAATGTAAGATGTAGCATTTAAGCTACATGCTGTGCTAGCCAGAGATCTTCACTGAGCTACAAATGATGACTGAGTGACTTCCTAAGGTCTTACAAATAAATCAGAGCCTAAACCCTCTATACACTGAAAATGTTGTCTGCCATGGACATATTCTTGCTAATGGAATTGCAGCTGTGATTTCTTTACTCCCTTTGAGAACCTCTTCAAATGATTTAGACATTAGTATGTAGGACATGTACAGGCCAAATTAAAAAAAAATTGAACATTCTTAACAAAGTGCTGATTAGATTATTTACCAAACTTAAAGCCAATTCAAAACCTTTTAAAATCTTTATTATTTACAATTTAATTCTTAGCCTTGGGCAATAACATGGCTAAATATTAAACACCATATATGCTCTTTGGGAGTGGGGCCAAATGCACGGAGAATTGTTAAAATTACATTTAAATATACATTTTTAAAAATTGAGAATAAAATGGCATAACCTTGGTCTACATAGTTTGCATGTGAGGCTTAAAGCATTACAGTATGATTTTGTCTCCTTAAAGTTATTTGTAGCTCTGTGGTCAACATGGGGAGGTCATCCTTTGTGAACTAGCTGATAGATGTATTTTTTTCCTCCAATTTTCCATCTTTAGACTTTTTTTTGAAAAATTCAAAAGCCTTTAACTCAAAAACACATTGAAGTATCAATGTATGAAAATACATTTGAGTTTTGAATATTTATCAATAACCAGGAAGTAAATCAAGACTTCTAAATTAAAATTGAAAGGTATTAATTTGAGAGCCTTTTTAGGGAAAAAAAAAAAAGCATGAAGGGGAACATTTGCTTAGTTCTATGAAATCTGAAGACAGACACACATTCAACCACTTGGGAACCTTACAGTCTGTTCGCACTGAAAACAACAGCTCCGTTTCCCCTATGTGAAAACCCTTCATACTTTGCCTTTTAGGTTACATTTCTGATTTTATGAGTACTCAAAGAATAAAAGCAGAAGAAAGATGTGGCCCTGTTAATTATTTTAGAAGGAACCCTCCGCAAACAAGCAGACTGCACATTAAGCACTATCAGCAGTTACCAGGTGGCCAAGGGGTGGAGGCAAACAGCTGGCTGGAAATTGTCTCTGCTCCACAGGGACTGGACACCAGAGACCCTCCATTTACTTCCACACCAGGAAAGTGATTAAATATGCAAGACGTGGTGGAATGAGGAGCAAATTAGAGGTGAAGAGACTGAAGAGAGCATAGGAAACTAGCTGAGGGAAAGTAAGGGAGGAAGGGTGCTCAGACACCCTCCTGATCTGAGGGAAGACCTCCCTGGAGAATCTTTAGAAATGCCACTTTTGGGGAAAAAAAACAACTAAGCAAACAAAACCAAACCTAAGGAGAAAAGAATAAATGAACTTGAAATTATCTGTTTACCTCTGTCAATACCCACACCTGCACTGCCCCAGCACCAAGAATATTGCAGATAGTCCCCTTCTCACCAAATGGGAGGTATGGGAGGTTGGTTGCCAGGAAAGGGAAAAACAGGGTCTAGCATTTACCTTGACTTGTCATGAGAATGTACTTATGGATTACTAGCATCCAGCAGCTGACACGCACAAACATGATCACAAGGAATTTGTGGTGATCGTGTTTTTCAGATTTTTTTCTTGGTACACACAGAATCACAGAATGGGTAAGGCTGGAAGGGGTGACAGTGGGGTTACCTGGTCCAGTCTCCTTGTTCAAGCAAAGTCATCCTGAAGTATATTGCACAGGTCTGCATCCAAACAACATTTGAATATCTTCGTTGAGGGAGACTCCACAACTTCTCTGGGCAATCTGTTCCAGTAAAGTAGTTCCCCCTCATGTTCAAGTGAAACTTCTGTGCATCAGTTTCTGCCTGTTGTCTTATTGCCTGGCACCACTGAGAAGAGCCTGGCTCCATCTCTTGACACCCACCCTTTAGATACTTCTAGATATTGACAAGGTCCCCTCTCAGCCATTTCTTCTCAAGGCTGAACACGCCCAGCTCGCTCAGCTTTTCCTTACTAGAGAGATGCTCCAGTCCCTTCATCATCTTTGTAGCTCTCTGCTGGACCTGCTTCAGGAGCTCCATGTCTCTCTTGTCCTGAGGAGCCCAGAACTGTACACAGCACTCCAGACATGCCGACAATAGGTGAGGTCACCTGGTGATGTTCTAGCAGCTAGAAGCACAAAAAAGAAGTACAATAAAGCCTGGAAGTGTTCATTCCAAACTGCAGACAGCGTGAGCTCAGAGAAGACTCAGTTCAATATGTAGAAAGCAGTCTTGGCCACCTTTTAGGAAATGAAGGAATCTGGACTGATCCAACTCACATGAAAGTGACAAAAATACCAACTCCCAGAAAGAACTGAAAAAGGACACTACTGGGGTAGCAATGTCAAATATGGAAAAGGCAGTCGCCCTCACAGCAAATCAATCACAAAAACAGCAATTCAGTGACTGGCTTCACAAAGAGCTGCTGAAGCAAAATTGTTCCAGTGGGGAACAAATCCAAATGCATATCATGCTTGGACCAAAGAGGAGCTATTTTCCTTTGACTCTGGAACCCACAAGTGTTATCAACATGTGCACAGCACCACAGTAATAATGACTGCAACAGATATCCAGTCTCCTGGGAATATCCTTTGGCGAAGTCTGGATCCTTTACCAGCAAGATTTCAGTACAACATCTCATAGTTACAAAATCTCATTAAAAAGGAAAAAGTGTCTTGTAACAGATTCTTTCTCAATGCTAAAGAGGAGGGAGACTTGAGAACAGAAACACATGATATTATAACAGTCAGGAAAAGTCATGAGAGAAAGATGAAATTATGATGCAAGTGAAACTTTTAAGAAAATAGGTGTCACCAGGCCAGTCTGGGTAAGAACAAGAAGCTCCCTGCAAAGTTTATTAATTTGGGGATGGAAAAGCAGTCCATGTGAATAATGAGCACAGCTAAAATTGATTAATTTTCTTCAGAAAATTTTAATTTTTAAAGAAACAATGTACAGAAAAGATTATGGGATTTTTATGCAAAAAACCCAATCCAACAACAACAAAAGCCAACAATCAAACAAAAAAAAGCCCCAAGACACATACTTTTCTGGCCCTACATGAATTCAGAAAACAGGACATATGTTTAGAATTTACTGCATTTGTTTCAAAGTGCAAGAGACAGAACTACAAGGAGCTGCTGATAATTTGTAGTACTCCTCATGGAATCTAGCAGAAATTGGCAACTGATTTGTTTGAGCACAGCAAAGCCCTGTGCAATGATAGCCGATTATTACTGTCATTTTTTACCAAGTAATTCAGCTAAGCTTCACATTATCCAGCACAGTAGTGAATGGCATAATACAATATTTGCCAAGCCTCTGATGAGCTTGTTTTGAACACAGCACAAGACACAAGACACTTCCAAGACTGCAGAGGATCATGCTTCATAGAGAAGTTGCAATCTATATCAAATGTATGCACGCCTAAGCAAAATCAGATATAAAAAGCCAAGAACAAGAGTCCCAAAAGTGCCAGTCAGAGGCTTCAAAATCTTCACACATGCATATTGAAAAGGATTTTGAACGGTGTTCATCTTCAATGGAACCAGCTGAGTGTGGTACAGCCACACTAAGGCTGTAGTGGGTACAATCCCTTTCAGTTTTCCAAGGACCTGTACCGTGCATCAGAAACACTTAAATGTTTCAGCCCCAAATTCCACTTCTACAGAGCTGCTGGCCAATGTCAGCTTGGAGATCATCCAACCACATTCATATGATGAAAATTTCATGCCTCCCCTCTGACCAGACATGTCTTAATCATAGAAAGCCCCCTCTACCACCTCCCATTAACTGAACTGGTCAGTGAGCACAACTGCAATATTAATTGCACAAGTTGAAAATCATAGAATGATAGAATGCCTTGGGTTGGAAGGAACCTTGAAGGTCATCTAATTCCAACTCCCCAATACCTTCCACTAGACCAGGTTGTTCAGAGCCCCATCCAACCCAGCCTTGGATACTTCCAGAGATGGGGCATCCACGGCTTCTCTGCACAACCTGTTTCAGTGCCTCACCACCCTCACAGCAAAGAATTTCTTCCTAATTTCTAATCTAACCCTACCTTCTTTCCATGTAAAGCCATTCCGCTTGTCCTGTCACCACAGGCTCTTGTAAATAGCCTCTCACCATCTTTCTTGTAGCCTCCTTTGAGGTATTGGAAGGCCACAGTTAAGTCACCCTGAAGCCTTCTCTTTTGCAAATGAAGCTGCAAAGTTAAAACCACTTTAAAGAATAATATTTTAGTTACTATATGGTCTCATGGACTGTGCTCTATCTGCAAAATTAATTCTAGATGAAGCTGATGTGGATTGGAAGCTAGTGTTTACTCTTGAAATTTGGGCATATCAAGGCCAAAGTGAAGGCATGACAGAGAGCAGGCTTAACAGCCAGCAGAGAGAAGACCCCCATTACCAGATGAACATCCATGCAAGGACTGATCACCCCTTGATCAGGCCTTTCCCATAGCTCAGCATGTGAGCATATTAATGCACAGGTGAGTGTTATTGAGAAATGCCTAGCACAAGGGAAGTGCTGGCATTTGTCAGTGTTTTGTCAATATTCTTCAACAGAAGAAGCACCAGTCATTTTCTGCCCTACTCACTCTGCACCAGGTGTGGTGTGAAAGCAGAGCATGCAGCTTGCTTTATTTTGGTTATACAGCTATGAAAATAGATTAGGTCAGTTGTTAGAGCACAATGTTATTAATGCAAAGGTTGTGGGTTTGATCTTTACATATGGGATTCACTTAAGAGTTGGACTTGATAATCCTTGTAAGTCACTTCCAACTCAGCATATTCTATGATTCTGTGTTTCTTTTAACAAGCCCTCAGTCCTTCCAGGAGCATCAGGATCAAAACTGGTGTTGTTCTAAATGTGTGAATAAAGACTAGAAAAGACAAAGAGAATAAAAATTAACTGTGGGAAAAGGCTATCTCTCAAAGCTCCCCAAAAGGGTACCCTATCCCTATGTACATTTTGACTACAAACCCAAGTATAAACGCCAGTGAATTTGTACGTCATGGATCTGTCATAGAATCTGGACTGTTTGAATTGCATGGGACCTTTAAAGATCCTCTAGTCCAGCCCCCCGGCAATGTGCAGGGACACATTCCACTAGAAGGCTTCTCAGAGCCCCATCCAACCTGACTTGGAATGTTTCCAGTGATGGGGCACCCACCACCTCTCTGGGCAACCTGTTCTAGTATTCCACCAGTCACTCTCATTGTAAAAAAGTCTCTTCATAATATCTAGTCTGAATCTATCCTCCTTTAGTTTAAAACCCCTTGTCCTACCACTACAGGCCCAGCTAAAAAGCCTGTCCCCATCTTTCTTATAAGCCCCCTTTAGGAACTGAAAGGCTGCTATCAGGTCTCCTCAGAGCCATCTCTTCTCCAGGCTGAACAGCCCCAACTCTCTCAGCCTGTCTTCACTGGAAAGATGCTCCAGCTCTCTGATCATCTTTGCAGCCTCCTCTGGACTCACTCCAGGAGTGCCACATCTTTCCTGTGCTGGGAGCCCAGAGCTGGGTGCAGCACTGCAGGTGGGGTCTCAGCGGAGCAGAGCAGAGGGGCAGAATCCCCTCCCTGGCCCTGCTTTAGATGCAGCTCAGAACACGTTTGGCTTTCTGGGCTGTGAGTGCACACTGACAGCTCATGTCCAGCTTTATCGTATCATCATTGAGCTACACATTGTCAGAGCCAAACCAGCTATTACAAGGATTATGGCACCATTTTTCACTGAATGAAAAAAAAAAAAAGAAGAAAAAACAAACAAACAAACAAAAAACCACCCTTCAAGTCACCCCAGAGCAGAGATAAGCTGTCACACAAGCCTTTAAAAACAACCTCACAGAGTGCTCAGTTTCAAAAGCTAGGCCTTCTTTTTAGCCTATAGACACAACAGCATAAGCAGTAGGGGAAGGAGAATTGTACCAAAAGGGAGAGAGATCCAGTGGCCCAAAGATGCTGAAGCCAAAAGCCTTGCAGAACTGCCAGCAGGAAGACTGTATCAAAAAGAACCTCCATGCTGAAGATGAATAGTGATAACTACATGTATTTATCAGGTTAATCCTCTTTCAATAACTGAACAGTGTGTGGGCATATATTTAATTAAAATGACAAAGCCTTTCGCCTACCATAAACCAAAAATATAAACATGAATATGAAAGGCCATGAATTATGCACTCTGCTGTCTTTGATCATCAGGTAGGGAGGAGAGCTTTAAAAATTACATTCAAGAATCACCTCCGGTTACCAGAACACCTCAACATCACAAGCATCAAGTGGGAGTTGTCTCATAGCTGATCAAAACCTGATTTGTTGCCTGCCTTTATAGTAAATATTTCCAATATATCAAGCTACCTGTAAGATGTGCATGTTTCTCAGTAATCAGCTACAAAGAATTGCTTATCCATACCTATAGGAAAAAACCCTCCAAATTAACTAGTAAGTTTTGGGTTAATAAATGAAGAAATTATTTTGAATTTACTGATTAAGAAATAAAGAGACAGAAAGATCACTGCCTGCTGGTAGTGATCTCAATGCAGGAATCCTTCTGCCATACCTGAACCACCCACACAAAGCCATGCAGACCTTTGCTTGGACCCTCCTTTGTAAAGCAAAGAGTCAGGGTCTCATCTCTTGGGCCAACCATTGCTCTAGCACCATGCTATCCCTTTTTAGTTTTGTGAAGACAATTCAGTCAGCACTGGGAGGCTTCTTCACTTCCCAGCAGAAACATGCCATTACACAGAGGTAGCTGCTTGTAAATGTGGAGGGAGGAGAAAACCAAATGTCATATAGCCTCTCACTTTAGTCTTGTACCTGAAGACCCAGAATTCCCCTCATCATTCACCGGAGGTGTTCCCTACATGCAGCCCCAAGGTTCCCAGGGGAATCCACTGTGTTGACACTTGTCCCACAAGCACTGCCCACCTCCCTTCTCTCTCACCACCGCAAACTGTGATGAGGGAGAAAGCCTGTGAGCTTCCAATCACTAAAGCATCCTGCAAAATCTGCTGACTTCACCGACAGCCACGGTCATTTACTCAATAATTCACTAAATGCATCAGGTGGGCAGCAGGACCATACATCAGCTCCACCTGTCAGCTTCCTGTGCTGATTGTCCCCAAGGAGCTGCCAGGCTCCCATGCTCCTGCTATACTTTTGTCTGCAGGCACAGGGTCAGTCTCAGACCTACACATATGGGAACCATCAGTCACTTGAAAAGCAGCAATGCTCTGACATTCACTTAGAGACAGGCAATTTCAGTGAGCCTGCAACACAGACACCACTGCCTGTGCCCAGATTATTTAGAGTTGAGAAGGGTCTGCCTGCCAGTCTTGGTGCTGGGCAGCAGCTGCCAACTCCTCACTCACACATGGGGCTCTTTAGATGCAATATTTATATGTAGATGTAATGACCTGATGTTTTTCACCTTTATAAGCAGATAAATTTATATTTAAAGGTAAGAAATATCTTTTGTTTTATACCTCTGAGCTTTCAAGTGTTTTTCTTCTCTAGAACAGGAATTAAGGAGGGTTGAGGACAACCAAAGCTTACCAGGGAGGCACTGCCTTAGACACCATTGCACCCCATGGAGGGGAAAGGCATCAGGCCTCACTGCCCAGCTCAGCTGCAGGACAGACATGGTGCAGGAAGAAGCAAAGAAAGGGAATTGCAGGGAGAGCAGGTAGCTACTGCAACAGGGCAAATCACATTGCTTCTTGCATGCTCTGTGCAGATGACAGACATCATGGCTCTGCAGCTTACTGGCTTCTGCCTGTGATGAACAAAAAAACAAGTTTCCATGGGACTCTCCCACATCTTTTCCCAAATGATGCTCTGCCCTCTTCCCTCTCCAGACTCTGGAAAAAGTAGATGAGGCAGCCCTGAGCACTGTGTTGGGTTTCAGGTAGAAGAGGAAAGGAGGAATAGCTGAGATGGCTCATTTCAGGCACCTGATTGAATACACCTGTTAGAAGAGGAGGACTCATTCAGTTCATTCTTCTCATTGTGGGAGTGTTGAGTCAGAGGGAGGTGTGTGGGCTGAGGGGATTTATGAGGGCAGTGCTTGCGGAGCTGGGAAGACAGCAGCCTGCCAGAAACACAGTATCTGTACATGGAAAATGTGCATGGTGGAAGACACGACAACTACATTTGAAGCTATTAATTAGAACAACAAAGAAGACAAAGGTCAAATATCTTTGTCTACACTTCTACCTACTGTGAGTAAAACACTTCTCACACCCCAACAGCAGAGACCCCAGGCCTTCCATACAGCCCTCTGCACCCTTCTTCAAAGCTCTGCTCCCTAGGCCCTGTCCTGTAAAAGCCCTGCAGCCCCAAGCAATGCCTGAGGTGTCCCTGACCATGCTTCTACAAGAAAACAGCCTGAGGAATGAGAGAGTAATAAAGCTGAGGGAGAAAAAACACAAATAGAGAAGATTTCTGAGCCTAAGAGCAGCACATTCAAGTGGACCAAGTGGGAATAGGGGATTTTTAACATCTGGAATTTTTTTAGATCACAGAAAGAATACCATAAAATGTCTACAGGTTAGAGACAATAGAAAATAGGATGACAGAAGTCACCTGGTCTTTACAATTGAGAAAACTGTTCATATGGTCCAATTTGAGCACTTTCTACACCAGCAAGCTGTGGAGATCAAAAATATAGATACATTCAAAACCAGCTAAATAAATGCAAAAGAAAAATGTATGCAGGAACTTAGGGAGAGTATCATTACATGTTTGACCTCTTCTCATGCTCTTATTATTGATCAATGTCACATAGAGGTCTTGATCTGAACAGAGCTTTGCCTGACCTGACCCATCCCCATCAGATCAGACAAGATCCTCTTTCTCCTCTCCCTCTTCTTTTTTTCCCCCCCCTTTGCTCTAAGCAAGGTAACTTTCTACCAGGATATATTTGGAAATGATAGATCAGTATGGTATCAATTTGGACAAAATGGATGATTGATGTGCTTGTCAAATCCTAGGGGATTAACTCATTTGTGACAAATGTTAGGGAAACAATGCAGATGAGACAGCCAGGTCATTGCTGCAGACACAGAGAACAGCAGGTCTGTGGCCATTCCCTTCCAAAAGCAGCTCAAAAAAAGAATGCCATAGAGCAAAGCACAGATGTGAAATGACAAAGAAACCCCACCAACACTTTTGCAATAGCCTGTTCAGAAGTGTGAGGGGAATGGGATGCAAAAGAACCTCCACTTTCCTAATGCTAACAAGGCAGTTCTCCAATACATCTGCACTGGATTAAATGCAGAGACTCTCTTTGAAATAATAAATTAGCTAATTAAAAAAAGATTGGCTTCATCTGGTATGATCTTTCCCCTGCTGCTCTGAAGGAGAAGCCAGCCTCATAAGGAAGCAGGCAAGGAACCTGCCACGTTTCCTCCAGGACATAGTGACTGAGTTGGCATTACTACCATGATCCCACGGCCTCAAGAGGGCTTCAGAGCTATGGGCAAGGTTTCACTGTGACAGAAAGCTGATCTGGCACTAACGATGTGAAACACAGCAACAAAGTTCAGTCCATGACAGAGAAAAATTTCAGTATATACTCCACATCAGAAGCAAAGAACAAGAACGCTGTTAACTAAAAAGGAAGATGCAACCCTTCTGCCCTTGACTGACAAAACTGCTGGATATACCCCTAGGCAACCACTTGGATACTTTCTTTGGAGTTGTTAATTTTCACAGGGAAAATTAATTCTGTTTACTCCTTAAAAATGTCATTATAAGTGTTAATTTGTACATCTCCTCAGCTGTATTTTCATCTTCACATTGCACTAAAAAGTCTCTACAATAATGGCATAAGCCTAATGACAGGAGACTATTACATGAGGCAGCCCTCCACTGAATATAAACTTTCTTAAACAATTATTTCAATCCCACCAAGCAAATTGGTCTCCTAGGGGAGAATATGCTTTTGCTGAAAAGGAGGCCTGCGAGATCAATGCTCCAAGGCCCAGAGCTGCTCCACAGGCACGTGGCAGGTGGATGGTGTCGCTCTGTGCCTCTCCCAGAAGCCATGACATGCAAATAACAGTGCTGTCCCCCTGCAGCACTCCACTGGCCTACTGGGAATTCCTCTGAGCTCCTTTAAAGCAGTCACCAAATGCTGACACATCGGTAAGGAATGAGCTGCAATATCCCTGCAAACTCAAATTCATTTAATTCAGTTCCACAGAAAAATTCAGCTTTTCTGTAGTCATCATAGGCTGAGACAACATGTCTCAAGGTTCCTAAATAATGTATTAAAAGCAGAAGAGTTAGGTTTCCCTTTCATTTCTATGGTTCTCTTGTCAGCATTTAACATTACTGACCACAGTCCCTCTCTTTTCAGCCATGAAACTCTCACTTCATCATAAACTCAGTATTCCCCTTTAGAGGGGAAATGTTTTGACACTGATGTGCAATATTGAGTTGTGTTTATCCCAAAGGTCACAAAACACATAAATCCAGGAAGATGGGTTAATACAGAAGGACTATTAAGTTATCCTATTTGGAACCAGAGTAGAAACAGAAAAATCATTTCATTTCATGTTGAAATAATATTTGCTGTCACATTCTGGTTACTACCACCCTTCTCCATCTTGCTGCCAGAGCTTCCCTGGAGGAAGAAGAGCTGGGACTATTACTGCACTCCGCTCTTCAAAGAGGAAGCTGTAGGTATCCCAGTGGGAATCAGCCTTCTCTTCACAGAAACATGCTATTTGACCAATATGGGGTATGGGTCCATGAATAAGGGCATGAATGTGCAAAAGGATCTGGGATTATTCTTGTCTGTGAGGTGGTAAGATGCACTTTGCTTGTTAGAGGTTGTTAGAGCCTCTTACTCCCCTCTCCTACTTCACTCTGTGTCCCACACAGATCCTGTTTGTGCATCAAAGACAGCAAAAATAGTGGTCATGACTTACATCTCCAGTCCTCATGCTTTTTCTTCCTGTTCAATTTGTGTTTCCTTCCCTCCTGAGCAGGTGCCTCTAGTTGTATTCTCTACTGCTACCTGCATGTCCTGAGGCTCAGCTTCACTCTCACATCTGCATCTCTCCACTGTCTTCCAAAGCTTTTTCTTCTAGATCAGTTATTAATCTAAATTGTCCATTCCAAAATGGTGTGGACTTGAAATCAGGGAGGAACAGAGAAAGAAAGAGGGAGAAAGAGAAAGAAAAGGAAGAAGGGGGTATGCACAAGTCTTGAGGCTCACCACAGCCCCTTTCTGCTCATCTCCATGTGCATGTTGCTTCCAGAGGCATTTGTTCTTTGCAACTGATAGTCTCATTTTTTTGCATAAAGTGCTGTACAGTATTATGGCATTATGGAATTAATAATGAATAATGCAATCTCTCACCTTCCCACTGGAATAAAATCATCGTTTGATTTTTGAATAATTTACTTGAACTCCCACTAAAAGACTTCTGTCAGAGATGGAACATATTTTTTTTTAATTATTAGTGGTTCTTCCCATTAAAATAAATAAAACAATAAGTTGAATTTCTAAAAGACCTAGTGTTATTCAGAAACAATTGCAGAGCAAGTTATTTGAGGAGGCTGGTAATCGCAAATAAATTAATCACATTTTCTTCTTATAAATTGTAAATATTTTCTAGACAACACACCAGAAACATCTTAAATAAGAGCTTTAAGATCACAGAACAGCAGAGATTTCTTTTCCTTCTCTCTGACATTTCCTATATTGAAAAAGTTTCCTTAACAAAGGATCTAGATTCATTCCATGATAAGGTGAGTGGAAGTTTCTATTTCATCTCAGCCAGTGTTGAATGAGATGCAGAGTCCTCATTCAGGTCACAGCGACTGCAGCTAGACACCTCTGTGCCCTCCCTCTTCCTCCAGGCAAACTGCCAGGAATTTGCTGTTTGGACATGTGATTTCTTTTTTCTTCTCTTTTTCTTCTCTCAATAATACAAATTTAAGTTGTAAATCTTACGTGATAAAATTCTCAATACGATAAGCAAAGTGTAGTTCAATCAGGTGCCTTCCAGCTGGAAACCACAAAGAAGTTGTGACAGAAAAGCTGCAAGTAATCAGAGATGTTTAGCAGAACAGTGTGACAATACGTTATAAATTTGATAAATTGAAGAAACAGTCTGAAATTAATAATGTTCATCAGGACAAATATTAATTTATTAATGTCAGAACAGTTTTTCCCAGATGCAGAAAGACTAATAGTATTAAGAGATCTCCAGAAATTTACTGCCAAGCCCTATTGGTAGTGTTCTCATGAGGAAGATGTTGAGATAGCAAGAAACAGCTACATAACCTGATCAGAGTTTTCATAAATTACCTGTTAAAAAAATACCTTAAAGTCTTCCCTGAGCAGCAGAGGAAGGGCCACTTGCCTCACTAGTTTTCATTTTCCTTTATCTTGTCCCAGAGTGCTATAAAATCCACAGTAATTAAGTTTAAGTACCTATTATCAGGGATCTAGAAGGAGGATATATGAGAGTGTATAAGCAGCAGTGACTCTGGTGCCACCACTGTCACCACACATTCACAGGCAAAGAGGAGCCAGGGAAGAGGGCATGGAGCCACGGGCAGAAGGAGAATAAATCTCCATCGCTCCTCCTCTGCACCCCTGCAAAGTGACTGCAACACTGTGTCAGGCTCCAGGAAACTAATGCCAAGAGGGCACATTGTCAACACGAAACCTGACTCAGAAAGATGGCTTCTCCTGAAAAAGGCCAAAACAGCAGTTTGTCCAGAGTGTGATTCTGCAAAAAACCTAGTACGATCTCCAAATCACTTGGACATCTGTCAAACAACAAACACACGAAGCAAAACATGCCTGCTCCTATCTAAGCCCCATCTTCAGTCATACAGAGTCTACTCCAAATAGAGCAAAGACCTTTTCCTCCCAAATACATCACAGCTTCTGGCTGAACTGAAGTGGTAAGCCAAAACAAATCACTTAGGGATAAGAAATGGAGTAAATACACCTACACTTGGCTCATCTCACCAAGCACTCACAGGGAGAGGGGAAAGGTGGGGATGTGGTCCTTCTGTACACTGAAGTCTTCTGGTTGCCCTTCTGTTGAAGACATAGCTTTATGAAATTTTCATATTCAAGCCCTTTCTTTTAACTTCCAAAACTGATTGTGAATATATGTACATGTTGTCCTCCTTCTAGGAAAAAGGCATTTTGGAGTCTCATCACAAACAAAAAACCTTTTCAATTCAAAACCTACATCCAGCCAGACAAGGGCTCCTAAAGACTGGTTTGTTTTATTCTTCATTGGTCAAGTTCAGTCAGGAGGCTTCCATAGATGTGGCTCAGGCAGGAGTCTGTGGTCCCTGCCAGAGGCTGATTTGACACCACCTACAACAGAGAGCTCTGATTCCTCTTATCTCCTGCATTAGGCCAGTCCCAGTCCAATGTGCTTTGCTTTAGTCCACAAGGTCTTTTCCCAAAGGACAGTAGCCACCTCTCTCCTCCTACACGGACCCTATGTGCCATCCACCTGTCCATGGGGTGCTGGCAGCTGCCCCTGGCCTACACCTCACCTGGAGTTCCCTGGCTAAGGAATCCTCCATCTCTGCAGAGTTTCTCAGGGGCCCATGAGCTGCCTCTCCCTCTTCTGAGTTTGTCTAAGAGCAACCAAGAGATTAAAAATTTTTCATAGATATGTGAAGAAGCAAATATCAAGGTAGGTAAGATAGCTGCAGCAATTTTGTCCCCCAGAGGAGAAGGCTTGTTTGGAAGGGGTTAAGCCTTTCTTAAAATACCCAAGAGACTTAAAATATGACTTTCAAATCTTTATTAATCATATACTTTTCAAAGATATTCCAAAAATATGTAAAAGTACTTTTTCTCAGTGATGACTTCTTCTCTGCCAAATTATAACAACATCACAAACTATTTCAACAGTCTGAAAGATTATTTTTTAAAGTAGAAGGTAAAGCTTTTCTTACGCTTATAACTTCGAAAGCAACAGTTTATACACCCAGAGAGATACAGCTTAAGCTAACTAACAACCAGGTAATAATGTGTCCTCAAGACGATGTGAAACAAGAATATAATAGAAATTCAAGTGGCAGTCTTACTGCATCAATCAAGTATTAGTGCTACTAACCCTCTTTTTCCCAGAGGGCTTGGCACATCAGATTTGAAAATGTTGATGAAAAGATCACAGGATAAATCTGGAAATATATTTAAACTGTGGGAGAACAGCAATTTAAATTATGATAATATGACCTATTAAAGAAAGAAATTAAAATTTCCCAATTGATTATGTTAAAAGAAGCTCAATTCCACAAGGACTTGAAACACCAGATATGTCTCGGTTTTGAAGAGGTGGAGAGAATATGGACACTTTTTTCCCTGACTATTCTCTGGCTATTTACAGAAGTGATCCTGTGGCTATCAACCTTCTCTGATTTTCAGACCCCTAAAAATTTACAGCAGAGTATCCCATTAAAGAAAACACAAAGCTGCTCACGAGAGTCATGCTTACCTATTTAGTTTTACTGATCTGTCAGAAACAGTTTGTGGGAATTAAGGCTTTAAGGAGTAGTAGTCCAACCTTGCTGAGGACAGATGTTGCTTCAATGCTGAAACACCTTGCTGTCACCTCTTGGCATGCCCAAAGTGTCACCTGTATTTGTATTTGTGCTCACATTCAGGCACAGGTCCTGGTGAGCCCGTGAGTGGGAGGAGAAGCTCATCACCAGCAGATCTAATTAGCAGAATGGTTGACCCATATGAACAGCTTAATGGCAGGATAAAGAAGCACGGGC
Organism: Illadopsis cleaveri; assembly: GCA_013399915.1. Classification (NCBI taxonomy): domain Eukaryota; kingdom Metazoa; phylum Chordata; class Aves; order Passeriformes; family Timaliidae; genus Illadopsis; species Illadopsis cleaveri. The sequence continues at coordinate 154,120 of VXBB01018435.1, forward strand.
TGCAAGGAGACTTCTGTTATCTAAGGAAAGAACAAATGCAGTAAAAGGGAATGGACCTGCCTATGCTATAGCAGGAGTGAACTGAAGGCCCATACTGCCAGATTTTCTCTAGACACTCATTCAAGTTCCCAAAAATCAGTGTTTCTTTGGAGAGGGATGTCCAGCTGCCCCCTGGTTTGTGCTCTGCCCCTGACAGCTTGGTCCATGGATGGCACCTCCTCTTTCCCTTCACCCTCTGCTGATGGGTGGGGTGAGGAAAGCAGAGCCAACAGCCTCAGGCAGCCCCTTAATCTCACCTGAGTAATTAGTTCTACTTCATATAAGCAGCTAAATATTTCATTCTCTCCCTGGCACAAGGTAGCAGAGGCAAGGGGGCGGGAAGGGCCTGCCATGAGGGAATTGTGGGACTCAAGCCCTTCTTTCATCTACCAATTCCCCTCTCAGACACAGTGTCAGTTTGGCCTTTGTCCTCCCAAACTGTTCGATGCTATAGATGTTGTCTTTATGAATTTTTGCACAAAGTCTAAGTTTTATTTACTTGTGAAATTCCAAAACTTCCATAACACTCACAAACCAGAATTTTTACATTCTGGCCAGCAAAGTCATCCAAATCTGTTGCAGGGACCAGGACAAGCAAAGTGACTTCATCACCATTGTTCTTATACCTGATATTCACCTTCCCTTTTTAGGATCACCTTATGCATTTGTAGCAGCACAGCACCATTGAGGCCAGTGCATGTCATATTCATCACTGAGGCAGGACATCATGCCAATTATTCTTCACCTCTCTTTTACAAAGAACAGGTAGGAAGCAGAAGGAGTTACAATTCCCCTATCTATGCTTTCACAGCTTCCTGAAACTTTTTGTTTATTGTTGTAGTTTTAAATGTTGCATGATTATCTAAGCACTAGAAAACCTGAACTAGTAGGTTACATAGACTTTATAAAAGTAAGAAACACATTAATGATTCAGACTAGGGAAAGTTGTTCAAAACTTGTCCTTTAACTGAATAAACACATGTAGAAGGCATGCCCCTGCTGGAAAGAGTGTCTATTTCTGTGGCACTGGATATCAGCTGTGTCCTGTGTGCCCCCAAATTAAAGAAATGTATCCATTGGCATATGACTAGAAATTACAAGACTAGGCCTGTGCTGCAGAAAAGAAAAGGGTTATGTAAAGAATTAGATCAGTATGACTCATCCTGAACATTGGGTTTGAAGAATGTTAATAGTACTATTGAGTATAAAGCTGGCTGTTACAGTTAAGATTGCACTTGGAATTTCCATTATAAATCCTATTTTCGAGAGTTTCTAACTTGGCTGTAGTATAAATTCAATCACAGCTAAAACTCAACATACAGAGTCTCATCACTGGAAGCAAAAGGTTTTTTAGAGAAAAATCCTTCTGGATGTTTGAGGTCAAGGGAAATAAAAAACCCAGTAGAATCATTAAGGGAGAGTTGATGCTTTTCTGCCCTCCAGTAAATTACAAATGACCTCTGTATTTAAACTCAGGATTTCATAGGTCATTAATTCAGAATGGAGAATGCTATCTCTAGGTGTATGGAAATACAATTAATTAAAAACACTTGATCTGTTACCCTGAAAAATCTACTAGGAGACATATTCAGCAACTTTGAAAAAGTTTCAGTATACATTTTGACATTCAGAATACCAAATTTCAACACTGGCATTAACTGAAGAGTTTCCATCAATTTCTGAGCCACTAATGATACCACATATCAAGTGTGGAGCTGCCTCCAAGTACATTTGGCAAAGTCATCCTATTGGCACCGGGATGGATCCCACAGAGGCAGGCAAACAATCCAAATTTCACAAGTCAGCTCAGGTACATTCATGTGTCAAAATCTGCACCAGAAGATTCCTGTGACCCCAAGTCCTTCTTTGTAACCTGATGTTGGGGTGTAACCCCAGCCAGGAACCAAGCCCCAGGCAACCACTTACTTGTTCCCCCACCAGCAGGATCAGGGAGAAGATCAGCAGAGTAAAAGCAAGAAAACTCATGGGTTGAAATAAAGACAGTTTAAAAGGGAAAGCAGAAGCTATGCATGCAAGTAAAACAAAACAAGGGATTAATTCACAATTTCCTGTAGGCAGGCAGGTGTTCAGCCATCCTCAGGAGAGCAGGGACCCATCACACACAATGGTTACCTGAGAAGACAAACATCATCACTCCAAATGTTCCCCTCTTCCTCCTTCTTCTCCCCACTTTATATGCAGAGTGTGATGTCAGATGGTCTGGAATGTCCCTTTGGTCGTTGTGGTCACCTGTCCTCGTTGTGTCCCTTCCCAGCCTCTGATGCACCCCCAGCCCCCTTCCCAGTGTGGCAGTACAAAAGCAGAAAAGGTCTTGGCTCTGTGTAAGCCCTGCTCAGCAATAACAAAGCCATCTCTATATTATCAGCACTGTGCTCAGCACAAATACAAAACACAGCCCTGTACCAGCCCCTGTGAAGGAAACTAACTCTACACCAGCTAAAACCAGCAGGTTTGACAAGACCTGCTCAGGTGGATAATCACCTGGTCGGTGCCTCCTAGATGTCAAACAGCATAATACCTCCCAGGGGGGCCGCTTGCTCAAGCCATCACTTACCTGGACTGAACTCCCCTCATTTCACTGCAGCTGTTTAATAATAAGCATTTAAGCCATTTGCTAATAGTGCATTTTCAGTTCCATAAGCACACACTTTCTCTACTTTGGTGGAGAAAAGATCACTTCCACCATTTCCTATAAGACACACCTTTCAGCTGGTCTTTTGCTGAGGTCTTTGTTTCTACCTTATAGGCAAGGAAAAGTGTAGAAATCCGTTAAAAACCAAATATGTACCAGGTGAAGCTCAGGCCAACAGTGAGGAAAGCCTCTGCCCAAAGGGGTGGTATTAAATCAGAGAAGTCACTTGTGTATTTTTAAAAGTGGGATCATAGGAAGTGTCTGAGGCTTCAAGCATTTGTAAAAAGATGGGAAGCTTGGGAAGGACCGTGCTGGCAAGGCCAGAAGGGTGACACTGTGCTGCAGGACATGACACTGTGCAAGGCAGCCCAGACCAGGTCTGGAACAGACTCCCACCAGCCAGGAATTAGTGGAGAGCCCAAACAGCTCAGCAGCCCTGGCCTGTGGATGGGCTCACCACAGGCTAGTCCTACTTGCAATGCGAAACACTTCCCTGTGCCACTGTGCAACTGATATACTTTGGAAAGAAAAGAAAAAATAAAAATGTTCACATGGGCATCGGGCTTGCCTTAGGTAAGCTACTTTCATTTCAGATCAAGCTGTTTAATCATTCCTGCTAAGATTTTTAGTGTCAGTAGCAATGGTTTGGAGGGTTAATAGCACTTTAATGATGTATGGTGCAACCTAATTGGAAGCTTCTAATTGAGTGTTTCTAAATGGAAGGAATTAATTGTATCAATGAAAATTCAATAGGGCTCTTGTCAGGTATCCATCTAGATTGAAAGCATTTTCCCAAAGCTGCTGAGTTAATAAGTTTCTTAATTTCGCTGTGGGAGATTTTGTTTCATTAACTTTCCTCATGCACATATTTCTAGACTTGTCAAAACAATTTCACCTGAATATCAGAACACCTCGATGTGTCTCACATGTAACTTCTACCAGGACCACAATCTGAGGCCCTTGAGACAAAATGTACAAACCTCTTCAAATTCACAACATGCTTTCTGTCTGTCTTTTTTCCCCTTCAGGTGAAATATGCATTGCCTAATGAGCAATGCCTACCACTGTCCACGGGAACCACAGGGTTCAGGTGGTGGAAGTGGCTGCTTGGCCCCTGTAGGGACAGTCCCAGGACATGGAGTGCTTGGCATTTGGTGGGCTTCTTCACAGCTCTGATTTTTCTCTCTGTTTGGACTAATTTCAAACCACTCAAAATATGTTTGGGATTTTTTTTTTCCTGCATTAAAACAGTGTTAAGGAGTGTTCAGTGTGTTCTACAACATATGACAGCACGGTGCTTCACTTCAGTGCTTCACTTCACCTCCTATTTGGTAAGCAGTATTTCTGCCCATACATCATGAAGCAGTGCAATAAAGCGGAAGAGTCCCATCCTGCAACATCAGAGGAGTCTATCTGGGAGAAACTTAATGAGCCCTTTAAAAAAACTGGTGATGAGGAAGACATATGAGGAGTAGTTTATGAGAAAATTGAGGAGCGTACTGCAAAACTCGTATTGCTGGCAATATAGTGAAGGACTGCAGTACCTCTCTCCTTGCATTTGAGACAATAAATACAGACAAGCAGAAAATATTTTTCCTCAGTGTCTGTGCCAGTAAAAGATACTAGTTTAGGCACTTGGTGCACCCTCAAAACACAGGAGCTGGGACCTTTGCAGCTTTTCTAAAATTTAAGAACAGTATGTCAAGGTCAACCATACAGTGCAACATCGATTTCAGAGCAAGGCAACAAGGAGAGGGGAAAGCACGGCTGCCAGGGGCAAGCAAGGGCTTAAGAGCAGCAGGGACAAGGTTCAGAAAATAACCCGGTGACCTGATTACATAGGTTGGACCAAACTGTGATTTCAACATCCAAGAGACAACAGTGACAGCTGCTCTGGGTCTGGAGAGGTGGCAGAGTCTCCAGGATGAAGGGAGAACAGGTGAAAAAATGGTTTTAGCCCAAAATCCAAGCACTCTGCAGTAGGAAAAATGCATGCGAAATCCAGGATTTAGGAATATAAACCCAGTATCCTGACCCTTGACCATGGACCATCACCAGCAGCAGCAATACTAGCACTGCCAGATGGAAGAAAAAGGACTCAGTTTGGGCCCCTGCTTCTCTAGAAATACCTTCCTACAGTCAAAGGAGAGGGGCAAAGGAGAGATCAGATGTCTTTTTACTCTTAAGGGAAATAAGGGTAATAGTAAACAGTGAATAATATGTAAAAGTAAGACTTTGGAAAGTGAGAGCAAAGTTAAGTCACCGGTCATCAGTAAGTAAAATAGATTTGTGATCAAAACTGAAATAAAAAGAAAAATAAAAGAAAGAACAATTGACTGAGGTCTCAACTGATTTTTTTTAAGAAATCAGGAACTGCTTCTCTTTAAACTTGAATACTTTAATTGTGCTTGATGCATTGCACAATTCTTCTAAGCAGAAACATTTATTTTTTAAAAACTGACTAAAGAGATGGATTCAAAGGACTTAAAAGACACCTTGTTTTTAGGGTGAGTAAACAAAAATAAAAATGTCGAAACTGTTGTGCCTAAAACTTCATGGAAGGAAGTAGCCATCTATTTAGATGGTTGTAAAACAAAACATATTGCAATTGTACCTTCCATGATTAATCTCTTTATGACAGAAGGGAAACAAAAAAGCATGCTACACCAGAAAAAATAAAATTATTTAAATCCATGCCAGCTGCCCCTTCAGTGGCTGCTATAGCACAAAAATTGCCACATTCTGGTGGGCTGCTGCGACTGTCCTTGCTGCCCTGCATGACTGCATGTGCCTTAATGATACACTGAATAAGTGCCATAATACAGAAACAGGAAATTTCCCTCATAATATTTAATTGCATAAGGGTATTTTAAACAGAAAACATCACTATCTTTTTGCTATCTGTAAAGCTATTCCAAACAAGGGGAAGTAAAATTTAATTAAGCCTAATTCAAATCTATTCCCTGTCTCCCAGTGGAAAAGCCTTATCTACAAGGGCCCAGCTGTCAGGCTTGCTGAGAGGGGCATACTCAGGGTGGTTCATGTCAAGCAGACATTGCATTAATGTATAAACCATTCATATAGCCAAGACAGGAACCCAAATCATTCAAGTGAAAACACGAGTGTCACTGGCATTCACTTGTGTGCTCTCTCATCCTGTGAGTTTTTCATGCGCAGGACAAAAAATCCCTCATTGATGATGAAGATAAATAGGCTGAATTTTATCAGGCAAGGATAAGTTTGGCCTTGGTCCTCTGCAGAACAGAAAGAGCATCTCTCTCATCCCACCTACTGGGTTGTAAAATAAAGTAAAAAATTAATCTCTTCTCCTTTTATTTTTGCAGTACTAGCCTTCAGGAAAAGCTATCAACTGTAAATCCAGACTGATAAATGTTCTTCCCTTAGCTCTGAGAAAAGATCTAAGCCCCAGAGAAGGCAACAATTTAAAACACATCCCCATCTGAAGGGACAGTGGCAAAGCTACTGCCTGTTCAGCGTGCTACCTCCTGCTCCTGCCCATCCATGCTTCAATCTTCCTCTGTGCCTTGCAGAGAGACAGGACTCTGACCTGGGGCTCTGGAATGAACTGCCAAGACACAGCAAGGAAAAGCACAAACCATTCCACATCATGGAACACAAGTCCTTTTTTGGGCAGTGATTCCTGCCCTAAGGATCACACACACCACACCTCAGAACATCAGCCTACACTTTGTGATTCTTCCCCTTGGGCTTTAGCTTCTACACAGTGTGGCACTGATTCTTCAGTCAAGGCCTCTTCTACAAACAGATCAGCATTCCAGTCACAATATCAGGAAGTGACATTGGAAGAATCAAAAGAGAAAAATTCTTAATAACTTCTCCTTAGTCACAAGTCTTCTCAAAACTTACTGCCTTCTGCATCACCTCAAGATCTTAAGCCTATAGAAGTGTATATGTGTAACAGAACCACAGAGCCTTACCTAATTCTCATTATAAAACTTGTCTTTTTTTGTCTTTTTTCCACAACGTGTAATGCTCTCACCCCTCTTCACATGTCTAGATTGGAGTATAAGGTCTCTAGGACAGGGAATAGCTATTGTTTGTTTGTTTGCTTGTTTGCACTCTGAAGGGACTAGCATATTTTTGTTTCTTTATAAATAAATAACAGACAATAAACTTCACCTCACATGTCCTAACTTTGATAAAATTCCAGGTAATTTTACAAAGACACTCTACAGAGTAAGCATTATAATACCTGGATCAAAACAGTACTGAAAACACCAGTTTGACTAATGAATTTAAGCTGAGTCTGTGGAGATATTAATTCAAATTTATTCATTCAATTTGTGGTAAAAAATCTTTAATTATTATTATTATTGTCTGTAGATTACTCTAGCATCCTCTTTCTTTCAATCCTTGGACATTCTGCAATAATCAAGCACATTGAAAACATGCCAACTGGTTATTTTTAAGGCAGTACAAAAAATTGCTCTCACTGAAATGCTAGGTTTATACCAAAATCATGAACATTTGCATTTAAAGAGACAAAGCTTTGATCAATATTCAATACAAAAACACAATGTGAATACATTATGTACCTTGTGGGAATTCCTAAAGGTCTGAAGGGAAAAAAACCCAGCAGATAGTCTCCTATGGGAGGTTCGTGGATTAAAGAGAGAACTTCACTGGGCACAAAACTCATTAGACAGATTTTAACTCATTTTACATAGCATCATTCCAACACTTGTTTATTTAGGATCTAACTGGACAAAATGCACTCTTACATTGGCTGTGAATCTCCCAGCTGCTTTAAGTTTCATTTGCTGTCCATCCACTAAGGAACTCTGTCTCTGAGAGGTTCCATTATGTTTTTGTTCACTTGCATTCAGAGGTGATCTATATTTTCTCTTCATCCTGCCTGTTCTGCTCTATTCCATTGAGCTGCAGCTGAGTGTCTACAGCTGAGCCTACTGCAGACCTCACTCAAGAGCTGCAGATGTTCTCTAGATCTTCCTGGGATACGCTGGCTGCATTGCCAGGAAATTCAGTAAAGTGGGGCTCAAACTGGATGATGGAATTGACCCTGCCCTGGCACAGCAGCCTCTGTCAATCCTGTGCAAAGCTCTGCCATGGAGTGGCACTGACTCAACCTCGTCCAAAGAGCACAGTATACTTGCACAACAATATAACCCATCACAGTAATATAACCCAGCCAAGTACAAATGACATAATGGAGCTAGTTGAAAAATTTGTTTGGTATTTTTATGGCATTTTTTACCCATTTTATTTGTTCAGCCTGCCAGGAACTACAGGCGGCCTAAAGCCATTAGAACAAGATGTTCAGGACACAGTGTATAAGGCAGGAGAACAATTTATTCCATATCTAAACCAGGACAAATAATTCACTGTAACATAGAGGAATAAGGAGGGACACTTTTATAAGCAGCCTGGGGATCTCCTTTGCAAAGCCCTTTCTGCATTTACTCTGCCTGCTACCAGCCTATCACCCTTCCCAAGGGGCAGCCAGGCTTGTCCTGCCACCTACATGCTTGGAGCATGTCACTAACAGGGAGCTGGGGACCATCCCCCTTTGCATTCCCACTTCACATGCCAGGCAGTCTCCCTGCAGCACTGGAGGCACAGGGGACAGTCGGGCAGAGAGCATGGTCCCTGCAGCCACAGCAGAAATGCCTGTGGGAGGCAGGAGAAGGCTTGTCTGTATCCTCCCCTGAAGACAGAGGGATCTGATGAAGGTAATCACAGCAGCACATCTGATTGCACTAAAAGGGTGGAGTAGGAGAAATCGAAGTTGAGTTTATTTTGCATCCCCTGCTCAGCACTTCAGGATAAGACCCTGAGCTTCACTTCTCTACTCTGTCTGAGCAGCACTTCTGATTGTCCCAGAGGATTTGCCAACCCACATAACACATTACACCAGACAGGAGAAACACAGCGGGACCTGGAAAGAAGAAAGGTGGGGTATAAAAACCAATTGCTCAGGGGACTAGTCTGTCACTCCTAATTCCTCATTTTAAAGTCTTGGTGTGACACTGGAACTCACCCAAGGCTCCTCAGGTTACAATTGCCTTCATCCTCTTTCATAGCACTTCAATTAAATGCAGGTGTATTAAAGAAAAAGGGAGTCTGACCTGATTTCAAAGGGCCCCTAATCTCACAGGAGTTACTGAAATGGAAAGGATATTTTGAGTCATCTCTCTTTGTTTAATTGCCTAATCAGACAGATACTTTCATAGTCTGTTTTGTGCCAACATTGAGATTGAACTTAAGATTCACATCTCATAACTCTTATTTTATCACATTAGGGCTCAAACAAGTTACAGCAGCCCAGACCCTTTCCAAATCACAGCCTGCAGGACTCCTTTATGAAGTGGGTTAAAAAAGGGCTTTGATACTTTCCTAATAGATGGCCTTCATTATTTACAGATTTCAGAATGACAAAAAAGATTAACTGCAGAGCTAAAGCAAGCTGACAGCATACATTTGAGGTGCATTAATAGATAAGGAGATATTGCAGTACAATAGACTTTACATATTTCTGCAGCTCTACTCTCCAACATATTTTTTATCACATGGAGAATTTGCCACCCTTCTCTGCTGGAATTTTTATCACAAGGAGGGTATCTTCTGGGGCAATTCCTTTTCCCATGTGCTCCAGACAAGGTCTAGTGTTGAGGTGTTTTAAAATAATTGAGAAGGGGAAAACAGGAATTTTGTGGAGAATTTCTTTTCTTCTGATAGCTAGCAAGGCAAGAACAAAGGGCGCCTTGCAGGACTATATTCTATTGAAACCCAGAGTGTGTCACATCCAGCCACAACCCACTGCTCTTTTGATATGACACAATATGCTTTCCAATGGACTGAGAGAAAACACTGGACCACAGGTCAGAGGACATTTTTCCTACTTTTTCTTTTTTCATCAGCAGTAAAATAAGCAAGGAAGCCACTGGCTGATTCCATGCTACTCAGGGTTACCCACTTCTCTGGTCATTAGCTATAATTAACTGTGTAGCTACGCAGTTTGCAGTTTTATGCTTTCTAAATGTCATTTTATCTGAGCAGAGGGTGCAAAGTGAGGAATGTAACTGCAGGGCCTTTTGTCAAACAACAGTCATTTCTTCCACATGCACAGTCTTTGGGATATAATAAATCCAGTTCAATGAACAGGCAACAGGTTTTCTCTCCACATAAACCAGAGAAAAAATGTAACCACTGCCATCTCTTCTGGTGCTTATGCACCAAAATTAGAGTTGGTGACCAAGAGCTGAAGAGGGATCTTTGCTTCATTAGCACCTGAAAACCTCAGCCAAAGTGCATGTGCCTCTGAGTGAGGTTCTCATCAAACAAATAAATAAACCTCAATCTTCAAGCATGCACAGCTTAGACAGCCTGGAGAGAGAACAGAAGGTAGACTGGGACCAGAAAGGTGATGGCAAATACTCTCTATGTCGTTATACCTCCATCAAACTCTCTGATTGGTCCTGTTGTATTGATTTCTTGCTCATTAAACAAGAAGGATATAATTTTCAAACATGTCCCTTCAACTAAGTTTCTCAAGACCCATTTATAAAGGGGATTTTTGAGACATTTGTGGCAGACAGCTGTTTGCCCAGGTCACTGGGAGACTTTGAACATTTTTACCCAGACACTTACTTAACCCGAAGTGGCACACTGACATTGCAGCCTTCCTCTGCTTCACCCTACCACTGACCCTCAGGTTTTGATCAGAGAAGACCAGGCTCAGGTGCACAGCATCACAAGAACCACCAGAGAAGTCCAGCTCAGATGCTATTAACCACAGAGGAGAGAGCATTCAAACCCTGCCTGGGGCCACAAGGGTTGGTGGTAACCTGGGGTGTGGAGATTTGCAGCAAAACCAGAAGAGATGCTCAGACAGCTCAGGTTCTTGCTGACCTTCCCTTGGCTTACTGGAGCAGAGGTCCTCTCACCTGGAGAGAACACTTCTCAGACAATACCTCCTCTGAAAGAGTCTTTGGCACTATTTTTCCTAAACACCTGATTACTCCTGTTTACCCACCAGCACAGCAAAGGGCTGTATTAAGCCCCATTGTCTAATGCATTTTTTAGTGCAATATGCTTATGACCTGGCACGTTTCTACTCTTTTAATGCCCAAAAGATATCAGGGCAGAGCACCAACACAAAACAAAAGGATCCCAGCAGGGCAAACAGAAGCTGACAAGACACAAGCTGAATATCCCTGGAGTCTTTTTCCCTGCTTCTGTAGGAGAAACCAAGCAAACTCTTCCTCCCCTTTGTGCCATTACACAGGCAGCCTGGCTCACCAGAACAGGTCACATTTATGCCTTTGCAGTCATGCTCTAAAAACCTGGGCACTGCTGTGTCCAAAAAGTGGGGAAAGAGACCTGTTACCTCCTTGTGCATAAAGTCAGCTATAGGATGAAATGGGTAAGTGAACTACAGCCACCCTGTTGACTATTTATGATAATCAGGAGGGGATCTGCTCCTGGCAGCTCTGCTCTGAAGATGCAGAGTGGTCCTTACTGTCACAAGCAGAGGCAGTGGGAACAAGGGGATAAAAGTACACATAACCTCCATCTGCGGTTTCCCCCCATGCCTCAGTAATCCTCAAAGAGCTGCCCTGCACTATGCTTTGCAGGAATCAAAAGAGCTATCTCGTTCTTAACCTACATGCCACACCTTGGCTCTTGCATACGTCATGGTGTTATCTGTCTCCTTGTAAAGCGACAGAGACAACATCCTCCTCCAGCTCATCAGCATCAGTGTGTCCCCAGATACATTAACTATAGCAGCCACTTTTGGTTTTCCCAAACAATTTAAGATTTTGTTCTTAAACTAGGCTATAGGAAGAACATGTACAACATAGGGACAGAGAGATTATGGGCTTCATTCTCAGGCTGCTCATTGCTGCTCTGCTCCAATGTCATTTCAAAGGATTTTCTCTCAATTTCCTACAACAAGACAGTGATCAGAATCTCAATGTGTCCCAGTTCTCCTCCTGGAGAAGGTCAATGTGTTTCTGTCCTAACCTCTGCTACATAAGAAAGAAGATGATGCTTCACTCCTGTAGTGATAAATCGTTCCTGTATAGTCATTCAGGGTTTGATCCTTAGAGTCAGAGCTGGCATTAATTTCCTCAGATACAGAGCATGACCCTCACCCTTAGTTGTGCAAACATGAGACCTCTATTTAGTAGAGATGATGCAGTGGTTAAATATTTGAAATTCCCTTCTAAATAAGGCTGCCTAAAGCTTAAAAATTGCCATGCTTTCCTGTTAGTTCAATAGCATATGGAAATCCTCCTGGGTTAAAGGGAGTGGTTTGTGTCACTAGGAACTAGGTAAGTGAAATATTTATGGTGACTGTTACCCTGGAGATCTGAAGTCACTGCCCACTGTACTGTCCTGCAGCTGTGAGGTGTTTTTCCCATTTCTTTGTGTATGCTTTTGCCTGCTGCCATTCCTTGAACAGTGAGGCTGGGCAATCTCCATCCCTGGAGATGTCTGAAACTCAGCTGGACTGAGCAACCTAACCTAACTGGAACCACTTGAAGAAGGGGGTAGGACTGGATGATCTCCAGAGGCCCCTTTTAAATTATTCTGTGATTTGTTCTCAAGCACATGGAACAAGAGTTATCAGTTCTTTAATTTGTCAACACTCAGCTAACTGGTCATTTATTGACCCCAAAGTCAGGTAGTTTTCTTTCCCTGACTCAATGTCATGGGTGTAAGAACGAAAAGGTAAATCAAAGAGTTTTTTCAGGGGAGACACACTGCACAGTACATGAAGCAAACAATACATATCAGTATTACTGAAATTAGAAATAATCAGCCTCATAGAAGAAAGAAAACTATGGACTATGAAAATGGATTCCATCTGCCAATAATTTTGTTGGACACATTACCTCTAGCAGTAGACACTGTTCCCAGTTTTGCCAAAAGGCAAAACTTCACCTGAGCCAGAACACTAGGTCAGCACTGTGGAAAGTACCATGGGTCAATCAGTAAAGGGCAATCTTCCTCCAGGTGAATGCTGAGCTACGAATGATGGAATGCTATGAGTCCTGCATTATTGCTTCCACCTTTGCAGAGCTGTCCTGTGTGTCCTTGTACTCAAATTGATTTGCCTCAGCTAACTTCAGATATCTATATTTAGTCACCTGCTTGTCCAGGCTCTACCTGTACAAAATGGAGAGTGAAACACCTCCAGATTCCTCCCTCAGTTTGGCTGAAGTTTCCCATTGATGGTGGCTACCCCTCACCCTTCACCCTCCTTATTTCTGCACTGGGTACAGAAGGTGTGTGCTCACCTTGCCCATGGTGTTTGCAGCCCCCTGTACTGGTCACTTCTTGTCCAGTTTCTGTCTGACAGACAAAGGGGTGTTTGTCCTTGGCTGGTCAGAGCAGATGCACAGCACTGTCCATGACCACGAGCAGTGACCAGACTCACAGCGCTCTCAGCTCTGTCAACCAACAACACAAACCCCCAGGAGAGGCACACCCAGCATCCCACAGCTTCTGGGCCTGCACACTAATGCTGTAGAAATGGGAGCTAGCTAAATCTTTACTGGCAAAAGGACTGGTCAAATTCTATTTTACGTTCAATTACTTTGCTCTTTAAAAAAAAAAAAGAAAAGAAAATGCTGGAGTAGAAGACATTTTGGTGTTCAGCCTGAAATGGTGCTTTATCATAAATTCCCTGCACAGTACCAGAAATGTGTGATCTGTGCTTTGAATAAATATTTAACACCTAAAATGGGGACTCCAACTTTGATCAGGGACCACACTTGGGAATAAATTGTCATTGCTTTTAAATTGCTGCAGTTTAGCTATAGCAGGTTATATACATCAGTTATATAAAGCTATATACAAGGAACAGTTTCTATGCCACCACACCAGGAGCAGAGTATGAGTTATACAACACTTAAACTGAGACACTCTGTCCAAGGGAAACCATATTGCTCACTCTGGGATTTCATACTGGACATTTATACCCTGGGTAAGAAAATAGATTTTCATGGAAATACATATTTATTGTTCTTATTCAAACAGAACATAAAAATGTGCAAAGTATTTTTAAAGCCAAATTAGAATTTAATTGCCTTAACTGTTCTGTTTCTCTGAAAAACCCAAACATATCCATGATGTGATGGGGTTTCAAATGTTCTAATTAATCCACTGTTTTAATTGAGGATATGCCAAAGTAGTCATAGTGTCTGTTATTTAAAGAGCACTGGCAACTGATAATGAATACCAACATCATGGTCACTGACTCTGCGTCCTTTCATGGCAGTAACTCCCAAAAAAAGCTACTTTTAAACTCTTGTACACATGTCTGAAAATGACCAGAGGGAGGGATAAAACCAAACAACTGTGATGTTGCACAAACCAGCTGTGTTCTGCATCACAGAACTCCTACGTGTGTTGGCAGTCCTACCTACAAACCTGCCCCAGCACCATTTCTCCTGGAAAACTTCAAGGAGGTGAGAAAAAAAATGAGTAAAAATACTTCCCTCCCTCTCCTAACAGAAAACAGGTACTAGCTGAACATGCCATTTCAAAGAGAAAAAAAATCATTCCCCATTGAAGATTTTACTTGCAAGTGCTTTGCCAGACCCTTTCATCCCCCTCCAACTCACAGCACTGCAGAGACCAGACTGGAGGACCTTGTGATTCTGTCCATCATTCCCATGCCTTTAACACAACTAGTAACTGGAATTATCAAAGGTGATATCTTATCACTTTAATCATATACCAGGCCTTTATCACATAGGAGAAATACAGCCTTCCTGGCTAAGGAGGCAGGCCCAGATCCAGAAAGGTTTTCAGCTCCTACCTCTCACCAGAAACAATGACCTGTAGGTACATGCAGGCTCCCATAGCCCAGCAAGGCTCGTGTTTTCTTAGTCACCCATACCATACCACATTTGCCCTTAAACCACACCCAGGTGAGGTGAAAAGCAGCACACAGAAGCTCCAACCACACACACAAAAAGGCAGCTTTCATATTACAGCTTTCCCAAGCACAGCTGCTGTCCAATGTGTTTTACCTGTTGTGAGGTGAAGAATTTAAGTCTGGCTCTTCCCTGGGGTTTCTAGCAGCCATTTCATCTTCATGGGGTCTCATTACCCAGTGCAAGAAGCCAGCCTGGTGAGCCTGAAGCTGCTCCCTGGCAAGCACCCTCTGCAGGCTTTCAGTCACACCAGCAGTCCTGTCCCAGGATTAATTACAGTGTGGCCTGCCCACCCCACTGTGCACTGCAAGTGGCTTTTACAGACATCACTGACTTAAGCAGGCTCAGGGTATCCATGGCTCATTCCGAGCCATAGGCCTCTGATCCATGAAGTTTCACTCTTCAGGGAGTGCCAGGGTGCAGTGCTAGTTGATGCCTAACAGCTCTGGAGGGACAGAAATCCCTCAAGACATTTCTAGCAAGGGAGATGGAGGCATGATTTAGTCACACCTGGCCCCATTCCAGGGACAGAGCCCCACAGCACCCAAGGCCACCTCACCATGACTGGCTGGGGGACCCTGCTCACCTCCAGGCTCTCCTCTGCCAGAGGCTTCCTGTGAGTCCCATCAGCCAAGGAGGATGGAGCCATTTGGGAGTGCCACTGGGAACATATTCCAGCTCAGGAACTAAAAGTGTAAGAGGAGCCCCAGGTCTCAGAGGATTGTGGAAAGGCACTGAGGGCTGTCACTCCCATGCTGAGGCTGAGAAGCTGAAAAACTTTTCATCTCCAGGCTGAAAAGGAGGGAAACCCACAGGTTACACACACCAGGAATTTGTCAAAGCTGGATGACTCTAAGTCTGTGCTCATGGTAACATGGGAAGTCACTGGGAAATGAATTATAATATTGGCTTCATGAAGATTTAGCAAAAGAGAGCATTGCCAGGAAAAAACATAAATTTAGTTTCACAAACAAATTCCTTGCCCAGACTAACAGAACCAAAATCTTTTCTTAATGGCTTTTTGCTGTTGGGCAGAAGCAGAAAATCTTTCTGTAAATATTGAGGAGATTCTCTCTCCTCTCGCAGCTGCTCAATTGTCAGGGTGATGAGATTACATGTGAAAGGGAGAAGAGGTTAAATATTAGCAACTAAAGAGCAATATCTGAGGAGGATGCTGCAGCTACCTGTCAGAGTATGGGACTGATGCCAGTGGTCAGTGATATCCCATGCAAGACAGTTCTGCTCTTTCAGACTCCCTCTCCAACAGGAACTCCTGGAGGCACAACTGGAATTTATCCAAATCAAGAGGGCTACAACAGAAGCAACCCTGAAATGAAGATAAGCTCAGCTCCTAGGAAGGTAACCAAGCTTGCAGGAGGCAGCAAGCACTTCCTTTGGTGCCTGCTGAGCACCAGGATGTGACCTTATCAGAGCAGTAAGAGATGCAGAAGATCATCCTGGGAGCCTGGAATTACCTGTTGCAGGTGAACTGACTGGAAACTCAGACACTCATCCTGTGTCAGAGACACTCGCAGGCACTCCAGGTGCTGTTTGCCCACAGCAAAGGAACAAGGGAGGACGGCACAGGATGGAATGAAGGAATGCCAGCAAAGCTGGTGTGGCTCACAGCAGCAGCGTGTCCCAGGGAGCAGAGGGAGCACAGGCAGTGGCCAGGGTGCTGCGGGTGGGCACTGGCAGCTGGGCAGAGGCAGCTGCTGCACAGGCACAGCTCCAGCCACTGCAGACATTGACAGAGCTCTGCAGAGCACAAAGCTCCTCCGAAAGGCAGGTGGAGAGAAATGAGAACAGGAATCAATTACAGAAAAACAGATAGAGCTCATACCTGCCACAAATGAAAGAAAATTGAAAAACAGTCACAGCCTTCAATAGTAATAAAAAGAAAATGGTTTGGTCTCTGGATGAGAGGCTGAGAGCAGACCTTGCAGAAGCACACAAGGATAAGGCAGGGCTGCTTGGCTTTGCTCTTTGCAGGAGAATAGACATACTGTGGGTAAAGCTCACCTGCAATTTCCAATGACATCCTTTAACCTTGTCACCAAGAACACCTCCTCTCTAGGGAAACCAAATAAAAGCTCCAATATAATAAACAGAAAATACAGGGAATTCATTGGCAGAGTCATCCAAAGCACTGGAGGAAATTTGGAAAGATAATTCTTCATATAGCAAATTGGGAGGCAGATATATAAAAGATCAGACAGCACAAAATTAGTGTTTGGATCCATCTGATGAGATGCAGATGTCTACACCTGAGCTAATCATCCCAGGTGCTCTGTTGTTCACTGGTGAGTTTTCATGGCAACAGGTTCCTCGAGTCGTTCCCTCTTTCCCTTCCCTGTGAGCAGTGCAAAGGATATGCATAAAGGAGATAACATATATAAGTTATGGGAAAAAACCAGATGTTTTATTTTATAATATAACTGATGTTTTATTTTAAACGTGATCATATCAGAGAAGCTGCACTGTAAGATACCATGAGAGGAAGAGTTTAGGTTTCCTGATTTACTTGTACTTATTTGTGGAACTTTCATAACCCCTTCTGCAGAGAGTTTCCAGACAAGGCTGCACATGGCACATGCACACACACGTGTCTGTGCTGCTTAGAGGGTGATTGACACTGAATAATTAAAGTTCCGCAACCTCTCTGCAGACTCTTCACTGGCTGATAGATAGACAGAGAGGTGTGTATATGTGACAGAGCACAAAGTGATTACACACATCTAGGTCTTCACTCTTTCTGGTCTCGGCTTCTTGGCAGTTCCCTCAAGTTGTCTTTGTCTGTAGCCAAGTTTTAATCACTGTTAAATCACACCATCTGACTTGTGCTTTGGAGCACTTTGTCAACATCAAAAATAAATATTATTCCCCCAAGGAATCCAGCTGGCCTCTAATTAGCTTTCAGAATATATCAATTAAAGTATAATGTGCTGTCCAGTGATGAAAGCCTCTGTCTCACCAGCTTCTAGAAGATCAATACAACTGTATTATATGAAATATCTACCAATTTATTTTCATGGCAAATGAATCAATATGGCAATTTTAATGGGACCAGTCATCAAATAAATATTATCAGCCCTGAAGAAGTCCCAAAACTGAACAACATCAGTTGTATACATTCAAGCAGTATTTTTCTTTCTGGTACTTGTTATTGAAGAAAAATTACACTTGTCTTAGCAGCGGCAAAAGCATTAATGTAGATAATCACTGTCCTGAGCTTCAATCTGTGCAATACATGGCAGAGCTGCCTGTTTTTCTGAGAAGCTCTCTTCCAGTGCTACTTTGGTGCCAAAGAGATCTGTATGTAATACCGGGGAAAAAAGAAAATGACAAAAGTTTGCATCTGCCCACAATCCCTTTGCATCCGCCCCACTTCCCTCCAGAAGTAACCATACTTCTGATAACAGAGTGGCTATTAAAGTTCACTTCTTTAGAATTCCATGTATTTCGTGGCCATCTGAGCAGCATGTGAAACTCCTCAAAGCCAGGTTTGCAGCATTTACACTTCATTTTGAGGCTCACCTGGGTCCATTCCAGATGTCTCTTCCTGTCAGAGCAGGCATGAGCTCCAGCATAGAAGAGACTTGCTCTCAGAGTGACACCATCCAGGACATGCAGTTAGAGGTCAGCCAAGAGGTCAAGAGGTTGTTGCCCCGTAAAAATATCTCACAGAAATGTTTCTACCACTAAAGGAAAATCCTGGAAAAATCTCTCATCAGCCCAAAAAATGGATCACGAGTCAGCTCAGCTAAACTGACTCAAAACGCTACAGCAGCGAGTTGGCTGTGTCAGGGCCTGTTATCACCTGCTATGAAGTACTTGTCAAACCAAAAGAAAAGCTGAGACAACAGCAGATTTCTCATATTTCTGGTAAGAACACATTTGCATTACTGCTAGCAATGAAGGATCATTAGTGTGAAGTGTTTGAATACATGCTGAGAAACAGCAGCAAGTGCACAGGCAGGGCAGTAACATCACAGATCACAGGAATCAGAGGGCTTTACAGTGTGCAAATCACAGCATCCACTACAGGGCATCCCTTTCTCCATCTCTCCTTGCTCCCTGGTCATCTGTTCTCCTGCCAATCTGTTTTGATTTCAGTACATCTCCTGCATGGAAGACTCCAGGTTTTTCCTCATATTTTCCTCATATACTGAGCAGAAAACCGCATGTTTGGTCTAAAGTGACACAGCTCCATTTGGGGTGATGATGGTAGACACCAGCTACACTTCTGGATGGAGAAGAAACAACACAGAAGTCTCTTGGCCCAGGCAAACAGGGTTTATTCCCTTGTCAATCTTTTCAAATGCCCTTATTTGCAGCCTATTCCTCAGAGGTTCAAAATACCCGTCTGGGGACATGGCCACCAGTGCCACCTGCCCTGCAGCTGTCATCTAGGTGGAGAATGAGCCCAGAAACAGCCTGACTGGATTCATGTCACCTGTTTGGCAGAGCCTCTCTTGTGTTCAACAGATAAAAATTAAGACCAGCAGCAGAATGGGGATTAGGATGAGTTTTTTCAAATCAGAGCTCAGGTTCTATGGTGTTGGGATCAAAAGTGAGGTGTTGTTCTCAGCAACATCAGCCCTGAGGCCACCTCTGCTCTTGACAAATCAGCAGGAATTTTATCACTGACCTTGAGGCACAGAAAGTACCGAACATTTCAGAGGCAACCCAGTCCCTTTCAGATGCTTCAAGCAGTAGTTAAAGCACTATTTAAATACACAGAGAGCTCCTCCTTCATCCTGCAGTTTCAAACAAGGGTAGTAGGCTAATGCCAGCACTTCTCCAGGCACCAATGTGCCCAAGAGGGAATTACCAAGACTTCCCAAGGCAACAAACTTGATGTCTTCTTTTGGAACAAAAGCCAGAGGCACCTGCAGGATGCACCTAAAAGACCACTGCACAAAGACTGGTGTTCTCTTCCCAGTTCTATGGCTAGCTCAGCATTAACTTGGGGGCAACAGCCCTGGATCCTTAAAATCCTCAGCAGAGACTGCACAATTTCATTAGCCACAGCTGAATCCCAGATTGGCAAATAGCAGCTGAAAAACCTATTTTTAATCGAAATGAGTCATGACAGACAGATTTTCATTAGTGGTCATACTAAAGCTGCTTTTCATAGGACAGTCGTCCATTAATCTGATCATGATCAAGGTTTTCTTAATGATGTGGCAACTTAAATACATTTCATAAAGTGAAAACTTTCTCTTCTTTCTCCAAGGGAGTTACTGCTCATTTTGATTCTCTGTAATCTTTCTTACACGGTGCATAACATCAGCCTCTTTAGAATGCAGATCTTTTCTTGAGACTTGTCCAGGAGTCTCAGCATCCATGTAGGGCACCACGTGTTTGAGAGCACCTGTTGCATCAGGGGTACACTGTGGAGTTGCAAAATAAAACCAGGATGTTCTCTTAACAGTTCTCACAGCAGACCAGAGATCACTCAAGGACAGTGGTCCTGCTGGAGGGGACACTGCGTGTTAGGGAGCACATCTGCTCCTCTGCTCATTAGCTGCTGCTTCACTGAATCTTACACACTTTTCAGATGACATCTGATGGGCAGCAGTGAAGGCTGCCAGTGAAGAGGTGACACGTTCCTCACTTCAAACACACATGAACCATGATGAGCCTGCAAAGTTTTATGTAGTTATAAATTGAACACACAGATAACCAAAGCCACCCTCCACAGATGGCCAATTAACCCTTTGCAGACAGACCATGAGATGTCTGGAGACTGATCCTGTCACTGAGGAATGCAAGGACTAAGGTGGGGGAAGATTTGCCTCTGGTGAAAGGAGAATTTGTGACCCTGACCTGGGAGGCAGCAACCCCACATTTCAGAAAAGGCCATCCTTGCACAGGCACATATATACAGGAGCACTCTATATGTATGTTTGCAGCATCATCCTCTGCCCTGCACATCCTCAGAGGGACCCCTCAGCCTGGCTTTGATGGTTGCACTTGGATGGGGACACAGCAGTTGCTCAGGGAACAAATCCAGACAGCTGAGAGGAGTCAGGGCAGTGGCAAACATGCTGGGGAGGATGGACAGACAGACACCAGCCCCTCACCGAAGAGGACCATAGGCAATTTTTTGGGCTGTCACTGAGCAGCTATTTCCTGTCAAATGTGCAGTAATGCTGAATGCCACACAGCAGATTAGAAAATGGGGAGGTAGGGGGCTGAGAAGAGGGTAAGGGGGTATTTTAGATGCCGTAACATAGGGGCTCAAATACTGAGCTTTGCATTTCCCTAATAAAACACTCAGCATGTGATTTTGTGGTGTTGCTTGCTCCTGCAGAATCTATGGCTGCTGCAGCCACATACATTAACTGCACACAGAATGACTGCTAACATCTCTGCAGAGCTAAATAGACAAGCTCATATTTTCACTTAGTGGAGAAAAACTGCCCCTCTTAATGCTTTATGACTTGACTGACAGAAAGGAAATTTCAGTGTCTGTGCAGGCAGACAGGAATAGATGGGGAAAATGATGAATATTTACAATACAGAGGAGACTATTTAGGTGAGATATTGAATATTATCCAACAGAAATGTGATTGGAATTGTTGTTAAATGTATAAAATCTTATATTACCACAGAGGGAGTTGTATTTTGAAAATTCAAAATAATTCTGAATAGCTAATGCAATGAAAGAGCTTATTATAACTACAATCTTGATTAAATGGCATAGCTGGCCAATCACACTCACCAAAAAAAACAGAGGATTTGCTTGAATTTTGGAAAAGACTAAATGACTGTATTTAAGTCACTTCTGCACTCCTTTGCTTCCACATCAGAGCATAGAAATTACAACCTCAGATGCTTGGCAGGAAAAAAAGAGAGCTGAATGCAGAATTTTACCCTCCCTTGATTCTATTTAGCAAGTTTATGGAGGAGAGCTGTTCTTTTAGCCAAGGGAATTCTGCATCACTAACAGATTGGCATTGTTTATGCTGAAATTGGGTGCTGAAGAAGCAAACCAGTTTGCAAAAAAATGTATCAGCATCTACAAAAAACAACAGAAAGAGTAAATGGGCTTAATTAGTCATTAGATAAGGAACTGGATTAGCGTGTTCTTACATACATTTAAGAAACACAAGCTCTTAATCCTACCCAGTGCACTTTATTCCTTGTGCTGGATAACTCATCTTTATAAAGAGGACTCTGAACAGCTGTGTGGGTCAAGGACCATCTCTCCCAGCAGCCACAGCCACTGAGCAGATGCTGGACATAAGCTTAGCCTGAGGGAAGGCAGCAGTGGAACTTTCCCCTGCACACCAAGTTACCCCTGCACGCTGGTCCCTTGCAATCCACTGCTCTGCCTCTCTGATAAACATTGAAATAGGAAAACAAATTTATAGAGCTAAAAAAAAAAGCTGTCAGAGAGGCTTGAAAAAAAAGCTCCTGGGCCAGCCCCTGACAGCTGACATCTTCATGTCACCTCATCACTGCCTTACACTGCTGCACACAGGTTTGCCAAGGGACATCAGCCAGAGCACTGTGCTTCTGCCTGGGATGCTTCTTCCCTGTGGTAGGTGAGGAAAGGTTTTGACAAGAGAATGCCAAAGCCAAGCTTGGTAGCTCCCTGCAGTGTTCTTTTGAATGTTCTTATTTTCCTGATGGAGGATGGAGAGATTTACAATGGAAAAGTCCAAAACCAGTCAGATAAAGAGAAGTATCATTCTTTATCACTCAGAGGACAAAAAGGTCTCGTGTGCACTGCCTTGTGCATTCCAGACAGCATTAGAGTGAAACAGGATGATTGCTGCTCACTCTAACCTCACTGCTAATTCAATATGCTGATTCTCAACCATGTCCCAGGTCTTCACCAACCAACCAACCATCCCCACAGGTCAGGACTAGCAAGGACAAGGTTAGCAGCATTCATACAGAAATTGCTCCATTTGCCATGACCTGAGATTTGAGAGCAGGACATGTGGTTTCCCTTTGGAAACAGGCTCCATCTGCAAGCTGACCTGCCGCCACTTGAGTGTGTGATATTGAGTGGGATGACACCAAATCATTTACTTAGTTCCAAGCATTTCTCTGCTTTCTCTGCACACACTCGTGGGCATTTCTGTCAAATCAATCAGGTTAGGTTTGCACAGACACTCTGAGTGTTTGCTCCAAGAAAAGAACCTCAAAATTTCTGGGAAACGGGCACAGGGTAACACTCACATGGGGAATCACATCTCCCAGCTGGATGATTATCCACTTTCTGGCAGCAGCGTCTCCATTGCAAGGGTCCTCGTGGCAGCCTCTTCCCACTCATGAGGAGCTTTTATTGGCAAGCCAGGGCACCAGTTTGAAGCCCACTGGCAAGTTTCTGAGTGCAGCTGAGAGTGTACTGGAGTAGACTCCCTTCATTGCTAGGGGAAAGAATTCACATTGGTATTTATTTTAAGAAGTGGAAAAGTCCTCTCAAAACCAAATTCCACAAAGGACTGGTAGCCTCTTCAAACAGATGAGAACTGTACTCAGGATAATGGCATAAAAAGCCTGTAACCTGCTGAAGTGTGATTTGTTAAGACATTTGTGATGACTAGCAAGGTCAGATTAGTTCCTAAGCCACATTCATTAGCTTTCACTGAGCTCATGGGATAAAAACAAGTTGCATTTCAGTACAATCAAATGCATTTGGTGGGAAGGATCACATGAGTATGGCCATTAACCATCCAGACCAGAGGAACTGTTTCACTTCCTCAGGAAGTGCAGCACAATGTATATATGATGGACTTGCAAAAAACTGAGCTAAGCTTATTCCATTTCACTTTAAGTGTGATAAGCTCAAGCACATCAACACACTTAACAGCAAGTTCAATTTACAGCCTGTACTTACACATTGCATTTTTTATAGAAGCTTAGGTTTAGCATCAGAGGGATAAGCTGTGCATAACAGAGAGGACTCCTGCAGTCCCAGAGAAGCCATAGCCAGAAATACTATCTTCCTCCAGGACTCCATACGTGATTAGGAGAACAATGCTCATCAGTTTCCTCTTAATGCAGCTGAAATCTCAGCACAGCTACTTCTCAGCTCGAAAGGATTTCAAAAACTGCTCAACAAAACTAATTTAGTTTAATTAAACTTATCCACATTTTATAGACAAAGCACATCTCAGATAATGTGCAAAACTTACAGATAGCATTGACCCAAGAGATTCCACTCCTGGGTAAAGCTGCTAGCTGATAGCCCAGTGTAATTTAAGCAATCATTTTTACATGACTGAATCAGATGAATAGTTTTCTTTGTGAAATATGGCTTCTGGCCAGAGATGGACAAAAATAGGCAATGAACAAGGCATTCTTGGAACAGATCAACTTCTCTCTACTGATTTAATCATAGCATATACCTCCTAACAGACCTGAAAAGAATGTTCTTCTACATTAGGCTTTCTAATTCCTTGATGGTTTTGACTGACTGATTTGCCTTTGAAGTTGGGGGAGCATTTCATATAAAAGTGTGCACTACTTTATTATAAAATGTCTCCATGGTAGAAATTAATGCCTTGATAGCAATTTTCATGACTTACAAAGATGATGGCAATGCATTCTTCTGGCATCTAGTTCTGCCTTTAAAGATAAAATTTGCAGATACTTCTTAAAATAAACCATCAATTTGGAAGGATAAGACTAAGTTCAGGGGAGCTACAAACACAAGAGAAGAGAGCAATATAACTAACAAACCTAATGAAATGTGGTCCAAAGGTGAAGGTAATAGTCTTTTCTCACTAGAACTCTTTATTGCAAGTTGTATGTCTCTTGGAGTTACCTTTGCTGTGCTCTGGATCTTGTAGCTTGAAGCACGCTGGGTGCAAGGTTTGGCTCCACTCTGCACAGGGTCTCTATCAAATTAACAACAGAAGTGGCTGCTGCACCAGTGTTACTGTCCTTCAGCTGCCTGTCACCAGCCTTCTGCCCAATTCCCAAAATGGGCAGCATTAGGAGTCATCTCCTCCAGGACAGAACCAAGCAGCTTATTTTAAACCTCAGGTTATTTGCCACAGGAAGGTTACAGCTGGGGCAATGACCTGCAGCATAAAAGCAGTAACACCCTGAGCCACAGTGGCCATTTCTGCAGCAGCTGTAGCCTACCACAGCTCAGCATCCCTGCTGCAAGGCACACTCCATCTCTCACAGGATATAAGCATCAATCAGGTCAAACTAGAGAGCAGCACGACAAAGAAAAGTACCCATTAGCAGCCTTTACTAAGAGACATTTTCTTCTTGTATTTAGTATCAGTTTAGTCATATATATCCAGGATTACAGGAACTCACAGGGTCACTTCAGTACCTTCAGATCATGTACTATGTTTTATAGTCTGAATTGAATGTTCTCTACCACAGTTCTCTGTTTTTTAATGTTTTGCTTCAGGCATTTCTCTCTCTTTATGAGTATGGCCAGACAGCAGGACACACCAATCAATGCTCCAGCTAAACTCAGTCAGTTGCAGGAGGAATCATTTTTTATTTCTGTTCATATAATATTTAAGAAAAAATACCCATCTAAAATGTTTAATATTAATTTGCAATCCCTTATGTTAAAGCCTAAATTTCTTACACTCTTCACACAATTTAATGTGCAGCATCAATAAGGTCTTTACAAAGTGAACACTGAACAGAAAGTTCTACGATGCTGAGGTTAACACCACCTCTGCTACGACACATTTTATGTGCCTCATGAAAATACTGCAAGCTGGGTATCTTCAGTAGGTAGTACATCTAGTGTCAGTCTATTTAACTGATCTAAAAAACCCAAACTTTTCAATGCTCTCCTGACTTTTACCTGACTTCCAGTTCTCATCCAAAGAGGCTTCAAATTGTAATAAATTATCTGGCAAACAAATGTCTTCGTTATTTTGTACACAACAAAGAGAAAAATTGATTCTGAATAAAAGCCCACTAAACTATGCAATTACATAAATGCCTAATGTGTATCTTGAGAATTAGCTACATGTAATAGATCTTAATTCCATACCCAGTTATAAATCAACACATTAGAACCATTCTAGCAGCAGAAGGAAATCAAGCACTATCAATATAATATACAAATGCAAACTGATCTGAAAATGCATTATTTAAAA
The DNA here is from genome assembly GCA_013399915.1 of Illadopsis cleaveri. Lineage (NCBI taxonomy): Eukaryota > Metazoa > Chordata > Aves > Passeriformes > Timaliidae > Illadopsis > Illadopsis cleaveri. Next base: position 179,865 of record VXBB01018435.1, read on the forward strand.
CAAGACTTCCTGCTTGGCAGTTTAAGAATGTCTCCTGGCCAATGGCCTTGGAAAATACACAGCACCTTATTCAGACTTTTCCACCCCTCCTGAAGGAGTCTCCAAAGGGGATTTTCCATAGGCTGCAACTTACAGCGGTGAAGAAGCCTGACACCCATCCCAGCAGACAGTGCAACACCTGAAGATTACAATTCTGCACAGAAGGCAGTTCAGATGCCAGGTGGGAGGCTGCTCTTGGTAAACCACAAGTGATTTAGGAGTTGCAGATCAGCTACATAAAGTCATCAAGGAAGTCTTTGGCTGTGATTTCCCTACTTCCTTTTCTCTTGTGTAAAGCTGGGACTGCAACGCTTGTGAAGTACAACCTTGCAAAAGCTTGGGATTTATTCTGATGCTACAGTGGCACGCCTGGGACTAGGAGAAAAGGAGACAGATGATGGGTGGCATGCCCAGCTGGCCCTGCTCATCTGCCCATTAGCCCTGGACACACATGCCAAATCTTCTGGCATCAGATTGAGAGGTCCCCAGGTGTGACTTGAAACAAGGTCCCTGGAAAACACCCTTCAGTCAAGACAGTCCTGGGACTGGCATTTACTTTGTCTATTTGTCTTTCTTTTTTTAGACCAGAAAAACACTGCTAAAAGCAGGGCTGGTGATGAGCCCCTTAAAGCAGATCTACAGCTGACAGGAATGATAACCCAGAACCACAGCTACTTCCCAAAAATGCTGAATGCCAGGTTTTTTTGTCTTACTATTTCTAGCATATGCAGCAGTTACCTGTTCTTACATACACTCGTGGCATGGAGCATCTGCCCCTTCCCTCTTCTTTTTCACATGGCTTCATTCTTTATATACACACCATACCCTCAAGGATGGACACATCTGAAGTAGATGGGCCAACTTCATAAGGATTAAAGAAACACTGGCTCTATATCAAACAACACAAATTCATTAGAAACTTCGTTATTCAAAAATACGAAAGCAAAAGCACTTGAAAAATTATTTTTATGCAGACACTTAAAAAGTCATCACAAGATAAAAACTGCACCACAATTCTTCCCACATGTATAATTTAATTTTTAATCTTACTGTTCAGTAGGTAAGAATATTTCTCTCCCACTTCAGCACACAAATAAGAATATTCTAGTCAGAAACAGTAAGTCTTTTGGTTTTTTAATTGCTTGCCTCAACAACTGTTCATGCTTCTTAGAGCAAAGCTTTGATTTGAGAGGTATCAGGTGACGTACAAGACAACTGACCACCACCAAGTACACTATGGATCTGTGAATATCTTTAAGAAGGACACACCACTGTATGTATTGTCATCCATATCCAAATCATCTTTGAGCAGCTTTCTGCTGGTGGAGCGCTCTGCACTGCAGTTTTCTGCCTCCCTCCACAGCTACAGGAGCAGGAGCTCTGCTATCCCAGCACAGACAGAGATTTGCTGAGACTGCTCATTACATTCACTGCAGCCATTCACACAATGGCACATGGGACATGTGCACCAGTCACAGCAGCACCACAGCAGATCCTTCTTCATTAACAGATTCATCAGTGATGCTGGTCCCAGATCACAACAGTTTCCAGGCCCGCTGTGGACGTGTAGACTAAACAAACACTGTGCATCAGCTGCCAAGCAGGTCCCATCTTTCATGTTTAGCTGTTTGTGAAACTCAGTCATTTCTTCTCATTCCACATTGTCAGGAAGGAGCAGATGGCAGATGTGCTCTGCCTATAATATTGTTTTTATGATACCCTGCCTGCTGGCAGAACAGTGGAAGAAACATTTGGAGGCAAGAATTTGCAGTATATTTTCAGTTTTGGGTAACTGAGCTAAAAAAATAGCATAGATTATAGAGAGAGGAGGAAAGGGTTGTACTGAATAGGCGATGATAGATTTCTGTGACAAAAAAAAGTGATACTGACAAAAAAGGAGTATTTAGTATGTTCATATGGAAAGACCAAACAGATACAACTAAGAGACAATGTGTTGTCATTCATATGGGATTCTAATACAAGACTCAGTTTAAGCTTCTAAAAGTTGTTTTCTGCATTGCCTAACACCAGTGACAGAATCATAACAGAAATGATACCTGAAGGATAAATACATGCTTTCATAACAAAGCTGAAAGACACCATTAAGTTTACATCAAGGGTCTAGAAATTTTTATTAAAATATTCTTAAAAGATGTGCCTTACACACATAAGAATGTACATACTTTATTTTTAATTAATATGATCTGAGCTGCCAACAGTATTTCTTCCTTAAAAATTTTAGTACACATACACTTTCCGAAATAAAAAATCTGGCATAGTCAAGAAAGCAACATCCTGTTTCCAGTTAAAGCAAGACGAAAATAGAAGAAGGTAATTGTTTCAAAACTTGGAGATTTAAAATTGTGAACACGCTACTGCAAAATGACACCTGGGGATTTTGGTTGAAAGGTTCATGTAGAAAGCCTTATAAATCAAACTAAATATTGTCTATAACCTATGAGCCAATCTAAGGCAATCCCATTGCACGTGGAACTCATTTATCTACATTTGCTGGTACCCAGCTGCCCAGATGCCAAATTCATTTTGTGTAAACTACTGACAAAATTGTGGAAATGTCCCAGAGAAGAAAACCTGCAAAAAAATAATTAGTTGTGACTGTTGAGCAGATGCAGTACAAGCTCTTCATCCTCTGCCAGAGAAAGCCCAGTGTCCAACGGTAAATAGGAGTCCTCCTCTTGGCTGAATTGCATCTTCTTTCTTTTGCGTGGCATTTCTTCTGCTGTGGCACTGTTGCTACAGCTTCTCTTCTTTCTTCCAGTCCCCTCTTCAGGTTCGCTGCAGAAAAAAAAATCAATTAGTCTTTTTAACAACTGTGGTAATCAATATCATCATGTAATCTAACAATTCCTTTTCAACAAGGCAAATTTGTGTCAAGATAAGGGCAAACAAAATTACAATTCAGAAGGGTGAAGCAATGGAAGCTGATGAACTCAATGTCTAAATTAGAGCTGCTCTCAGACCGACGTGGTGGTGGATGTTCTGCTGTCTTAATTGATTACAGTGTATCAGGATATTGCTATAAGTCTTATCTAATATTTGCTGCCTAATACAGCAACAGACAACTTGACAAAATTGATTTAGTGATGTGTCAGTGGACCTTGACATGCATCCAAGATCTTGCCTACAATAAATATGCACCAAAAATAAAAATGTAAGAACTGTCCTTTCATTGGCAAATCCTACACTTGATACAGTTTTGATCTGGGACTACTCTCATTTGATCACTCTTTCCCCTTCTTTCAGACATTTCCCTTGGAAGCCACTAAACACCTCTTTGCCGTGAGAGGAAGAGGAAAAGCCCAAACCTAGTAATTTTCCCTGGTGTATTCCTATCTCTTCTGCTGTTTCCATCAAGACTTGAAATAACTGTTTTTTGCAGCCCTCAATCTGGATGAAACAGCTGCCAACCTGTTTTATCACCCTGGCTTCTCCCACATGGCCACGTGACAACAATGGGAGGAAAGACACAGCTTTCATGTATCTTCATGTGCTTTTTGTCCAAAACATTGAAAAAATGCTATAAATCTTCTTGTCTGAGTTTAAACTAATCTAATAAATTTATTCTAAGATTTATCTGTGAACCAGATGATGGAGAGCTGGTTGTTGTATGCTGTAGGGTAGAATTCATACCCCAAAACCAGTAAAATGCAAACCCCCACACCCCAAATCATTCCATCCAAACCAGCTAACTGGAACAAAACAGCATTCTCAGCTTTTCGTGTTTGTATTTTTAAAACATAACAAAAATAGAAATGGTACTTCAAAAACAGAGTTAAGGTTTTTCTAAAGAAGTTGGTTAAATTCAGATTTTCAATTAAAATTCATCAAATTGCTATTCAGAAAATTCAGTTTACTTACAAAAAAAGTTTCAACAAGAATTTTTTCATGTCCATAGTTTTTACAATTAAGTGTAAATGCAATGCTTGTGAAATGTTCCATTCATAAATACTGTTTAGACATTTAACAGTTAGAAACAGCAGTTACAATAAACAGCTCTAATTGGAGAATACTGCCCTTAGAATCAACAAAGCAAAGGAACCCAATGCCCAATTCAACTCACCTTCAGCTGCCCACCTTATTTTTTTTCCATTAATAGGACTAATTAAGAGTGTGCGAAATGCTGGTTTCACCACTCACGAGAAGCCAGCCTAACCCAAACATTCACCCCGAAGATAGCAGTTTTCAGCAAGTTCCAAAATGCTCTCTGAGAAGGACCAGCAGCACAATGCAGCTTGTACACTGTGCTTTCTGGCTGCCCCTCCACAGAGATGAAGGAATTATTACAGGAGATCTGACAGCCTTGTGCTGATGGGCTCCACAAATATGACCTGCCTCCCTCTCTTGTCCATCCCATCTCTCACAGAAGAATGGTGCCACCTCCTGCCTACTCATTACAGTCCAGAAGGAAGGAAATCCTACAAGGAACACCCTGCATTTTCACAATTAAGGCAAATTAAATACCCTGCCTTTATATTGTTCTTCCCTACCTACCCAAGAGAAACAGTGTAAAGAAACGTGGTCTAGGGAAAGGTCTCCCTGCCCATGGCAGGGACTGTTGGACCCAGATGATCCAGAAGGTCCCTTCCAACTGAAAACATTCAGTGATTCCATGAATAGATGATGACTGCTCCAAATACTCCCTCTTCCTCTAATTCACAGGATATAGCAACTTTGCTGGCTTTGAGCTGTCATTTGCATGGGGGCGGCTTTTCAGGACGTGCTACCAACGTTTTATTCCTTTTCTGGGTAAAGGACTCTCATATTTCTCTCTGTAGTGGCTAAGATATTCCATAAATGCTGAAGCTATACTGACAGTATATGAAAATATACTGAAGCATTAAAGAATTCTCACTTTTCCAAGTGTGGGTCTGGGCTGGAGTTTCATGGTGTTCACTTTGATCAGGATAGACTGTAGGAGTTCACTTTAAAAGCTCAAGAAAGGCCTCATTAAGTAAAAGCATTTTAGCTTGTTTGCAAAAGAGCCAATTATTTCCAGTCTTTGAATGGACTCTGAAGCCCAGTTTGCATTCATAATTGACTAATGCTTCATCTAGGACATTAGTTAAAAACATCTTAGCAATTAAAACACGGCAGAAACCTCACAAGCTATGCATTTGTACCTACAAGCTATGAAACAGCAGACTTTAAACACCAAAATTATAATCACTTCTGCAGTTTCAGAGGCCCTTAGGCCTAGATATCTATAAGGTAAAACATTTAAATATAAAACATGTCCAGAAGGAACTGAACTGTGAGATTCCTCAATTTTGTCCACAAACAAAAGCACATCAACACAATTATTATTAATTTTCATCCTAAGTTTTGTGGGATGATTCTGCTGAGTCAAGCTGCTTCTTACTATTACTGAGGGATTGTGCAGCTTGATTAGCAGTGTAAACAGAAGACGCATCTACACATAGGCAAGTGTATTTTCACATTAATTTGACCTCAGCTGGGCTGTGAACTGGAGAGGTGAATAAAGAGGAATGTATAACACAGGAGGCAGCAGCAGCAAAACCAACAAGCAATGAAGAGAGCTAAATAGTTGTGTTTTTGTGATGCACAAAAAGTAGATTCAAAACACTATTTGATAACAACAGCTTCAGAAGATGAACAGAGAATCACGTGAAACGTGCGAATAAGATGTTCCTAATTTTGAGATGCAGAGAAAAGACAGACTGACTGTCCACAGAACAATCTGGGTTGAAAGGAACCTTTGAAGAACAGCAAGTCCAACCCCCATCCCTGTTCCTCCAAGATGGATTTTTACCAGCACTGGTTTGGGTGGTATGGAAAGGGGTCATACTACTCTGAGGGAGCAGTCAGAGTAGGCGCTTTTAGAAAAGGTGAGAGTGGCAATTTTTAAAGGGAGATGAAAAATGTGTGGCATCATGATGCTCAGAGATATCCTGTGCTCATTCAGGGTGCTTTTCCTTAGCCGTATGGACAGAAAGCTCTTTGCAGGAGTTGTAACAGGCATAACTCTCAGCTCCACATGTGAAAGGACTGAGTGTGCAAAAGCAGCTATATGGGAACAACTTCTGCACTTACTGTCAAATGAATTCCCCCCCATTTCAAAAGTGGCATGCACATCTGGTTTACAATTCCTTCCTTTTACCATCTGGTGAGATTTAGCTGTTCAGCCGCCTGAACAATCCATGCAGTCTGAGGCTCCCTGATGAAAGGATTTACTTTGTGTTTATGCAGGTGAGGAGCTACCAACAGCCAATTTATCAACAGGCACAGTAATTTCTGTGGCCACCATTTGCACAGCTGCAACACCTAAGTAAGATGCTATCATTTGGTACAATATATTTATTACTCAAACATTAAGGTACAGTTTATGAATCCTGTCCCTAAAACAAACGCCAGCATATCTGAATGGCATCTGGGAAATGGGATCTAACAATGACCCTGACAGTTATACACCAAGAAACACTAATTTTAAACTACTACAAAATAAACTCACAAGTATGTTTTCAGGTAATACCAGGGAAAAATAGAAAGCTTTAATTGTCAGGATTTAACTCACTTCTGGGCTTTAAGCAATGTCTTAACAAGCTGTAAAGTTTAGATTTTAAATGCTTGAGAATCAGCCATTTGAAATGTGCAGTCACACAGCCAAGTTGCTGTTGTTTAAGCAACGTGGTTCTGGCAGGATCTCTAGACAGGCTCTGCTTCACTTAACATTTATCAGAGAATGCTTTGCAGCATAGGTTTACCAGCATTCCTCTGGAAACAAACCTCCCTTGCCACTGAACTACAGGCCATGAGTCAAGTTTCCAGGCTGCAATAAAGCACACAAGCTCTTCCCCAAAGAAATGTACAGAAATAATGAATGAATCTGCTAGTAAAATACAGTTCAGAAAACTTAGGAATAATTTATCCCATAAATATTGGCATTTTGCTAATCAAACATGCTGTGCCCAAAACTTTTTCCATGTAATAAATTTTAATTCACAAGGCCATGGCAGCAATCCTAATGAAGATTAATTACTGCAGTCCCTTCCATAAAGCCCAGTGCAGCTTCTTCCTTACTTGCTGTCAGAATGCTACAGCACATAAAAACAGTAATTAAAATACATTGTGCTGTGCTATTTTCTAGAACTGGACAGGCTGGATCAATGGNGAGTAGAGGTTTAGGTTAGATAACAGGAAATATTTCTTCCCCAAAAGGGTTGCTGTCAAGCTCTGGAACAGGTTGCCCAGGGAGGTGGTGAAGTCACCATTCCTGGAGGTATTTAAAAGACTTGTAGATGTTGCACTCAAGGATGTGGTTTAGTGGGACTTGGCAGTGCTGGGTTAACAGTTTGATCTTAAAGGTCTTTTTCATCCTAAATTCCATGATTCCCTTACTGGCCATTCCACTGATATAAATCAAAACACCTCTAAAACTGAATATATCAGCCTCTATCAAGAGCAATTCAATATCTCAATGTCCAATTTTGCAGCTAATCAGAATGACCAAGCCTTCTAAACTGAGACCTTTTATAATGTCTCTCCTATGGTGCTTTTGTGGCTATTACAACATTAAGTTCTGGCCTTCACAGTCACAGATATGACCTGAATAATTCCTTTTAGAAGGAGCACCATGATTTGCTGATAAATCATCTCAAAACACAATGTAATGTCAACCTCATCAAGAATGACCTAAAATTTAGCAGGTCAACATCAGCATCCTGCTGTAAGAAACTGCAATTTCCCCACAGTTTTCATAAATAAAGGAAGGCACACAACAAAGTAGCACTGACTACTAACTTGCACACTTGTCACCTGGTGACTGTCCATTAAGTTACAAACAAAACAGTTCCAGAACTAAGATATTTCCCCTCATGTCCAAGATCTTCTCCATGCTGATCTAAGAGTTAATGTGATCAATCACACCCATGAAAGATTTAAACAAGATAATGATGAGGTCAATCGGAACTTTGCTCTTCCTCAACATTTTCATTTAAAGAGGTTGAGGAATTAGAAATACCAAAAACTCAATCTGACTGCAAAATGAATATTTAAGAAATCCAGCTGCTTTTCTTTTACTCTGTTCTATATTCTTAGATTTTTCACCTCATTAACAATTTACATTTGATAGCCTTAAACCAAATATGATGAATGTTACTAGATATACAAAAATTAATCTCATATTACATGCTTGAAGTCATTAATTACTCTGCTTGTAGAGGTATGGCTGGAAGGGAATTTTTATGCAAAGGCAAATTTAACTCATGATTTGTACAGCTCCCCCAGTTAAAAAAAAATCTGTGGGAGGACAGAGAGAAGATTAATAGTGGTTTTGGCTTGTGAACCCATGGACAGATGGCCTATTTTTAAAGACTCTTGAAGGAAGACACCCCAGGTCTCATACTTAATACAAATTATCCCCTTTTAGAAGCATTTTTCCCCCCCTTAAAGCAAGGAGAATCTAGCATAGCCCAACATATTTCTATTTTAATCCAACTCTTCAAGCAAAATCTCTTGGATTCTGGAAATATAAAACAGAATAGAGTTGTGTTTTCTAATCTCAAAGCCCAATTTTACTGTCTGCTACTCAGCTAATTTGTTTTTGCTAAAAATCATTAGGTCGATATTTCCCAGCCCCAAACGCAACTCATCATACAATTCAATAGCAATTCTAAGAGAGCTGCATGAGGCATGAGTGTTATTTAACAGCCTCAAATTAATTTCCTTCACTGTTATCTTGCTCTTTCTCAAAAGCCTTCTACAGAGTCCTCAGAGCACCTCACCAGACATACCTACACTGAGCATCAAAGCTGACTTTGGAGCAGCTGCAAAGGGTTTTTATATTTCTAAGGGTGCCTGATTCGGGTGTGTTTGGAGGCAGCACCATTGACTCTGGTGACAGCACAGCATGTGATGGATAATCCTGTGCTGGCCATGGCCTGCCCAGGGAATATCAGTCATGTTGTTACAGGCTAAATAGATTTGGCCATGGTGTGGGCACAAGTATTGGCGTGTGATTGTCCACAACTGCTGCGACTTCGGATGGTGCCAACTAAAGCTCTTCTGGGCAATGTCTCAGTATTTTGCTGCAGTAGGACAGGCCAAGGACTGTTTCCAGTAAGCAATGTTGATGAAACCACACTCCTTCAACATGTGTAGTGGTGTATTCTCCAGCTCCAAAGGCAGCTTTGATGCTCAGTGTAGGTATGTCTAGAGACACACTAAACCTCCCCGGTTTCCTTTCATGTATGTTCTTTCTTTCCTAATCTACTCCACAGGAAGGGAAAATGACCAAGGACCTTGACTTTCTTTGAGTCCTTGCTCTCCTTAAGAGCACATGACCTCACTCTAGGGGGGCCAGATCAGCCACTGATCCAACAAGTCTGGACTTACTACCACTGCCAAAAATCTGCCCACCTCTGTCAACTTCTATTCTTAAAGTGCAGCTAATCTTGAGTCTGGCTGACGTTCTGAGGAAAGGATCAATACAAAACGTGATGTATGAATACATACTCCCCCTTGCACAACAAAGGAGTGATTTACTGCTGCTCAGAAAAACCAATGCTTTTCCCCATCCTTGTCAGTTTTATTGACATTCACTGGTGAATAGGCTCCAGGGGACATGGCCACCAGCCTGTTTACTTAGGGCTATCTAGTCCTTAAATCCATGTTCCACACCCAATCCTGTATACTGACTCCACAACACACAGTGACACAGGGGTAAGGACAATCTAGCCCCTAGGATTCACTCAATTCAGATGCGAAAAGCAAGAGCTTTATGAACTTAAGACATCTATGCTTCCATTTAAGTGTCAAGATCATCCCTCTCCATCTGTTACAGGATACATTGCTTGTCAGAAACACAAGTGGCCTTCTTGTTGCAGTGAACCATACAGGACTTCATGCAGTATATCCCTTCATTTTCCCACAGTATGTTGGCATCAACTACAGATCCTCATTCCCAACCTGTGCTTTTCTATTAAACTACATGAAACAAAGGCTTCTGAGTCATACAATTTTAAACACTGTTTTGAATTAATTTAATTTATTATTATATATTTACTTCTACTCAGAGTCCCCTTCACATGAGTCTTGAAGAGTCTGAGCAACACTGAATCACAGAACTTACCAAGTTTTACCATGCACAAATTTATTTAATACAGGACAGGTGCAAAGTGATCATGAAATTCTGAGGTACTCCAGGCACCAGAGCAGAGATTCCCCCACAGCCCATGGTGCAGCCCATGGTGAGGCAGCTGTGCCCTGCAGCCCCTGGAGCCCCAGAAGGCTGTGATCCCTTGGGAAGCCTTTGCTGGAGCAGGCTCCTGGTAGGACCTGTGGCCCTGTGGAGAGAGGAGCCCATGCTGGGGCACGTTCACATTTGCTGGCAGACTTGAGTCCACACTGGAGGAACTTGTTCCTGAAGGACTGTATGCCATGGAAGGGACCCACACTGGAATAGTTCACGAAGAATTGCAGCCCACAGGAAAGAGCTGAAGAAGATTGTGGAAGAAGTCCCCTGCAGGAGAGAGCCCACCTGGGAGCAGGGAAAGGATCCTCCCCTGAGCAGAAAGGAGTGGCAGAAACAACACATGATGAACTGACTGCAACCTCTGTTTCCCATCCTTTCTAAGCGGCTCAGGATGAGGATGTGGAAAAAATTTTAAAGTTAATCCTGGGAAGAAGAGAGATGTGGGGAGAAGGTGTTTGAAGATTTGGGTTTATTTCTCATTACCCTACTGTCATGTGATTGGTCATAAATAAATTCATTTTTTGCAAGTCAAGTCTGTTTCACCCGTGACAGTAGCTGGTGAGGAATCTCTCCTGGTGTTATCTCAATCCCTGAGCTGTTCACTACATTTTCTCTCCCCTGCCCAGCTGAGGAGGTCAGTGATAAGAGTGGCTTTGGTGGGCACTGGGCATCCAAGAGGGTAAATCCACCACAGAAACACATGAAACCCCCAGGTCAATTAGTCAGTATTTTTGCAGTCTCATTGAGATCCCTTCAATACTGACTCAAAAATCATTCTTATACAACTTCACAAAAGAAAATAATAGTCCTTAGCTCAGATTTCTGTTCAGCACCTAACACACAAACTTTTAAAAGTCAAATACTAAGTCCCATGAGAAAGAGGACTGTAAGATGAATTCCTAACATGTAAACAAAACAGTTTATAAAAAATATAATTTCAAAATGAACATGGAAAATGGTGCATACCTATAGCTCTCTTCACTTTCTGAGTCCTGCTCTGCATTGGAGTCTTTGTATTTATCAGGATCTGGGAGATTGCTTGGATCAAACTCATCTTCACTTCCACTGTGAGCAAGAAAGGCCACTGTTTCCTCTTCAGCCTGTGAGGTGACAAATGGAGAGTTACAAGACAAGCAAACAAGTCTATGTTACTTTGTCACAACCGCATTAATAAGGAGGCTGTAACAAAAAACACTGCCCCCAAATGCAGTCAAACATCACCAGTATTACAGCCAGGAAAAGAGAATCACTTCTGTCATCACCAGTACTCTCACACCCACGGTTGCTTGTAAAGGTTGAAGAAACATTATTAAATAAGGAAGCACAAGGACTTATGCTCAAATTCTACTTTCCAATATTGTAATCTTAAATCTAATCTAATCTTAAATCTACGAAATCTAGGAGAGATCTGGGCAGCAACTAATCAACAGCCATCTGAGAGCAAGTGTCTAAGTAATATGCAGCTTTCCTGTCCCTGAGAAACACACTGGCAGCAAAAAGATACTCACATGTGGGCACATAAATCACTGTTGTTAGGTGAATTTAATGAAATAGTCTGATTTAAAACTCATCTGGGTGTCCTTGCAGTTAAAAACCGAAAAGCTGCTTAAGCTAAATTAACTGCTCTAAGGGAGTTTCAACCATCTTCTGCAAGAGACACATGTTCTTCAAGCATCTTCCCAGACCCCCTCATCCCTCCTCTCTGGGACTCAGCTTCCCTCTATCCCCACAGCACATCTCAGGATGGGCTGATGGTAGTGGCAGGTTTCCCCAGGGTGCCGCAGTGCCTCACTAATTCCTTAACAAAGAGAGAAGATAATGCTCCATAAGAAGTACTGGATAATATAAAAAAGCTGAATAATTTTGCAGATACAGGTTCTGCTCCACTTAATCCTGAACTGATGGCACCGCTTCTGTAAATTTTTGCTAGTAGGCACGAAGAAACCAGATAGCCTGGAGGGCACATGCAATTGTATATGCACACAGAAATGCAGACAGAAAGCTTATAGGCAATTCTAAGCAACATGAACCCTAGATCCATGCATATTTATACTGGAAAGCAAAAACAAATTCCAAGAAATTAAAATTAAAGGCACTGCTACCTTTTGTTTATATATCTAATCAACATGCACACAGCTGAGTTTCTAAAACAGTACTCATTTAAATGCTCTTTCATTCTATGAATAACTTCACATCATTATATATTTAAAGTTAATTTTTGTTTTGATTTTTTTACCATTTCTATCACCGAGTTTTTAAAGAACAGTCTTCATGTGCACATAACTTCCTGCAATAAAAACAAACTAAAAAGCCAAACAGAAACCATACCAATGGTCTCTTTTATATCTGCATATACAGTGAGTGAAAAGCAATGAGCTGGTGAAGGCTAAGATTAGTCACCACTGCAAGAGTCCATTCTTGCTTGACCAGTGACGCTTCTGCAGTGCACTGAAAGCAAGTAGAAGAAAGGGACAAAAGCCAGAATTGCAATCAGAAGGCAGAGGAAAAACATACTGAACACACATTTTGTTCTTTACTACTTTAAATACCAGTAAAAGGAATTATATAGCAGGTTGTATAAAAAATTACTAAAAGCATTATCAGACTCTTCAGCACTGTAAGCTTCCTAAGGTAACAACCACCAACAGAAAAGCATGTTGATTCTCAGGAACTTCAGACACCACTTCACAAGAAAGCTTGTTTGGTTTTTACAAGGTTTTTGCTTACAAAAAAAAAATCTTCAAGCTCATCTCTTAGTACAATATTACAGAGCATTACTAACTCCACAGAAATCTATTTTGAAGGTCACCTTTTTACTAATGAATTTTCTTATTTGAAAATTGCTCTGCATTAAATTATAGCTTATTTTAATTTCTTACAACATTAAATATTTGCTCTTTACTTGTCCTTCCAATTGCATCTATTCTTTCGATACAGCTGGTGCATACCAATCTTATATTGAAAAAGAAAAGAAAATAAAAAGAGAAGTAGCATTTAAAGGTACTGTACGAAACAATGTTTTTTTAAATATGTATGTGTGACACCATACAACAGAGTTCTGCAATATGCTTATTGGCAGTCACCTTTTAAAACTTGGGCTGTTCATTCATATTCTCCATTATGACATACAGAGCAAATCCTCTCTTTAATTACACATTTACGTTAATTTTGTCCAGCAGAAAATATGCACAGATGTGTTAAACATAATGCTAACTGAAACAAAAGAAATAATTGGCAAAGATGCCTCTTTCACTCATCAGGAATCATGAGGTTGTATTTCTTGTAAGTATCACTGCTTATATACTCATTAAAATATTTCTAAGACCCTGAAAATGTTAAGAACCTGAGCAGGAACATTTATCATCTACAGCTGAACAATAGAAACTCATTATTTTTCCTCTCTCACTTCAAATTTATATCAGCCAGTCAGGAAGAAGAAATCTTGTGACTTCACATTACTCACCACAAGAGTTGGAGAAACGAAGTAAAATCATAGTTCAAAATGACACATGTAAAAGTTCTTCAGACACAACTAGGATGCAATTTACAGACTCAGGACCAGACGTGCCCTAAGGCAATTGCCATCAAAAGAGATTAGAAAAAGAGATTTTGATGGTCTGTATTTTATGTCTAAGGCTGGCTACAATGTAACACACACTTTGGAGTGTGTATTTATTGTGAAGCTCAACTGTGGAAGGGAACCTGCCATGCTTGACATCAAAGACATCAAATCAGGCTGGCCAGAAGTGAAATAGGTGGCAGTCACCTTCTCACTCTGCTGAAGGAAGACAAGCTCTCTCTTTGTACCACACCAGCCCATGTATTTTTTAATTCTAGTTTGACAGAAACCTGCAAAAAGATTTTCAGTTTGTACATGACACTGCGATGCAAACATTTTTGCATTTGCACAGTCTCCCTCTGAGGAAGAGATTCTTCTTATGCAAACTCAACATTTTTGAAAAGATCAGCAAAATTTCTGTGCTGGAAGTTTTGGAAACCTTGTTGTCTTTAACATTCCACGTTGTACCAAGTCAACAATCACTTCTGATCTTACTGCAATCATTTTGAAAACTTACACCCCCTGATACAGACAGGACAGGTTCCGCTGGAGATTTTCCCATGTTTATCAACAGAATACCTCCAATTCAACTTCTATCTTTATTACAAGACAATGACAACTTCCTCTCCTCCTAAATGCCTGATGACCCATTCCTGAATGGCTGATGGAGCTCAGGTGCACGAGTTAGGCAGGCTAAGAGAAACTTAAAATGAAGAAACTGATGTACCTCAGATACCCAAGAGACTCAAATATTGAAAAAAACCAGAACGATGCCTCATTTTTACCAGGCAATAGGCACTCAGGTGGCAATTATCTGCCGATCATCATAAGAAATAAAAAGAACTGAAAAAAACACCATGAAAACCTGTATACAGAAAAGTATTTTATTTACCAAGATTTCACTTCTAAAGTACGTATTTATTATGGTATTTAATTTATATCTAACTTAATAAGGTTTTCTTCTTTCCAATTAAATTGTCTAGAGTTGCACTTTTGATGTTCAACCCTTTAAGCAATTTATCAGTTTTCTGGCAACCAGGTTGAGAGGGGAGAAATAATTGCTTAGGTACTATCACTTCTGTCCATAATACTTTACAAAGCACCGTGGGAGAATATTTCCAATTAGCTGGGAAAAAAAAAACTTCTTAAGGTTTGTTTAGAATTTGATCACACTTAATTTGAGTCTATCACACTTACACAATACTCAGTCCCTCTTGAGCTATGCCACTTTCTAGTTTTTGCTACTATGGCCTCTCCCAATAAGTGGTGCCTGTGATTGTAATGCCAATGAAAGGTAAGTTTTAAAGACTGCTAGGAGGTTACCCAACACAACTTTTACAAGTTTAGCATATTATGGTTCATATAAGAGGATATTTAAAAATAAAATATCTTGTAACATCTGACAGCATTCCAAATTTTCTTAGTTTTCTTCTTTTTGACAATCATTTTTTAGATGAAAACAGAAGTTGCTTTTGCATAATATTTATGACTGAAGCCATTTATATATACATAGAGGTTTTATAGCATTTCCTTTAAGATGTCTTACTCCGTATTCCCCTGGTCACCTCACAGGTTTGGGGTTTTTTCATAGCCTATACCCCAACCCAACACACTGTCCCCAGCTGCTGAATTATTGCTCTGATATTTCATCATTACATTGTCCCAGAGGAATACAGGTATTCTGGCAGTTCAAAAATGAAATACAGCCTTTGATGTTGCTAGGGTGTTCAATCCAACAGTTGCTTTGAAGATCAAGACAAAAGCCTTAACCTATACTGAAAACTGACTGGGATCCAGTGGAGCAAACTACACACAGTCTGACACACATGGAGCTGTCCAAGTGTGTCAAAACTCACAGCTCCCCTCTAATACCATCTAAGGTGCATCAATGTTCTATGGCTCTGGCCAGAAAGGGCAGTAGTCAAAAACCAGGGAAACCAAGGTTCCATTTTAGTCAGCCAGACACGATCCTTGCACTAAGATGATCTCACTCATCTTTGGGCTCTGAAAGGAGTCAGTCATAGCTCCTGGTTTTTACACCACTTTATAGAATTTAATTCTTGGTTTTCACTACAAGGGACAGATAACTCTTAGCTTCATCTTTAATCATTCACCATTCCCAATCACTAGCAGTCACATCAAGGTTCAATTTCATGCAGCCATTTTTTATTTCTTTTAAGCCATACGAGATCTCAAACAATACAGTATGACTCATTTAGCCAGCAGAACCTTACTTTTACCAGCACTCTCACATAATGCACATGAGAATACTTAATTTTCTTTCTTGGCTTTCCTAAATGCCCCACATTTTATGGTCAGTGAATGGGTAAGCCTGTATTCCAAACTAGCAGATGTTGATGCATATATTCTGACATTCAAATTTCTGTGTAACTATAGCAAAGCAATTTGTGCTGGAAATGGCTCCTGCCACAAGCACAGTTCAGGAGCACTGAAAACCCAAAACTCGTAGAAATTGGTGAGAAGTCCTAAAACGACTCAAAGACCTTCTGTTTTATGTATTTGGATTTCAATTATAATGGATGTATCTCAGAACTAGACTTTATGCTTCTCCTTTTCTAATCTGTTCTTCTACGACCCATGTAGAATACTTATTGTAAAGACAAGTTTCTTCAAGCTGTTATTAACCACAATTATCAATGTGATTTTAGCAATAGGGAAGACTAGTATCAGGATAAAACAACTATACTCTTATCTTGAATGTAATTCATGTTACAGACATGAAAACACAACAGAAAAGAAGCTAAGTTAGGCAGCAAAAATACAGCAAAAACTCAAGTAGAAAACTACAGTGCAGAACAATGTTTTTGAACTTATATTCTCAACATACAACCCTTGGATTGTCTTTACACACTCCTCCTTTCTCTCCACTTTCAGGTTCACAGCAGTCATGCCTGTCAAGTCAAATACAGAAAGTAATTCCCCAAAGTAGTGTCTGTGTTCTAACATTTCAACACATCCGTCTTCTCCAGGGAACCTTGGCATATGTCCACAGAGATGGTACCTACATGAGAGAATCTTCTCTGTATCACTTTCCAGCACTTTTTCACAAGCCTGAGGGAACTGCATCCCTGCTGTGACACAGCAGTGTCCGATCACCACCACTACTCACAGCAGAGACTGCTGGCAGAGACCACTCTGCTTAGTGACGGGTATTTTTCAAAAAGGAACAGATCAACAGCAACACTGACAAGAAATAATCAGAAGGGAAGCCTTTTAGTCACGTAATTCTGTAAACTGGTTAGTTCTGCTCTTTTCTTGGAACAACTGATTTGTATTCAGTACACAAAGAGCTACACTGGCATTAAGTGCTTGTCCAACGACACAATTTTTATGTTTTCACTGTACTGCTTAAGTCATGTATTCTAAATGCCTGTACAAAATAGGCACATAAAATAGCATACTTACAGGGAGAAAAATATGAATCAAATTAATTCCAGGCAGTGAAAGTTATTTTAACTCCTTCTGGTGGTTTGACATGAACTGAGGAAAAGAAACACAGAAGAGGCATTGCTGCTCATGGCACTAACTCAATTGCTTACTGCAAGAACCTGGTGTGCGCCTTTGTTCCAGACCTATGTAGCAGCTGCAACAGTTTCATATTGGTTCAAATTTCAAAACAAATAACCAGTAAATCAGAAAGCACTGGCTGATGCTGCAGAACTGCAGGGTCACTTATTATTATTTGGTTTTGGTTTTATTGAATTCACATTCTTAAACCATGAATTCTCGTTCTACAAAATTTTGCAAAAAACAACTGCTGGCACAAAAAGTGCAAGGGCTAAGTAGAAGCCACAAGAGAACAGATGAATCCAGACTGATGAAGGAAGTAAGCTGTCTGGGGAAGATCTGAGCAATGGGCATGACACAGCAGAGAGACCTGCCCTCTGGTATTTCCACTAGCATTGTTGCAAAGGGGAACCTGAATGAGGAAACTGAAAAAAATTCTAAGGTAGACTGGCAGCCATCCACCAGCAGACAGAAAATTATAATATCCTGATAACAATTTTGTCTACATGAAAAAATATGAAGAGCATGTCTTAGAAATGACAAGTCTGAAGAACATGAAAGATTTACGTGAGGTAAGATCTTTTAGGCCAACTAATTGAAAGAAACACAAATTTTCAGGTCTAAAATAATGTAAAGCAACATCAAAGCAAAAAATCCAACCCAAATTAAGAATAATTGCTGAGTTAGTGTTACTTGAGGAATTGAGTAAAATGTAACATGCAGCAGACTTGGGGAATGCTAGTACAGGAAGAACCTACAGGAGAACCTTCAGGAAGAAGGGAACACATTTGTCATCCGTGGTGAATGAAAGGACAAATGGAGAATTAGAAAGGATTTGGATAAGCTCCAGAAAGTGATCATTGCAATGCGAAGGCATAGGCTGAAGTGAGAGAAAGTGGTGATACACAGAGTGACTGTGAAAGAAGGTAGCAAAGAAGCTCGAACATTTTCTTGAGTATTGCCTAATCCATGAAATCCATCAACTAAGATTTTAATTTAGGCAGAAAGGTACAGCTGGAGTAGAGAGACTGAAATAAGACTTCTCAGTACAGATATAAATTTGTATTTTTCTCTATGAGTAAGAGAAGGGAAAAAAGCAAAAGGCTGTGCAAAACATCATCACAGAAGGAGACTGAAGATTGTAAGATTCCAGAAATTATAAAGGAGAAGCTAGTAGAGAAGAGAGACACCAGAACAGAGTGTGGTCACATTTGCAAACCCCCTAAAACTGGAGTGGATATGGAAAGGCCAAGTGAATGACCGACAAGTGAGAGGAAGGCTGATTAATGTTTATTGAGTAGAACGGAAACACATCTACACTGCAAATGAACATGGGCATGAAGGGCATGAAGAAATGTGGCACCTCAAAAAGTACGAAAGACCAGTGTGGAAGCGGGAATCAAAGACAAATGGGGAAGAATTGTAAGGCAAAAGTGAGATGGCTTAAGAGAAGAGGACTACCAAGAGATGATCTGATGGAGATCACAGTGATGACAAATGGAGCCAAGGGGGACAGAAGAGCTGCCTAAACCTATTTTAAAAATGGAAGAAAGTAGGAAACAGGGAGAGTAAGAAAGCATGAGAATGGCACAAGAGCTGACTGCAAAGGATATAGAAAAACATCCAAGAGGAAGAACAGTCTCAGGTATGGAAGAATGAAATCAACAGCAACAGAACTAGAGAATGCATGCTGGAATACACAAAGGCACCTCTTCTCTTTGCCAAAGCCATTAATGTTTTGCCATGAGTTTACATGGGCTCAAAAAGTATGTAGGTAACAGTAATAAAATATATCAAGGCATGGTAAGCAACAGCACCGCTGTGCCAACAACCCTGGATCTCAGGGTTATCTCAGTTTCTCAGCTTCAGAACTCTTCAGCCACAGAGGAGTAATGATCACAATTTGAAAACCACTCTAAAGGTATGACTGCAAATTTCTCTTCAAACCAGTCAAAAGATCTGACAGGGAGAAGGGAAGCAGGTTACCCTCATTCCATGGAAGCCATTATTTTTTCCACCACTGTTCTGTTTTCTATCAGTCTCTTTTAGGCTTCTCATATAAATACAACAGCTTATTAAATGAATCTGGTGAAGATGACTATCTCATTCTCAGCAAAACCAAAATGTTTGGAACTATGTGAAGGGAAAGCTGAAAGCTGAGACAACTGTCCATCAAAAGCCTGTGCCTAATTACATCCTATGCAATGGCTCACTGGAGAATCTAAACTGTGCTATCTCAAACAGTCTTTGGGTTTTGTACTGCTGCCAAAAAATTTTACCCTATTTCCAGTGACTGAGTAACAACTCTTGGATTCAGTAAGAAATACAAGTGGTATACAAATACTCATCTGTAGATATAATTAACGTACTACAGACTTCTAACAAAATTCTCACTGCTCCTTGGAAGTCCACACTTGCAGCAAATCAGATTCTAACTTGCTGCAAGCATTGAAGGCATCTATACAAATTTTAACCTAGAAAATTGCAATTTTCAGCTCATGTAACTTATTACAACCTGGAGTTGTCATGTGCTTGCCTGTTCATTTCAACAACATCTAAAAAATCTTTACACTGCATAAATAATGTATTATATCCATAACAACAGGATGCAGTACGCTGTATGATTGATTACCTTAGCATTTAGCTCCTGTGGGGACAGCTTTTGTGCAACATGGCTCTATCTAACTCCTTGAAAATTACATTATGGTAAATCTGTCTGAATGATCAAACTTAGGTATGGTTAGACATACTGTTATTAACATTGCATAGGCAGGTACAAACTTTAACCCTTCATACTATACTAAAGCAATGCTATTTTACATCCATTTCTCAAGAAATAAGAGAGAGCAACATTGGGGGGATCAATTTAAATCAGTGATTTGAATCACTAATTATAAATCCCATTAAAATCAGGAAACTTTTAATTTTCATAGTATGTTACACATGTAATCACTGCTACTTTTTTTTTTAATGCCAGTATTCTGAGGCACAGTTGTTTTACACTGGACTTAACTATTTTATGCTAATTATTTAAAGTCCTAGTTTTTCCTTTTGCATTAGCAAATGATAAAAGAGCCATCACTTTTTTGCCAAGTGATTATTACTCATTTTTTAATCGCAGTTAGTGTTAAGCTGACTCCTATTCCATCTGAAGTTTAAACTGATTCCAACCAGAATTTTAATTATTTACTAAAATATGTATATTACATGCATATTATTTAAAAGTTACTAGTCAAATAGGACCATCTTAAATACAGCAGATACATGTAGACAAAATTAAGTTGATCCAAGCAGATGCTGTATGGTAAGTTTAACATTTATGTATATATTCTCTGCTGCTTGCAAAATTTGCTACTTCTAAGCATTGTATCTTATGAGATTCTGGTACGGCTAAAAGACTCGAACCTAATTTACATTCACCAGCTGAAAGAGGATGGTTAGAATAAACAAAGATAACCAGTTCTTCAAATCCTAATATGTTTTTCAACTTTTAATGGCACCTTGAATTTAACTTATCAAATATATCAAATAAATAAAGTATTTCAGAACCAGGAAAGGATATATGTTGTTATGAAAAAGCAGTTAATTTTCCCTGTTAATGACTGTTCCCTAAATCACATCTCTATCTGAAACTTATCCAGCAACTTTATTTCTTGAATAATTTTTTAGATTTTTCTAGTAAATTCCTTAATTCCTTAATACCTTCATTTTAGCCACCATTTTTAAGTTCTCAAAAATAAAAGAATGTACATAACAAATTAAAATATGCATTTTAATAACTCTTTTTGTCATTGTTATTGAGCTGATGATTTTTATCTACCATGTTATTAATAAATATAAGATGGTTTTTCCCCATTCCCCAAAATATTTGCAACATATACAGAGTATGTGAAGGAAAGGGGGACAAGAAGGATAAATATTAATCTCTCTGATTTGAAAACAGACCATATCATGCTTAGAAAGCTGTCAGAAGAAGTAATTTTAGCCTAACTTTCCTGCTCCTTCTGAACTGCAATGCAAACAGCTCAATTGCTCTACTGATTTTCTGGTGTTACACAATCTGCTTGCAATTACCATTTGCCACCCATCAGTAAGGACTGTGGACAGGAACAGCAGAGTTAAATGTGACACTGGGGACAGGAACAGCCAACTGCAACAGCAGCCACTGGCTTGA
Organism: Illadopsis cleaveri; assembly: GCA_013399915.1. NCBI lineage: Eukaryota > Metazoa > Chordata > Aves > Passeriformes > Timaliidae > Illadopsis > Illadopsis cleaveri. The sequence continues at coordinate 201,396 of VXBB01018435.1, forward strand.
GTGTAGACACTCTGCCACATATTGCTATATTGGGGTGTTTCACCTGCAGCAGAAACAAATGCTTAAAATTTTTTATGCTTAGTATTTCCTCAGCTGCTGAGGGGTCGGACAGGGTTTCCTGTGGCCACATTAATTCTTCCTTGAGACCCATCCTCAAGGATCAGTTAGCAGTCATTGGTCCTTAGTATTTCAATCTTGATGAAAATCTGAAGGGAGCAACCATAACACACACCAAACATAGAAATTATATTCAAATGTTACTTTTTCCACTACCTGTGGTGGATGATTTAGATTTGCATAATTCTTCAATTCTTGACCTAATATGAAAACAAACACTTTTTTTTCTTAGAAACCTTTTGCATCTGTTATGTTAAATAAAGACAGTCAAACAAAAGAACTATGACTTTTAAACTGATCTCAGAGACATTGCAGTATTTCTACACTGAGAAATGGTAGGCTGTAAGTGTCTGGTTCTCTTTGCACAGTCACACATCTTTGCAAGGGGAACATTTTATTTTTAAAGTAGGATTTTTGCTTTCTTCAGGACTACAAGTCTTTACCACAGACAAGTGTAGGATTTAACCTCATGGAGTCGCTAAAATTATTTCTGCTTCAGAAGAGCAACCTGATTATAAAATCCAATTATGATTTGATTGCATTCACAAACCTATCTCCTCACACATGTATCTTAAATGGCTTCCTTTTAAAGTTCTTGCAAATTCACAAAATTTTGAGGATAAAATTTAATGATCTATTGAAAAGAAATAAATAATTTGTTATATCACATTGTACTTGGCACACAACATTAGCACAGAGAACATTTGCTAGAGGTACTGTTAACTGAATATCCTTGTTACATTATGCATGACTTCCCAAAGCACTGAGTACATAATATCCATCATGAAATTCAGAATATATAACTAAATTTAGAAAGAAGTATATTCAGACCTATGATCAGCATTCTGACATCTCCAGTTAGGAGTTTTAATTAAACTTGCTTTTGTATTAAGTCTATTTTTATTAAATAAGTACAGAATCCTGCTTTATACATTATGTATAGGTTAAAAAAAAGATTAAAAAGTAATTTGTAGATGCCTTTTCTTAACGGCATAATACAAATCACTCTTCCATAACTTCTCTTCAGAGTTGTGATGAAGAGGCACCACTGCTGAAGGTGATCAGTTTATTTGAGAGCTTCAGCACCTTGCTGGCAATCCATTTGAGCACCTCAAATACTACTTCCAGTGACAACAAGCTGATAAATGAGATCAATGGGTAACAGAGGGCACGGACTATTAGATTTTTTTTGCCCAGGAAATAAATTATCAAAAATTATCAAAAGCTATACCCAAAAACATTCTTGTACATCTCTGATACACCAGACTAACCACTCATCCAACAAAAATCCACTGGGGTTTGCAGCAAATTTATCCAGTATTGTCCCTCTAAATATTCCGTTCATATTATGAGCTGCTTCAAATTAGTCTCAAGCAAGAAATGAAACTAGAATTAACTTGGATGACAAATTACCAAAACCAAATACTTCTCTAACAAGGGAAGCACAACTTAAAGGATTCAGTATTTTGTGTTTCAGGAAACCTGTAAGAATGATGTATTGACACTGTGACACAAAAGACAGGTGGGATTTTGGTTGGTTTGTTCTGGGTTTTTTACCATGGCAATACTTTTCTTCAAAAGGTTCTCATTCTACATTTCCAGGAAATAGTTCTTATTAACAGAGCCCTGTACTATGGCATTGGCATTTTGACCTGAATAACTACCTTTTCAGAAAAGTCTAAACTAAAATTCCTTGGAATCACCACATTTGTATTTACAAATTCTGCATTACTCCTTTGATATCAATCAAATGCATAAGCACAGATTTATTGGCTAATGTATTAAGTAGAAGCTGAAAGTAACAGTCTCTTGGAAAAACTGCTTTATTGGAAGAGCAAAAAGCTGGTTTTCTGCTGGAGAGAAACCTACTTAGTTATTCAAGAGAAGAAACTAAGAAATTCAGATTTATCTGAGCAATTTCACTGCATTTCCTGAAATTTAAACAGGTAGAATGCAGCACCTCTGAAAGTCTTGGTACTAATTCTGCACAAATGGTGCTTTAAACTGTGGTTTTTTTAATATCTCTGAAGCAATCTGTACTAGAATAAAATTCCAAATTTGCTTTTCAACACATGTAAACACCTCTTGCTTTTCAGACCAGTTTGCTGGGCATAGTCATGTATTCATACAAAGAAATTCCAAAACTTTTTGTGTTTCAAGTTGTGTAAACAAACATCTCGAACAGATGACAGTCACAGACAAAAAAAACCACACAGCACTTATTGAAAGTTTTCAAGAAGCCAAGATTTTGTGCAGAAAATAATCTGAAGGATTAGTCCAACTTTTCATAGTATTTTTTATTATATATTTCCTATAACAGACTGTGAGCACATGCTGACAAAATGCTGGATATGCATAAGCAGCATAAAGCAAGTAAAATGCTTTAAAGATGTGTTCTGTTAAATTGAGAACTACCACAAAATGATTAACATAAGAATAAATGCAAATATTGGAAAGTTATTTTAACTTTGTTGTTTTGTGTTTCATTGCTAAAATGTTAAATCCATTTTTATCACAGACATGGGATGTACAGTATTTTCAAGATCAATTAATTTTATTTTGCAAATGTGAAATACTTACAATTTTAATACAATATTTTCCTGGAAAGAGTTTTGGACAAATTTGAGTTTGTCAAATTCGTTATTATCCTATTCTCCCTCACCTTTTCCATCTATTCAACACTTTTAACATGGATTGCAAAATGCATGGCTGCAGTCACTTCCCCTGTGTAAAAGAAGACTTATTTGAAAATGAAGATGCACCGAATGATATACCATAGCTTTTGAAAAGAATGAGAAGTGAGAAACAAGAAACCTCCTGCATGCTAAATACAGTCTGATTACACAATGTGCAAGAACTGCTGCACCAAAAAGTTCTTGCTGCTGCTCCACTGACACCTCTGAATTTGAACAAATGTGGCTCATTAAGATGAGGCAGAATAAAGACAAGCCTGAAATGGAAGTTTGCCAAAGTGTTTAACTTGAAGGTACCTTATTTATGACTCTTATTTTCTTTCCAAAATAGGCAGAATGGCAAGAATCAATGTACTGCATACGTTGTAATAAGTCTGAAGAGGTTTCAGTCTTAATGTCCTGCTTTCTCCAAAAGGTGTAGAAGTGTTAAATGAATAGCTTAAAAAGAATAATTACACAGATGGGTAATACTGCCATTTTAGAGGAAAAAAATAAGAGTCATCATGGCACATTTGTACAAAATGTAGTTGACAACAGTTAATTCTGGAACCTTTCCAACACTGAGAGGATGCTGATTTTTCTGAATGGTGATTTGAGCACAGGAATAGTGTTGTCCTGTGTATATGTTCAACTCCTTGTACCCTATTAATATTGTGAGTCAAATATATATATATATATATATATATATATATATATCTGTGTCTGTGTGTGTGTATATTTTAGAGGAGAATATTATATATGCATTTACATTCCTTCACAATGTGCACTCACAGCCCAGAAAGCCAAACGTGTCCTGGGTTGCATCCAAAGCAGTGTGGGCAGCAGGGCCAGGGAGGGCATTCTGCCCCTCTGCTCTGCTGAGACCCCACCTGCAGTGCTGCATCCAGCTCTGGGCTCCCAGCACAAGGAGGACAGAGACCTGCTGGAGCAAGTCCAGAGGAGGGACACCAGGATGTTTAGAGGGATGAAGAACCTCTCTTGTGCAGAAAGGCTGCGAGAATTGGGATTGGTCAGCCTGGAAAAGAGAATGCTTTGGGAAACCTTTGCAGCCTTTCAGTATCTGAAGGAGGCTTACAAGACCTGAAGAGGAACTTTTGACAAGAGCATGCAGGACAAGGAAGAATGGCTTCAAACTGAAAGAGGGCAGATTTAGATTGAATATTTGGAAAAAATTCCTTACTGTGAGGGTGGTAATGCACTGGAACAGATTTCCCAGAGGAGTTATGGATGCCTCATCCCTGCAAGTGTCCAAGGCCAGGCTGGATGGGCCTCTGAGCAACCTGTGAATGGTGAATGGTGACCTGCCTGTAGCAGAGGTGGGTTGGAATTGGATGATCTTGAAGGGCTTATGCAATTTAAGCCATTGTATGATATGCTTTTTCAGCAGGTCATTCATGTTTGTGAAAGAGACTTAATGCTCATCGTTTTTCTCATTTCTAAAACCAGAGAAATAAATGGAATTGCTCAATGCAGGTATGCATGCACAAGCTGGGATTGCTAGAATTGTATCAGGCATTAGAGAGGTCAAGAGAAGTTCACACTAGTCCAAAAATTACAGCCTATTAACAGCAGACTAGTTCCTCACAGATGCTATACAGAACCCCGACCTTCCCTCTGCACACTGACCTGAAGGATTTTTCTGATAAAGAAAAATAATCGGCTAAGAAAGAGTGAGCTGCATATAAACTGACCCCTTTCATGCTTTTGTAATTCTAACAGAAATTTCACTGACCTGTCCCAAATTATCATTACTAATTTGCTTGCCCATTCAACAATAATAATGGTGGCATCTGACATTTTTAAGATTTCTTTATTGCTTTTAATTACCTGGTTTATCATCCTTTTAAACTCAACTACTTTCTGTTTAATCTGTTAATAAGAACAATGATTTACCACATCATACTTGATGTATTTAAAGAACATCTGCATAGCTACACCAATCAGATGTTTTCCTGCAGTCAGGTAGTTGTATTTAACTAAAGTATACAAAAGAAAATCCAGTACACTACACTGATTATGTCAATTAACTCACAAAGAAACAAAACTAGGTATATTATCCATTCCAATTTGAATCAGCATGCCTGCTTCCCCAAGAGTACTTCCAATCAGAGATAAGCATAATTTTCAACAAACAAAATACCTTTCCATAGAAAGCTTTACCTTATCTGAGTCTGCCCAGAACCACAGCAGAAAGGGATCCCCTATGGACTAGTGTAGAAGAATATGCAACCACTTAAGTCACCTTCAGGAACAGGTGAGCTTTCTTGGCACTACTGCACGGCCTAGCATGGAGAAGGTCAGCAGCATCTCTAAGTCAGAAGATTAGCTCAATATCTACCAACTCATTCTTAATTAAATGAACTGACATCTCTCCATCAGTAATCAACATTCACAATGTAAGTCATGACCAGAAAGCAGCCAATTTCCAGTTAGGATTGGTTCAGGAGAAGGAGGCATATTTGCTTCAATCTGCTGGTTTTAAGTGCTAAAATGGGCATATAGCCTATCAGACATTACAGACAGCTGATCAAATTTCCCATCAAAAAAACTTCTAAAACCAAGTTAAGACAAAGTACTCATATTTGTGAATATATCAAACTGACTAGGTTACTGGTCACAAAGAAGCCTAGAACATACTTCTTTTGGCTCCATGTTTATTTAGGTAGTGTTATTTTGTGTGTAAAATTCAAAAAAATTCTTGTCTATAGAGCCATACCTTTAATCCTTGCTTAGATGATGCTCAAAGAAGACTAGGCTCAATTATTCTTTGCTAATTACCTGAATAATCATTGGCTTCTACAATAAATCCTAATTATAAATGTTAATTCATAGAGTGTGCACTTATTCACTTAAATACTTGTAGGCATCTTCAGTATCAAACAAATTTCTCATGGCTTTGTCATAAGCTGGTTTTAGTTCAGCACATTTTTTCTAATCAGATAGGCCAGTTCCATAAAATAAAGGTGCCACTTTAATGGAAACAATATTTGACTGTTGAAAGAAAACAATGAGCTATAGTCCTAGAAATCAACGTGCAATCTGAGAAATATGACGGGCTACTACAAATGTGCCAAAAAAACCAAAAAACAAAACAAACAAACAAACAAACAAACAAAAAAACAACAACAAAACAAAACAAAACAAAAACCCAAACAAACAAAAAAACCAAACAAACAAAAAAAACCCCACAACCACCAAAAAAAACCCCACAAAGCTGCTTTTTTTCATTTAGTCTCCTTTCTGAGAGATGGGAAGGAACCTATAAATTCAAATTACAAAACCCATCTGAAATGACTGAGACAGGTTGTGCTTCCAACTGTTCTTTCTTTGAAAGCACCTTGGACACAGGAGACCTGTGCTCTTTCATTGTTTAAATGTTTCTGACTGCACACTAATTAAAATTAAATTTAAATTAAATCACCTCTATTAGATCGCCTGTGATTTAAGACACAAAAAATATATATTTAAAATATAAGGATATTTTACTTTATCTTAAGAAATCTTAATCCTTAGTCAGCCACCACATGACCTAGTCAGGGGTGTCAGGTTCAAGCTTCTCTGCTAGGAAGTCCACTGTGTCTCACTAAAGAGGTAGATAAAAAAACCAGTTTAAGTATTATTTAATTTATAATGTTGCAACACTCCAAGAAATATACTACAGAGCAGGTTTTTTATGAACACCTCATATAAGAAAAATAAATTAAAAACTGTTACCAGCATACAATTATTTTAGAGCAGTTATAATTAATGAAGCTGCCATGAGGGCATATGTAAAAAACAGTCTAATTTGTTAAAAAATTATTCAGGACAACATTTGGATGACTGGAGGCCAGAGCAACACCTTCAACTAAACGCATTTGCATCAAGCCACTTGACAACTATGTTTTCTCTTTATTTCTATGAAGTGCTGCCCTGTAGACTGATGGTTGTGCATTCTTTTCAACTGGAGCTGAATTTAAACAGGCAAGGTCACAACCACAGAAGAAACAAACCATTTCAAAGTGCTAGGGCTTTTAACATCCACAAGAAATCACCTACCAGTACTCAAAAATAATATCAGGATTAACAATTTCGGCTTTTTTCTTGTCTGATTATACATATACATATAATGTGTGTGTGTGTGTATATATATATAAGTTATATTATATATATATAAAAGTTACATATTATGTATATATATATATATATATATAAAATCAATGTAATGGGAGAAGTGAGAAATTAGGACACCTACTCCAAGCATGATTTCAGATAATTGAGATTAAAGTACAGAATATCTGATGCAACTGGCCATAATTTTCAGTTAAACTCTGATATCACTGTGAGTATCACATCCAGAGCAAGAATATTTATAAGCAGTATCATGTCAGAGGCACCACTACATCAACAACACCTTTATCTTTTCCTATGTAGAAACAATTCAATTGCTTGAAACAAAATCTAGATAGCATCAAAATTCAACTAACACAGGAATGGAAGGTGCAGGCAGACACTCCATAACAATCTTGCTGCCACACGCTAAAACACTTCACAAAACTTTACAAGGGAAACCTCAGATCCTGCACGAGTACCAAAAAACACAACTGTGAAATGCCTCAGAAAAATTTTTCCTAGTTTTCATGAACACTAGGAATTTGTAGAGGGACGTTTTCAGAGGGTGCTGCTCCTCTAATTACAGAGCAAACAAAAAAGAAACCCCCAATCCTCATGACTCAGATGGAAAGAAACAGATATATAAAATACCTGGTGACAGGTTGAATTGTGAACTCAAGAGCAAAATGTACCCCTGAGGTATGTCTAAAAGACTTTAGGTTCTCCTCAGCAATATATTCCAACTTCAGTTTCCAGAGGAAGCAGAAAGTCCAAAGCAAAATTTAACACTGGAATGTATTACTACTATATTAATGTGAAAGATAAAAAAACTTTTTTTTAACTTTAGTCCTAACTTCATGACCTGATCACGGAAGTCAAACCAATGTATCCCATCCTGATTCTTTTAAATGCAGTTTACTGCTACAGTTTTTGATAGCCTCTCTAACCACTTGACCATGGAAACACATGCCATTGGTACATTGGTATGAATCATTTTAATTACTTTTTAAGATCATTTTCAGCTAATAAAACAGTATTTTTGTTCAGACAGCTGTATTACTACTATCAAGCTATTTTAAAATATTCTTTGTACACAACACATAATACAAGAAGATTTTGGTTTGGAAAAAACCCAGCCTGCTACAGTCCAAATTAATACTTTTTACTTCTTTCTGCAAAATTAAATTTATCATCAGATATTAAAAAAATGTAAAACTATATTCAAGTTCTCCTTTAAAAAATGCATTTAAAAAGAGCTTCCATAAAGTCAAGGCCTTACCTTCAACTGTGTGTTAGGACAGAACATTTAATTTTAAATAGCTTTCAAAGCTACAAGACATGACAGATGAATAAACTTACAAAATAGATACGCAATGGCCAAAAATAAAAAAAAAAATTTAGTTGTTCCTCAAACTACTAGATATTGCCTGATGACTATAAAGAATACTCCAAAGTAATCTATCCCATTGCCTTTTAAAAATGATTCCCAGGAAAGATGACTCATGAGATGCTTCACAAACAACGAGAAAGCACCAAAATTTTAAGTGGTCTAACTTCCCTGAACAGTTTCAAACAATCAGTTTCAACAGTTTCAAAGAATTGTCTTCCAAAGGAAGAGTTCAGAACGTTTCAGGCAAAACATTAAAATATAGCGTCTATCCTCTCCTTCATATGTACTACAGGAGACAGCCCTGTGTACCCAGAGCCTTGAGATTTTTTCAAGCATTGCAGCAGCATTTTCTATACCTTTGCAATTTGACTCTCCAAATGAGAGCAAAATCTACTGCTGAGCTTGAGTACTGTGGTTTTTTTCTATTTTGCTGGACTGACACTGTGATGAGCAAACATTACTGCCATAATTCCGAGAATAATGCCATAAAAACACTGGCAGTCAATTAATGAAAAGCTAAGAAGGCTACATAGTATTTTAACTGGAAAGGATTAACACATTTACAAAAACACTTCTTGCTTTCAAGAAGCCACCATAATCCATATCTACACTTTTAATTGTAATCTGCACACATCTGACAGTTGGTATGGTTCATTGCCAAATAATGGACAATGTTGTCGAAATTCTGATGCCCTCTTGTGTAACAGCATGGCCTGGAAAACACCTTTGGAAATACCTCTCAACAAGATGATGATGTTACCAGCAACAAATACAAAGAGCAGTGGAAACCTGACAAGCCTGCAGTTACTGGAAGAAAAGCTTGTACCATCATCACATCACGTAAACATTGAAATTTCTTTTTAATTCCATCTTTCTGTTGTTTCTCTTTTTAAAAGCTCTTCAGACAAGAGAGAGGAAGGACTGTCAAGCAAGCAAGCAACTAGCATGATAAGTGGCAAAATCTGCTCAAATCTCTGCTCCAGCCCCAAGTCAGAAAAAAAGTCTAAGGAATTCACTCAGTATATTTCACTGCTCTTGCCTGCACATGTGAGCAGAAGTAAATCCTGACTACAGACTGCTGTGAGAAAAAACACACTGAAAGATCTCGAGGCAGTTAGCATTAGTCACAAGGTCAGCAAAATTTAGACAGTCTAACATGCTGGATAACAGTTTTTTAACTTGTCAAGGTAGCATGCAAGGAGAAAAGCTTTTCAGAATTCAAAGCTAAATGGCAATTTAAAAATTCAGTCCACGAAGACTTACATAACCCCATTTTAAATAACACTTGCATTCACCAGCAATGAGTGTTCTAGAAATACCTTCATTTAGACTTATGGAAGACTCATTTGGTTTAGAAGCTCCTTAGAGTAAGAAAGCTGTTCTAAGGCCAGCTTGGAAAATACAACTAGAATTGCAGAGGACATTTCCTGCTCCTTCACTAAGTTAGATGGTTGTTGGTATTGCAGTACAGTAGCTCATCACCAGCCTTTGACACAATTTTCCAACAAGCAACTTGTTATCTTTGCCTACAAATACCATACTTAAAGTGCATGCATTTTAATTACAGTAAAATTACATCTGTAGTGGTTGATGGGCAAAGAGACTGGTGTGCTGACATCTTCAGCACTTTACAGTTGCCTAAAAGCAAAAACAGACTGAAAATAGTACCATTGAATGGTGAGGGTAACAGATAAATAGCTCCAGCAGCTATAGATCTACCTGATGTTTCAAGCTACCAATTAAGAACCAGGAAGAGAGTAAAAGGTTCTGGAAAGATGCTGTGTGGTTTTCTTTCATAGTGAAACATCTCAGGGCAAAAATACCAGGGCAAGTAGCTCATTCTTTTTAATACTGTTTATGACGTTATTTCATCCTAGTATTGAGCTTGTGACTCAAATATCTGAAAAATGCTTGAGCTAAAAGTGTCTTTCTGAGGATAGTACTATACTAAGACAACTTCAAACACGCTAAGCATCTTGCTGCCAAAGGTAATTTTAGACATTCGTAAGCAGAGGGACAAAGCACAAGTCCTACTCAACATCACCACAAAGTAAAATAAACAAACAAACAAAAAAAGCCAAACTTGAAAATTTCAATTTCTTGCTGTGCATTTGAAAGTATTCTCTTGTGCATATTCTGGAGATAATATTGAAAATAGCTGCAGTTTGCTTTGAGGTCTACATTATATACACTAAAAAAATAGAACTATTTATGTACAACACAGATTTTTCACTATGGCCAAATCATCTTTCTCCAATAGCACACATAATTAAAAAATACTCTCTTTCTTTGGAATACTTCCAGACTTACTAGAAGAGGTTTCATAGAGAAGTTGTGCACTCCCCATGGCTGGAAGTGTTCAAGGCAAGGTTGGATGGAGCTCTGAGCAACCTGGTCTAGTGGAAGGTGTCTCTGCTCAAGGCAGTAGGAGTTATAACCAAATGATTTTTAAGGTCCCTTTCAACCCAAACCATTCTTTCATTCCATGACTTCAGCAACTAGGAAAAATCTTACTGCCACTACCTACTGAAGAAATAGCTTGCCCTTCCCTCCTGGGACCCTGCTGCTCAGGCTGTAGCCAGAAGACACACAGAATTCATGAAACCAAAAAACTGTGGCAGCATTTCTCATACACAGCAAAAGTGCAGTGTTCATGAGAATTGGTATTTTATTAATACTATTATTAGTATTTTAACTTCAGGCTTAAAATGAGACAGCAAACAACAGCATGATCAGTAGGAGTCACTGTACCAGATTAAAGAAGAAACTAAAACCCACTCTACAACACCTCAAGCTGGCTAGAAAGCTCACACTGTACTTTGCTTTCCTCTGAAAGTTACTGGAAGAGAACATCAACAAGGATTAAGTTAATCACTCTCCTAGTTTCTGCTTGTCAATTAGAAATGCTTCAGCAGATCCATTCAGACCAAAGCTGCTTATCTTCTACCCCAGCCAGGGGCACTCTCTGCCCACTTGTGAAGTCACTTTGGTCAACCTCATTTCTCCAGAAGGACTTACAGACCTGCTCCAAAACTAGCATACCATTCACAGTCTGGAAACGACTTCACTAGATATTATCCCTAAGTGAACAATGGGCTATTGAGTCAGCCATTATCTTTGTTCTGGCTATTGAGAACCAGAACTGAAAAAGATTTTTCTGATTCCTCTTGCTAATATAAAAAGCTAAAAATCAGAAACAGAATCCTTTAACACAGAAATCTGTCTTTATATTCATAGATTTTAACATGGAAAGCCTCTAGAATAATATAGGTCTCAGATGGCCACAAAATGAACCTTGCATTAAGTCAATATCTGCTGATTGAAACAGATCAGAGCCTTGGATTATATAGCAATTTATGTATCTAATATTCTTTTAACCATCTTTTAACAGGTGCAGTAATATTTATACATCTTTTAGGCCATTTTACAAAGGGATATCCTTCCAGAAGTCTAGCATACTTTGATGCTACTGTGAATGCTCTTAGTGACAGAAAAAAAAACCCCAAGCACTTCTATATATGTAGGCTATATTAATCTTTTTAATGCTCCTTTATATTCCTACCAAGAAGCCTTCTAGGAGTTTAATTCACTCAGCATCTGACACTCAAATGCAGTTAGCAATTTGTAAAATTACAGAATCTGTAAAAATCTGAAAACAATTTCAGCTGAAGACTGGGTTTGAAATGCAATGCCTAATGAATTACACAGGGAATTGTCTTTCAAATGCCTTTCAGAACAAACAATACAGATTTTCTGTAGCACCTGAAAAACTAATCTCATCGATCTGTAGTAATGAATTAAGTATGTCAACTCATTTTAGGCAGAGCAAATTAACAGAATTCATATTTTAGTTGGTGAATCAGATACCTGCACTAATATCTTGCTCTTTGTCTGCATTTAAGTGTTTTCTGAATTTTTCAGTATCATTGGCATTATTAATTAGAAGAACACAGACATTAAAAAACAGTTCAGGATGAACTAGAGCAGGAACTCACAACAATCCCTCACTACAACCCATAAAGTACTTTCAACCCATGACAGTCAGAGCAACCCAGTCACAGAAGAGCAATGGCTGTCTAGCTTTTAAATGAATAAACATTTCATACAGTGAAGCCAGCATCCTGCAAAGTACAGCCCCAAGCTTACTCCTCACCTATGCCCACATGGCAACTCTGAAAAAGGGAAATCAAATACAGGACCTGTCTTTCTGCCATGGTACAGGCAAACTCTGTATTTACTGGTAACAGAGCGAACTGGATGGAATTCCACACAAACACACTCACCAGAAAATTCCTTTTTGTGATGCAATACTATGACATCAAAAGTCCTTTCACCAACTGCATCATATACTTGAATATTTATGATAAGCTTCTAAGTAAACTACCTTCAAAGTTAATAAATATTTTGTCTTCCTTCCCTTTGAGGCTGAAACAGTGATCTGGTCCTTCTGTCACGGGATAAATCCAAACAGCCTGGCCATATTAACCAATTTTAAAGACGTGTCAAATTTTTATAGACTTCAAAACAAATTCTAAATGAATGTTTTTCAGCATGACACCTTTTGCTTTTCTGTGAACTCTGTCTGACCTAACAAATATAGCAAACCCAACTGTCAGAATTCAGCATAAATGTGTTGCTTGTAAGATCAATCAGACAGCTTCCCAACCTCTATTTTTACCTCTTCTAATTTTAGCTCTTTCTTTGCTTTACATGGGGCCCTGTCTTGGGTTTGCATGACAAGGTTTTGGTAGCAGGGGGAGCTACAGAGGGGGCTTCTGAGACAAGCCAGCAGAAGGTCCCCTCCATTCAACAGAGCCAATGCTAGCCAGCTCCAAGACAGATCCACCACTGGACAAATTCAAGCCCCTCAGCAATGGTGGTAATGCCTTTGGCATAACATAGTTAAAGAAAGGAAGAAAAACTGCACAGCTGCAGCTGAAGAGGAGTGAGAAAACATAAGATAAACAGCTCTGCAGACAGTGAGTACACAAGGATGGGGAGGAAGTGCCCTGATGCCGGAGCAGAGATTTTCCTCCATGGTGCAGATTGTGGTGAGTCCACTTGCAGCACTCCATCGGGGAGCAGAGACCCACCTGTAGCCTGTGAAGAACACCAGGTCACAGCAGATGGATGCCTGAAGGAGGCTGTAAACTCTGTGGGAAGCCAACACTCCAGTAGGCTCCTGGCAGATGTAGCAGGGCTCTTCACCCTTGAAATGTGGTCAAACTCAAACAATGCCATATTGCAAGTATCAGTGGTGAGCTGAGAGGGGGCATCATGTGCTGGGTTTGGTATTGAATTATGCTAAAATCAGACTGTCTCACCAAGCCTGAACTTAAACCCTGATAGTGAGCCAAAGACTTGGCAGATAAATCCCTAAGATGACCTGAAGACATATGCTGGAAGTCAACCACTTCACACTGTAACAGTCCAGTCCACTTTTATACCTTTGGTTCTTTTAACATATTCCTTCTTGTCTGCATGAACTTCCCTTCTTTGAAGCAGGAATGTCCCTTCACAGATACTCCTTGAGGCTGAGTGAAAGAGATCTGCCCACAACTGCTGGTATGGTGAGTTACATTGATCTCTAATAACAGTTTCTTTTTGCTGGCTTTAATATAATTGCCTTGACACAGAGCACTATACTATACTAAATGGTACTAGTAGTTTTAGCTTTTATACTGTTTAGTAAATAATTCTGATTAAAATCTTTCATCTAATAATTTGTCATAATAAATGATTCATTTTACATAAATATATCTTTGCCATCTTTAATCCTGTAGGACAAAGTTATTTAAAGCATTGACAGATTACCCATGCTCATCAGCCAATTAACTCATTCTTGAGCTCACATCTGGGATATCACATCTAAGTTTACATCTGAGTTCACATCTCAGACCAGGTTCAGCCTCACTGAGACTTCTCTCTACAAAGGGGCTCAGAAAGGAAGGGGTTCCTCTCAGCAGCTTGTGACTCAGAGGGATGGCTTCTTTAATGAACTTTGTCTGAAGCTCCCCCTCTCACCCATGATAACAGGACCTGTGGCCCCATGGAGAGAGGAGCCCACACTGGAGCAGCTTTGCTGGCAGGACTTGTGACTCTGTGGGGGATCCACACAGCAGCAGCCTGTTACTGAAGGACTGCACCTTATGGAAGGGACTCACACTGGAGCACTTTGTGAGGAACTGCAGCTTGAGGGAAGGACTCATGCTGGAGAAGTCCATGGAGGACTGTCTCCCCTGGTAGGAAACCCATGGCAGACTTGGGGAAGAGTGCGAGGAGCCATTCTGCTAAGGAAGAAGGAGCAGCAGAGTCACACCGACCACAGCCACATTAACAGCCCACTCGTTCTGCTTAGGGTGCAGAACTCAGGATTGAAGTTAAGCCCAGGAAGTTGGGAGGGGGGGGAGAAGATGTTTAAGATATTTTAATTTTCTCATTATCCTTATCTGATTTGGTTGGCTGTGAATTACATTAATTAATTAACAAAAATATTTGGTTTTATTCACAGAGTTATGCTACACAGTACCTACAAAGGGTGAATTCCATAAATTCTATGCCTTTCTGAAGTTAGTAAATACCTTGAATAGTTATAATGACCCTTAGTACTACTTTTGTAGATCATAGTCTGCTAGAATATTAGGTGATGGGAAATTAAAAATGCTAATAACTTTTGGCATTTTTAACAGCATATGAATTAGAAAAGAAAATGGACTGAGGCTGCCATTTCTTATGAAACTTAATGATCTTTGTGAGCCTTCACCTTAAATAGCCACTCATGTACATCATGTAAATGTACACTTACTGTGACTGTTATTAATCAATCACTTTCCCTTGCACATCCAGAATTTTCCTTGTTGAAAATTTCAAAGCCTTGGCAGATTGTCCAAAAAGAATGAAGAGAGGAGAATAATATACTTGTATAAACCAGGTCTAATCCTATTACATGCTACTGACTGCCTTACTGACATGTGTTCAACTTACCTTAGTATCAGCCATAACTGTTTTCTTTGCAAAACTGCTTATAAGAAAATTCTATTTATTTGTAAGTATTTTCCTTTAAGTATGAGGAAGGATCAGTTGTCAATCTACCAAAATTCCCACCATGGCAAACTGTTAGAAAGGAAGGAATTCCTGATACATATGCAGCTCCAGCTGTAGGAATGCATCTACACTCTGTGCAAACCTGGGACCTGGATGCTATAAAAGTGGTGCCTCCATAACAACACTCCAGGACCCCCACCACAGAGAACAACAGAAGGAAAAGGGCCAGCAGGATGCTGCAGGACCCATATGGTGGTGACTCTCCATCTACTTATCTCTCCTCCTTTCTCTTCACCCCCACTCCTCCCTGTACCTACATTTAATGTTAAATAAAATCTGCACTCTTGACTTTGGAATATGGTCTCATTTGCACCTTCATTTGGACAGAGGCATCTTTTAAAACTTGAATCCTAGCAACAGCCCAGCAAAATATTACTACCATATATTCATTTGAAGGAATATCAGAAAAATGTGAGACCTTACAGTACGAAAAAAACGAAACAAACACCCTCAAAACTTTTCTCTAAAAATATTAAGCACATTTTCTAAGGCTTTGCTACTGGATGATGCCATTATCTTTCTTCCTGTTATTCCCCTTTGCTTCTGCTCTTGGTTTCCCCACAGCAGAAAGTAACCAAATAGAAGCAACAGCAGTTTGAATTTAGCTCCTTCAAAAGAAACAGAAAATAAGATAAGGAAACAGCAAGAGATAAGAAACAGAAACCTGTAAGTCCACAAAAAAAAAAATCATGAAAGACCAGAGGGAAAAACAAAACAAAACAAAACAATGAAAGGAAACATTAGGCCTTAAAGAAATGAAACTGTGAGGGAGCCAACAAAGAAAGACCCAGGTACTAATGGACTCCATATACAGGATGGAGCTTCATTTGGGGGAAGTATGCGCTTACCAGATTTCCCATGAGGTGTTAAATAAACATGTGTTAGTTACTGCTTCGCATTTCTTATTAACAAACTGCTTGGTTTATCAATGCAGCTAAATAGTGTGTGAAAGGAGAGAAAACTTCTTAAAATCTCTGCACACTGTGGTAAAACAAGGGATATTGCACTACTCTTGACCTAGTATATTTGGCAAGGGAGTAAATCTTTAAAAATTCTGAAAAAAATACATATTTGAGGGAACAGCCAACAGTTTTTTCTTTCTCTTTTAACAGTCATATAAGATTCAGCATAAAGCAACTGGAATTTTCGTGACTGCATGACCACAGAGCATTCTGGAAAAACAGCCATCAGAAGAATTTTAAGATGTTGGTAACTGCAATATTATCAGTCAGAATGCAGATAATGGTTTTCTGATTGCAGAAATCAATTTTCATCACTAGTAGCAATTACAATTGCTATAGCAGACTACGTACAATACTGCAAGCAACACATTTCAAGAATATAAACACGAGGAGATGCTGAGAAAACAGAACTGCTTAATTTAAGACTAAATACCACTGCTTGCTGCATGAGGATGCCATCAAAACACATCTGAAAGATTACCCCTGCTCATCAGCCAATTAACTTATTCTTAAGTTCACATCGGAGATATGGAGCAAAACAGAACTCCTGCATCTGAAGGCCATAATCTAAGAAAGTTTCAAACACATTAGGAAAGCTACAAAGCAACTCAGTGTAATACCAGAAAAAACCAAGGTGCAAAATAAACAAGTTTGAATACTCTGATACAGCTTACTTGTGAAATGCAATCATCTGCACAATATTTATAATGATAGACTTGAGGAATGTGAACACACTTGGCTTTTCACAACAGAACAGGAAAAGACCTCTCAATCCAGAGAGAATACCGACTTCCTCAATAAAAGCTTTGTGTGAAAGCTGCTGTAAGCCTAAGGTCATTATGTTTGCTTTGACTGGAGTTTCCTACTTCTTCAGGATTATGAGCAGAGATGGAAAAGAGCATGAAGATCTTCAGAAGTTCAGTTCCAGGCAATTCTTTTGTACTCTGTTGATTATGGCATCAAAGGACTGTGGTGAGCCAAAGGCAAGAAGAACTCCACACTAATAAACAACTTGCTGCTCCACACATGTATGGAGGACAGCAAATGAGCTTGGAGTAACACCTTTAAATTTTGTGCTTTAGAGGAAGAGAAATTTCAAATACTGGTTACTAAACACTATTAATGAGTAACATAGAGCAGATAAACAAATGAAGTATCATTAAAATTGATCTCATAGAGTGGTCAATTTACTAAGATGAAAATGTTCAAAGAAAGGTTTATAACATTTTAGAGCAGCTTTATTTTTTTTCTTCGTTTCATACTGGTGGATCTGCTGCTCCAGCACTATTTATTGCCTCATTCCTTGGCCAGAGTCAGGGAGGGGCAAAGCAATCTTCCATGTTCTGCTCAGTGAAGAAACTGAACAAGAAATTTTGGATGCCAGGAAGAAATTATGCCACTGTGCAAGACCAGCAGAGCTCTTGAATTGCTTTCCCTGTGCTTCACCACACTGCCATATGCAAGCAGGAACCTGATGGTGGAATCCTGCTGCTAATATCCACAGAGACAGGCAAGGAGTAAAAATGAAGCAGTGTAATAGATATCTCCTTTGTTCTAAAGAGGGATGGATCTGAAGCAGCGACTCAAATAAACACTCAGTTCTTTGCTGAGCCCCATCCAAGAGCTTGGGTGGAATGGTGCCAAAGCATTCCTCAATTCTACAACTACCAAGCGTTATTTGTAACTATATGATACAAATAAATGATTACAAACCCACATAAGTCATGAGGAAAAGGGAAATGCATACTTATTCAGTTCGCAATTTTCATAGCCTAAACTTCCAATAAGAAAACTTGAGTGTGTCTTTTCCCCCTAAAATGCCAAAATATTGTTGATTCTGAAATACCATTGAAATCTCTGAAGCCCAGCAGTCGTCTCCAAAACCCCTGTTCCAATGCTATCAAACTTACACAGACATTCTAAAAACAAAAGATTTTCCAGAAGAACAACAAATTAAATAGTGTAATATTCCTGGACTCTACTGGAGAAATTACATCAGTATTGCCCTAGAAATTTTAAACAATCACTTACAATCAAGTAAGACAATAACCTTTGTGCTCCCTAACATGCAGAAATCCTATTATTCTATTCTTAAAAATCCGTATTACATCTTTCATGAAAAGCTCTCCTAGAACTGCAACCCACCAATATTAGAAAAAAATCCCTAAAGTTTGAAGAAAAAAGCCTCCCCTCTTCACCACAAATGTGCAAGTGAAGACAAAACAAGGAATAAGGTAGAGGTATATCAGACACGGTAATGAAGAGGCACTTGTGTTGATCCTCTGTGCATCCACATGATCCCAGCAGATCTTCAGGTAATATGAGAGTATTTGCAAGGTCCACAGTCCCACCACTATGCTTCTGTGCCAGGCCTATGAAGAAATCACCTCAGTGATTGGTAAAACATCAGCTTTTGGCATGTAGAGCAGCAAACTCTCATCACATACCACATATGATTAAAAATAACAGTTGTGAACATTATATTCACAAAATTCAACTGCTATAGCCATGGTCAATTAGTTTAAATGGTCAATCTGATAAATATGTTTGAAATCCTCAGTGTGCTGTTGGCTGCAATGAAAAGGTTTACAGAAGCATGGGTAATTGCCAAATCAATCCATCAAAATCCTTACTTGTAACTTGTTCAGGGTCACAACACCGAAATATTGGTTTAATTAAATAAATACTTAATTGCAGAAAAGACAGGACTTACTACAGCTTTACTTAAAGCAATTCAATTGTTATATTAATTGGAATCAATGTTATTTTCAAAAAGAAAAATACAGGTAGCATTTCCATACAGGCACATAATACCCATTTTCAAATATTAACTTTAAATATTGTAGAATATTTTGATTTTACAAAATGTTTCAGCATACAAGTAGTTCAGAATCAGGAATGCATTTTCCATTTCACTACTTGACTTTGAAATGAAATTACTAAATTAGTAGGTTAAGATGTTGATATCCCTAATTACTCTGTTTATTCAAAGAGCTTCTCAAGGAACTTCAAAACACTCAAATCTTGCATTGAATAAATAAAGCTACTTATAGCTTTTGGATATGCACACAGAATGCAAGAGTTAACAGACCAGACCTAAACTAAGGTTAATGAGATTGTTTTAAGAAAGAAGTTTGATTTATTAAAAGGGATCAAATTGACATGGTAATTTCAGTTATAAGCTCCCCACACTAAACATACAGGAAGTTTTTGTAGATAAACATAACCTCCTTTTTCTGGTTAAAATCTCGGTGTTCAGAATCAAAAATAATTATTGATGAAGAATAATTTGAAGTCCTTTGCAGTGATTGTCACACAGCAGCAACAAGACATAGCTTGTCCTGAGGCTATACCGGCACAACAAAACTTTCTCCTCCTTAAGAACAACAAACTCCACAATCCCAACATCCTCCAGACTATCAAAATGATCTGGCCCTGAAACCCTGCTCCAGCTCCAGAAATCACAGGGAACTAAAGCAATGCCTTCTCAACACCATCCATTAGTGGATCATGAGAAGCGATCCAGAGCAGTGCATCATCACCATTAACCACAAGTTATCAGGCATCCCATGACACACAAGAATACTCAGTGACCCCAGTGATCAAGGGGATTTGGGAATCTGGATTCACAGGAGACACAGACCAAATTCCTCCTTCAATCTTGTAGATCTCTTTTCCACACTGAAATTACTGTCCACATTCACAGTGAATCCAATGTCTTTAGCCTAAGCACAAGCCATGGGCCAGATCCCAAGAAAAGGGAAATTCAAAGCTGAAGCAGAGGTAATATAACCCCAGCAACTACAGGAACTATCCACAATGAATGAAGAATTTTCACCATATTGTGGACATATATTTATATGAGTGGATTATCAGCCACACCTACCCAAGGGATTTGACTTCCCCTTTCCTGCCTAAATTTTCCCACATGGTGCAAAGGTTTCTTGAGCTACATTTGGCAAGTGTATCTCAAATTCCATGGGGGTGCTGGAAATTAAAACAAAATTGTGAGTTTAAGCATTTTTCTGGTTAAAATCTCAACAGAGTATGGTACAAGGTGCAGAAAAGAGAATGCTATACTGAGCATTAGAGCTTGCAGTGTTGTGATACAGGCAGGTATCAATGCCTGAATCTGAAAGTATGTGCCCCCTGCTCACTCACATGTATTTTGTAGATGTGCTCACATAAATCCTTTCATAACAGTAGAAAGATTCATTGTGACTCTGAAAAACCTTAAATTATATATGTAGTATGTATTTTGTAAAATCTCATGTGCAAGCACAAATTCTTGTGAAAATAGCAAAATATATCAGGGAGAGAACAGGAGAGAAAAGGAGGAGAGGAGCTAAAGCATATTTATTATCCTGCTGTTGCTGTTGATCTTTTAATGTTCCACAATTATTCAGCAAGCATTCATTCCCAACAAAAAGCACCCCTGACAACCAAGCTCTTGGATTTCTTCCACAAGTCAGTCTTCCAGCTGGAAATGAATCCCATCCTCAATTTTGTCCAGTGAAAATAGAAAAAACATCTCAGTAAGGAATATGTGTTCAAGCTGGATTTCTCTTAAGTTTTCAGCAGGCTACATTTTTCTTATGGACCTTGGATAAACAGTTTTTGCTCTGCAAGTGAGAGCTTTTTGTTTTGCTTTGGACACCAGCATGGTGTAACTACTATAGGACTGCCAAAACCTGAATCGATGCACCAAACTGTCATGACTGAGCAAGTTTTACTTCCTGACGCTGCTTACGGATGATGTCCAAACTATTTCTAGCAGATAGCAATCAATGCCTTCATCTAGGGACTAGTTATCACTTCTTGCACAATGCTGGGAGCTGATAGTTGAGGATCACCTAGCACATCAGTGCTGGGCACAGAACAGCACCTTCTCCTGACTCCTGCTCTGCTCCCCCAACTGGAAGCACAGACCTGTTTAGCTGCTCCAGAAAATTCCTTTCCTACAAAAACAATTTTCTTTAAAAGAAATCAAAATCTTCCTCACTTCATAATTCTCAACACATCAGTAGTGCTCTAATGCGTCAGGGTAGCAACAGACTAAAATCACTAAAGGAGAAACAGAGTCCTGTTTAGCTTCATTGCAGCTAACAGTTACTAGGAGGGCAAGGACCTTTAAATACTGGTTGAAACCTGAAAGTCCTTTATGCAGATTAAGAAAGCAATATGTGTAGATTCTAGAAGAAAAAGTGGAAAGCCATGAGCACAGGGATGTCCTGCTTGGGGCCAGGGGTAGGCTTCACCAAGTAACATCCAGCCCCTGTCCCAGGGCAGCTGTCACTGCTGCCGCTGCTCAGTGCTTTACTTCTGGCGCAAAAGACTACTTCTTGCCTAATTTTCTCCAGACTATGTTCAAGTAAACAGTATCCAAATTTGTTTGAGAGTTTGAGGACTGTAATTTAATCAGTACTGAGTGAGGACCAAGTATGTACTACTTCCATTCTAAACCACTGCATTTGTACATATCACATCAAATTCTCATAAAATGTGAGACAATTAAACATCTTATGATTAAAAAAATACCAAGCCCCTAAATTTCCAGCTTTTCTTCAATAAGAATATATGAAAAGACTTCTTTTATCTGTTTTCACAGCCTTTCACATGAAAGTTTAATTAATGGTCATAAATACCTGGAAATACTTACTCCAAAGCATCCTTTAAGACTCATCACTTCTTACTCAGTTTATTTATTGCATGGAGATTTATCCAAGGTAGAGTCAATAACACTGCAGCTACCTACTCATCTAATCTCCTGCTCAGGCACACTCAGCAGAGCGTGCCAGAATTTGGTTAGTCAATTCCAGTTGCAGCAAGGCTGGCTTGTCCCAGCATGACAAAGGCTGAGCAAAATCTTCCCTGCAATTGCTCCTGCAGCACCAGAGGAAAAGGGAGGACGTCCTTCTCTCCTGTGATTTTTCCTTTTTCCACGCCCCCCGCCCCCCCCCACCAACTAAAGAAACAAAGAATTATTACTTAATACTAAGAATGGGAAAGTAAATTTCTGGTTTGGTTATGTCAGACCGGATGGGCTGTGTACTAGTGAAAGACAGCAAAATCATACTTTGTAACCCAAGGAGTTTGTAACCCGAGGGAGACAGTTAATAAAACAAACAAGGGCACAAAGCAGATAGATAGACGTGGAAAACAATTTATGACCACAGTTGCTCTGAAGTGACTGGCTACTCATAATTGTTGATCTAGTCCTTTTCTCCAGCTGCCAAACTGCATTAACATTGCTAAAAATACCTTTTCTACTTTTTTGGCTATCCTTATTTCTTTCCCTTTCAAGAAAATATTATTAATTACCAAAGGAGTAGTGTATGGCAGAGTAAGTGGGTCACAAGCCATATTATGAAAGCACTAGTGAAAATGTTAACATTTTTTGAACTCCTGATTTAGGGAGCATATATTTTCTAAACTGGTTTATGTTCCAATAGTTTCTGTGTTTTACTGTTTCCTCCTTCTTTATTCCACTGGGTATTTTATAGGAGCTGCTTGAGTCATATCCCACACAGACTATGGAGAGCTTCGACTACTATGGCTTCATGTCTAAGATCCTGTGAAGCAGGCAGTGTTCTTAATTAATTCCTCAGACACCCAGCAGACAGAAACTGGCACCTTTATCTACTGTCTACTGTTCCCTTCCAGGCGTGAACAGCCCAGGTCCAAGCTGGCAGCCTGTCCCAGTGAAAGCATTTTCCCTGAAATGAGCCACACTGAAAATGACAAGACTCAGCTGCACACAGTTCTGGCAAGAATAGCCTCTAAACAACAGAAAAAGCCCAACAATTTTCAACAAGGAGACATGTCAGCTCCTGAGGCTTGCACCTGATTGCAGAGAGTGAGCTAAGTGCTTCAGGAACAAAATGAAGTCAAAGCAATAGGCAGGTTTGCACAGCTGGTACCCTCAAGGAAAGCATGTGCCAATCTCACACCAGACCAGTACTAGTAAATCAGCTTTCCAAGTGCAAGTGCTGCACAGAAGAGTGGTAGAGATGCATAAAATTGTGGGCTTGGGGCTAAGGCTCCACATTTAACCCATACCATGCCCACAGACATACAACCCACCCACACACACAAATATTTCCTCAACAGGGATCAACTTCATTAATTTTCCAATAGCACTGACAGATTCATTTGCTTGGCCAAGAACAGGATAGGAGATGCACATCAGCAAGCAGATAATTTTGAAAAAAATGGATTTATTTCCACAGCTGCTGAATAACATTTTATTCCTTAAAAAGAGGCAAAATTAACAAGCAGTATTCATAAATGTGATATAGCCTGATTTGATCAATGTTTTCTCTCTTTATTAAGATGTTTGTTAATTATTCACTCCATAATTTTCCTAAAATGCTTGCTAAATACTTTAAAAAGTATGCATCTTTATACATTCAATTACAGGCAGAAAATTTCTATTGCTTGATTGGGGGGTCATGATGCCAACAGCTCTCATAGCTTGCAGTCTTTGAAGGCAGAATCATACTTAAAACTTAGTGTAACTAGGCTTTTCATCTGAAACTGTAATTACTTTCCACTTCAGAGCTACACAATGAAGCATCTTCCTATACTTAAGCCTCCCAGAGCACAGCCAGCTTGCAAAAATCAGACAAAGAGCATTATTGATTTTCTCAAGGGAGTAAGATATTTGCCCACTGCCAAGAAGAAACTGTAACTATTCATGTGTAGCAAAAGTAGATGCAGGGTGAGAAATGACACACATCGCTATGTCCATATTCCAGAAAATCACTGCAGCTGAATGAAGCCTCAGTTTATTGCAAACCAAGCAACATGGAAAACTAAAACAGCCTCTAGGAAATTAGTAGCATACAAATGAAGAGAAGGATAACAAAGGTTTTGTTTGGGGTAATGCGGTGAAGGAATGAACTTCAATGTAAATACTTGCTATTTTAAAAAAAGTTCAGCTGAAAAAAGTTGGAGCGAGATTTGGCACACAAAACAATAATCTCACTGCCTGCAAATTATAAACATGACCAAATATTCAGAGAGAAAATGGCATCAGCACTTCAGCTGACATTGCAACTCACCTGATATACATAATGAAGAGGCTGAAATTCCAAACGGCTTCCATGCATTTTATGTATTTATACACACACAAACATATATATTCATGCTTTCTCAGAATACTTCTACACCAAGTTATTACAATCACATCAGAACAAGGGTGTAAGAAAAAACAAGCAAACAGAAAATGTCTTTAAAGAGCCACTAATCACAACATTGCTCATTAAAGAAAGGAAAGAAACAATCTAAAAACCATTTCAAACCTCAACCAGTAGCTTGATCAAAACAACAAAAACTCTTACCTGTGCATTCTTATTCCTGGCTTCTCTCCTTGCTGCTTTTTCTTTTAGCCTCTTCTCCTGAAACAAAAAAGATGCACAGTTTTAAAGCAAACTCCTGCATCTTTTTCTTTTTTAATATTTTAAGATTAATGTTGAGCCATCTAGATATTTTTAATGCATACATGTTAGACAGGTGGTATTCACCCTACGTGTTATTGAAAACAATAAATGAAAGATCTGAATGACATACTACTCATTCTTCTTGCTCTTAAAGGAAATCATAAAACTATGAGAATGATTGAAGCTCATATTTTATCAAGACTTATCACTCTTAAAGGAATAATGAGTAATTTAACAGAGTATTTGCCTTTAAAATAAGGTAGTTAAAATGGTATTAAGAGATTCAATTTTTCTTATTTCTCAGTGACTTAAAATGAAATCAAATCCACTTAACAAACTATAATGAAAATTTTTCTAACTTCAGAATTGCTAAAGTAACTGGGGAGTGAAAGCTAAAACATCTTTTCCCTTTCATATCTCCATTACCAAGAAACACTTTACAAAAGCATTTGCTTAGTAATTGCATCGATTCAAAAACCATAATAAAGTTCTCTTAACCAAAAAGATTCTGCTACAAGAAAATTACGTAAATGCAGTGATAAAACCCATCCAAAGCTGCCTGCTAGATCTGTCAGCATAAAGAAGTGCCCAAGGTATTTAAATCAAATGACATTTATTGTTGCTTGTTTTGTTTATTCTTACACCAGTTGAAGTATTATCTTTAATTTATACTGTCAGGTCCTTGCAGTCGAACATCCTTTAAATTCTTTATTTCATAAGCAAAGGACAGAAATCCAGGTGAAAGCACAACCTCTGGAAAAGCACATAGCTCCCTCTTCTTGCCTTAGTGATGCTGATGACATTGGTATTGAAACTCTTTTATGCTAGCATAAAAATGTTTCTGAAATACAACTCAGTTTCTCTGAGCAATATAAGGCATCAGCACATTTAGGGCCACATCCACGTAAAAGAAGACATTAACATCAGTCCAGGGTCAGCACTTCAACACAGAGAAGGCTGAAGACCAGTTACATATCAGCTCACTCAGGGGAGTAAGGAGAAAGCTACAGCTTCAGCAGCCCTGGTGCCATTTCATCACAAGGATGCTGCCAAAACATGTTCATACATATCACACAAAGTTGTTTGGAAAAGCAGCATTTGACAGTGGACATGGGAAAAGGAGAACACAGCCACCAAGACTTCCAAAGTTGGTGTCCAAATTCAGGGGCTTTTGAGACATTTATCTGGTACATGCCATTTTCTATTCTCCCACTTGCCCAAACTGCAGAAGTGTTAGCTTATTTTCAAAGCCCCTTTCTGCGTAAGTCAACCTCTTCTCTCCAAATCAAAATGAAACAATTCCCCAATGCTTTGTGCAGAGCTGTCTGACTCAACTCAATACACTCACAGTTACATGCCAGGGCCTTTAATGCATGCTGTGAAAAAAAAAAACAACCACCCCAAAAAAACCCCAACAGTAACCACACCACTGTAGACAGATCCAACACAGCTGCCTTATTATTTCAGATATGTTAAAGTATGAAAAAGAAAAAAGGAAAAAAAAATTACATTTATGGCTACAAGTGCCTCATGTGGGACAACAAAAGCCACCAGGACCAAATATTGTCTGGTCTACATGCAGTTCCTCCAACATGGTCATAACATGATCATCCACCTTACGATTCCTTCTCTCCCAAGTCAAATTTATGTAAGTTTCTGATCACTTTTATTTATGCTTTTCTAATTATTTACTTGAATTTTCCATTTCCTCCACTTTAAATGGTTTAGCTGCACATTCTCCACTCTTCAGGGTAACCATTGGGGTTCTCTAATTTTTCTGCTAAAACTGTGGTAATATGCAAACTTTACCCCTCAAAAACAGAGAGAACAGAGCTAGAAAGTAATACATCAAATGTTACAAAGCAGCTTTTGACCTGGACAGTCTAGAAAATTTTGGATAGAAAAATTCTGATAGAAAAATTCTATGGTGTTTGAAATGTCAATGTTTTAACTACAGCTATAGCAAATACAGCAGCAAAGTTCCTGCTCAAGGGATTTATAACAGAGCAGTGAGAAGACAGCTATGAAAGCAGAAGATTGACATAAGGACACAGAAGAGGAGTACACAGACAGCATTATGTACTTTAGTCTCTAAAGAATGGTGAAGACACAAAAATTTCTAATGTTAATAGGTCCAGAGACTGAAATAAGGAGCACAAGAGAAAAACAAGACAGAGAAGCAATCACCAGGAGATGCTGTCAAGACCTATTTTTTTTTTTCCCCAAGCAGGGGAGAGAGAGAGTTTGGATCTTCGCCAACAAAAAACAAAAGCAGATTTTGCAGAGTGCATGCATATTGGCACTGAGCTGTAGAGAGGGAGTGCATTTCAGACGCCAATGTCCTAAAATCAGGCCTGCTTCTGCTGCTTCATACTAACACACTCCAAACAACACTGCGGATTCACAGGATCATTCCAGGATGGAAAGAGCATCAGGAGGTCTCTGGTCCAACCTCCTGCTCAAGAGTCAGCTCTGAGGTGAGGTTATGCTGCACAGAGCCTTGTCCAGACATTTCAAAATCCCAAGCTGGAGACTGCACATCATCTCTGGTCAGCCTGTGCCACAGCCTGACTGTTCTCACAGAGAAAAATTCCCCATAAAACCATGCTGAATCTCTTGTTTTAACTTACAGCCATTGTCAGAGGTTTTGATCTTTTTAAGTTGTGACATGGTAATTTACTAATTGGAACACTCAAGTGCAAAGCCATCTAGAAATTTCAGTGTATTCCACAGGTGTATTTACAAACCAGATTCTGCTCAGATAAAAATACATACATACAACTCACTATACATCTAATTTCCACAAACCCAAACTGGCCAGTATTGTATTATTTTCATTTAGTTTTTCTTTAATAGTATTATATAGCTCCAAGACCTTCTTGGTCAGCTTTTAAAATATACTCCAAATAATCTTTTTTTCTTCACACTTACAAAGCTACTTAAAAAGGATGGCTATACCTTCAAGAATCAAAGGGATGAAAATTTTTAGTCATCATCATGTAAGATGGCTAAATCACTTGGCTTAAAGAAGAGCTGCAAACTTCTACCTTTTCTGCACTAGAACTGACAACAGAAACAGCTCTGCTTAAAAGGATGCCAAACCATGGAAAAAGCCATGTCTAATATATGGAAGAACTACTCACTGTTCTTAACTGTGGAGTTAAAGAAGTCTGCCACTGGCTTCTTTTCACATTTAACTTCCCCTCTCCTTCTACTGTTGGGTTTTAAAACAAAAACTCATACCTCATTTAATTCTTAAAACTCAATACAAATAAATATTCTAACATTTGCATTCCATGTTCTCAACTGAAGACAAAAAATTAATGAATAGTAGCATGGCAGCTCTATCTAGCTGGTGGGTCAGGAATATGTGAAAGACACATAAATAGAGCTTAAACCCCAAGTTTTTAGTTATAAAAAAATTAAGTCCAGCAATTTTAAGGTTCTTGCCTCCCAAAGGAAATCCCCTCTTCCTTGGACTCTCTTCTTTCTACATTTAAGAGTTCATTTTACATTGTACAGAGGGTTTACTGCAATATAAAAAAAACCCAGCATTTACTTCTGTTATTTCTATTATGAACAGATTTGTTTCATACACTAATTTTTCTTTCAGCTTTTTTAATGTGTAAATAATTCGTACAATGAAAGTACTCTTTCTTTCTTTTAAAGAATTTATGCATTGGTCAGATTTACATTAAATAAATTCTTTTAGCTGTTGATAAGCTGCAGTTTTTCCTCCCTAAAATTTCACTGACCTCTTATATTACTTCACCTGAAGGCAAATAAAAGTTTCACTCAACACAACTAATGCATATTACAGCATATTTAGCTCTGAGAGCATTAAAAAAAGCCTGTGGCAAATCTATTTCCTGTAAAAATTTCATGCTCATCTGAGTCCTCTGAAGTCTTTTTATTTAAATACTCAAGAACTCCCTCAGGTTTTGATCCATCATTTTAACACTAGATTTTTAGTAACTATTCCTTTATGTACTGATGCCATAATTTGGAGCTACCAACCCATTCTATTTAACAGCTGAGGTAATGGTCTACTACACAACAGATCTTTGCAGGTGACCATGTTTTGAAGAAATCACTCCATTGCCTGGAAAAATCTGGCTGTCATTTGCAAATACATGTTGGTCAATACTGGAATCTGATACCATGTCTTGGTATCCAACTATCTCTTGTTATTTTAGTGGGACACAGCTAAATTCAGTCAGTCATGCTGCAGAAAACATAGAGTTCTTCAAAAGTTCAGAGCAGCTCTCATATAGTGGCATTGCCATAGCCTAGAGTTGGTTTCCACCAAAATTTTGAAGCACAAATGTGCTCTGAAAACTGACTTAATAAACATGTTTCCTGCATTTTTCTTCTCCAAGATTTCACACCAAGCTTGAATTGTTTACATGTTATGGCCATTGATACATTTATATTATTTATTTATAAATTAAGCTATGTAGCTTAATAGTTCTCCTTGTAGAGGCTAGAAGACTATTTACATGCAAGCATTTCTCCACCCACCAAAACAAACTAACATTCCTAACTCAAAGATAAAACTGAATCAACTTATTATTATTTCTTTGAATATTATTTTTTTTTTAAATCTGGAAATTAAGTACAAAATTGGTTACTATTAAATAAACAAATCTTAATACCTTCAGGAAAAAAAGCAAAAGCTTTTTTATTGTTTTGTGTTTGTTTTGTTGTGAGGGTTTTTTTAATCTCAATGTTTGGTTTTAGAAACCTATTAAATAATCTCTTCAAGTAACAAACTATATAAACATAATGATGTAAGCCTCATCTGTAAGGCTGATGTTTACTTTAAAGGCAGGGAAACTGAAACACCTAGTAATCACCAATTTAAGTCAATACAGTAAGCATCAAAGGCATGTGAAAAACAGCACAGGGACAATCTTAAACATTAAACATGAAAAACTCTTAGAGGCAGTGGAAAAAAGGCATTCTCATTAAAAAGAAGAAAACAGAAGCTAGCAGAAACTGACCCTTAAAAGGACATTCTTGGAACAAAACCAACACAGGAAACCAGTGGACAAAGATCAAAACAATTCCTTTCCCACTTAGACCTGAACACACTGAGTATGTTTCAAGGATATAAAAGTTTTTCTAAACCTTTTAAGTGAGTTGGTTTAAACATGTATATGGATGAGAGGCTGGACACGACCCAGCCATATGCACTCACATCCCAGAAAGCCAAACATGTCCTGGGCTGCATCCAAAGCAGTGTGGGCAGCAGGGCCAGGGAGGGGATTCTGCCCCTCTGCTCTGCTTTGCTGAGACCCCACCTGCAGTGCTGCATCCAGCTCTGGGGTCTTCAGAGCAGCAAAGGTGTGGACCTGTTGGGAGTGGGTCCAGAGAAGGGCAATGAAGATGATCTGAGGGCTGGAACACCTCTCCAATGAAGACAGGCTGAGAGAGTTCAGATTGTTCAGCCTAGAGAAGAGAAAGCTCTGGGGAGATGTAATTGTGCCTTTCCAGTAAGCCAGCTGAAAACAAACTTTTTTTGATGGCATGTATAGGGTAGGACAAGGGGTAAAGGTTTTAAACTGAAAGACACAAAGTTTAGAGTAAATATTACAAAGAAATTCTTTACTGTGAGCGTGGTGAGACTGACTCTAAACATACAGTAAGAGATAAAGGTAACACTAATTCAAAATACATTTTCAGCAGAATTATATGATGAATGAAGTCAGTTAACACTGTTTAAAAGTAATGTTTAAAGCTGTGAACTAAAATCTTAACAACTAGTCAATGGAAGTTATACTGCAAATCATGCTTATATATTCTAGAGAAAAGTAGAGGAAAATGGGCAATGATGCCCTTCATATCATTTTGTGGCTGCTTTAGGTTTCGAAGGGATGATGCCATTTAAGAATGAAAAATTCACAATCTATAGAGGTCACAGGCTCTTGAGCTGTCTTAATGCAGCCATTTTGGGCAGTTGCTCCAGTACATCCTCCAGCAGGACAAGCAGCCTGGCACAGAAGCTCCCTTATGATTAGGGCTGATTAACCCCACTTAAGGGTTATGCCTGAACTACTTCAGCTTCCACCCACAGCTGTGTCTTCCTGGCATTCATTTGATCAGTGTGTACACAAACCAGTTGCTTCGAGCCTGGTGTGGTTCGAACCAAGGTTGTGGGTTCAATCGCCGTATGGGCCATTCACTTCAGAGCTGGATTCAACAGTCCTTGTGGGTCCCTTTCAACACACAGTATTAGGTCATCTGTCACCTTATTTTCTTGTTTTTCACATCAATAAGATGAGACTTGCAGCAAGTCTCTTAGAAAACACCCAAGGACACTCCAAGCTGTAAGTGTAGCCCATTCAGCTGTTGAAGTGAAAGGTAAGCAAGCCCTTGCCTCCACTGGCACCACAGGGAGACCAGATGGATGCGTCTGCTGCTAAGGCTCAAACAGGATGCTTGTCAACCCACTTCCCAGTGTCCATGTCCCTTATCTTAATAGCTGTGCATCTAGAGCATAACAGCAGCACTGCCTGCACACAAAAGCTATGGAAGGGCTCAGATAGGCTTTCTAACAAAGTAATACTCCCTGATTTATTTTACACGTCTCTCCGTCTATACTTTTCTTTGCTGTTCAGCTGAGCACTCCTCTCAGCAGTAACCTCCTTCCCTTTATATTTTGCTCCTACGCTGGTATACTCTTTACGTGAGAGAATTTTATCATTCTCACCCAGAACCCATTAAACCAACTGTACACATGGTAATCTGACAAATTCCACCTCAAAGTGCAGGACTATTCAGGTGCTTTACTTAATAAAGAGCATAATCTTGCACTGCAATTTTTTTATCCCTTCAGATTACTTCCTTGGAAATATGATGCAGCTTTTCCTCAGAATTAAACTAATGACTGATTTCAAACTAAAAATACTGTTTTCCACGGGAGCATTTATCTTCAACCACATTGAATGGCTTGTGTTATATAATATCTCTTTTATAAAATAAAGAAAATCCCTGGTGAATCTTTTCCATTTCTTGAGCATGATATATGGTATTCAATGATTTATTACAACATACTACAACTTCTAGAATTATTTTATAAAACTATAAACCAAACATGTTTAAATCATAACTACTCTGTCATCAACAAAAATCACTTGCAAAAGCAGGGAGGTGGAGCCTAGAGTTCTGTTTGGAATGGAGCTGCCAAAGGAAGGAGCAAGTCCTAGGGTGCTCTCCCCTGAGAGCTTTCCCATCTGGGCCATGACTCAGCCAAGGCATGGGGTGAGGATCTTGGCAGGGGCCAGGCGTCAGAGAGAGAGAGAAAGGCTACAGCATTACACCAGGAAGCAAACCCCAAGGAATGCAGTGCAGCATGAGATACATCCGTGGTAGGGATACCCTAAATGTAAAAATGTGGTTTGTAACATCCTGTCACAACTGAGACAAAGATAAGAAGGAGAAAAGTAATAAATTAATAAAGTGAATATGAAATACACTAACCCTAATGAGCAGTAAGGCAGACAGCAGCAAAAGATGTGAACTTTTAAGTCACTGACAGATGAACACTAAAGAAATCACACAAGCACAACCTTGGGAAGGTCCACACAGAACTTTGTAACTGGTAAGAAAAAGAGAAAACAGGTTATCTGTGTTTATCAACCTCACAACTTACAATGGAATACATGAAAGGCACTATGAGGCTGAGCAGAAAGACCAGCACTTGGAAAAACCCAAGGTCAGTGACTACACAAGGACCCTATGATGCAGGTATGAAATTAGACATATTTAGGGTTCACTCAACTCTTTAGTATTGGTGAGTGTGCTTATCAATCAAAGGAGCGAGATCTTCTTAGTCCTGCTGGTAAACATCAGCCTTTATCAGTCAACAAGAAGAAACGAGCTTGTGCGGCCTGTGCTGTGCATGTTTATGTGAGTGCAGCCTCTCTTGTCCCTGTGGACATCCACAGAGTGTGTCTCGTGTGTGCCCCTCTGTGCAATACACATGCAGGGGGCTCGTTCTGCAGCTTGGAACAGCAGCGGGCTTCATCAAGAACACCTGCAGATGAAACCGCCTGAGTTCAAACCCAAGGGATTTAGCTTCCCTTACCAGTCTGCAATTTCCCATTTTCAAAACTGAATTTTAATCAGAATTCAATATTCTCTCAGTGAAACCAAAAGCTATTTATTTTGTGATAGTCCTTACACAAAGTCTGCTACAAAGAATTTCCTCTTCTAGCCTTGAGAACAGTTAATAGAGTAATAATATTTAGGAGATCAAACATACAAAGGGTGAAACATCGCAGTGTTTCCTCCTCATTAAAATTATGCACGATGCCACTAACAAATGCATTTAGGGTGCAGGAGAAAAACCAAAGAGAGGTATTCTGTTTCAGTACAGTTTTAAAAATAATTCTGTATTTTCTATGTAATTAAGAACAGCATAAGCAAAACTTTGAGAACATACAGCCCTAAACTTCAAGTGGTACAAATCAAGATCATTTCAGTGGCACAAAGGCCACAAAACAGTATCTCCAGATTCCTTCAAGCAACATCAGTACCTCTGGAAGATCGTGCAAGAAGTCTCAAAAATACAAAGTATATATTACATCTAAAATACAGACTTGTAGTACAGTGCAGTACCTTCTGAAAGATCCCCTGTCACCTGCGGTCTGAGTCATCTCTCTATAAATAAATTTGTTTAAGGTCTTCCAGGGAGGTACAGAACTACTGTGTCTTGCAGTATCAGACCCCTAAAGACAGTCTCAGCTTGATTCCTACTAATACTGCCCAAATAAAATTATATTTAAAAAATTATTTCTAGCCTTCTTCTCACATTGATCATTCAAAATTCACAGCATATCTTACTCATGGGAAAGAGAGGTAAGAAATAAGGCTCCTATTCATTTTTCCTTCAGCACCAATGGGCATTTTTTCTGAGCTTGAGTTAGTACAGGGAAAGAGAGGTTATTAAGAAGTGAGATTAATCCCTGTCTGCCACTATTTTCCTCCTAACAACACGGCATTTTCAGTTGAAAACTTGAAAAATGCAGTGCCAAAGCATGTTCTGAATAGTTTATTCACTTTTCCATCATTGTTGCTTATAACGTTTTACACATTTCAAATGGCTTTCATTAAATAGCCATTAACACAGAATTCTTTTCATATCATCTTGCTCAGTGTTACTGTCCTTCCCTCATGCTCAATCACTAAAATTTACCTTCTTTTGAAACTTCAGTAAGCACTAATTATACTGCAATTATACCTCAGATTTTTATTTACTTTTCTCGATCTGACTTTCAGTTCTTCCATATTTTCAGAGGAAGGAGAGGATAACAAAATGTGAGACTCATGAAGGAAACCCAATTATAGTGTAGATGCTTTGCAAGTTGCCACAAGCCTTAAGGCGCTGCAACATACAACTCTTCTAATCCAAGTATCTCATGAATGCATCAAAACATTTTTCTGATCCTACAGGAAACTGCGCTCATTTAAATTACATTCACAAATGGTTTGAAAAGCAATGGCCTGTGGATACTTTCTGAATAGTTTTGTTCTTCATCAGAAACAGCTTTGCAAGGAAAGTTCATAATAAGCTTACGTGCCATGTTCCCCTAAAAAAAGAAAAAGCTACTTTGGGGATGTTTTGATTTTAAGAAGTTCACTTCTTTTTCCCCACAGACCTCTAACCTTCAAGATTATACTGTAGAAATGGTAAAAAAGGGATTCTCAATTGAAGATGGCCTATAAAAGTACAAGCTTTATGAATACACTGTTTTTTCTACACCCACTCATTATCTAAATCAAAACCTGAACCCACCTGCCAGATAAAAAAAAAAAGTGGATGAGATAACATCTGCATTTATAGCCTCCTGTGGATTGTTTTGTTATTGTAAGTCACCATTTCAAAGAAAATGTAGAGACTTCAAGTATTAACACACATTCAGCTTGAGGGGACTTTATCATTACATGTACATAACCATGTATCAGACTGCTACATTTGATTTATACAGAATGAAAATGCCTTTGCCTCTAGTGGTCTGCTAATCTTAACTTTAATAGATTTAGCATGTTTCAAAAATTGTTTGAAAGGAAAAAATACCTAAATGACTGCCAAACACTGCCAGGAAACTACACTAGGTATCAGCTGCAGTAGGGAAGAGAAGGAATTAGGAAGAGGAAATATGAATCAAGATATATTTGAAACTTGATGTTAGTGAAGGAACAGAAGAAAGTTAAGTTGATTTAAATGTTAAACAAAGATGAAAAATGAAGGAAAAGCAGAAATGGAAGATTCAGCCATGGCTTTTTCAAAAACCTAGGAAAAAGAGTGTTATATGAGAATTCAGAAGCTGAGGCAGAAAACCAAGAAAGAGAGTTGTCACATCTGACACTGGAATATGTCAAATGGACAAGGATCTTCAGCAGTCTGCTTGCAGGAAGGACATGTAAACAAAGATGGGAATTAAATAATTAGCACTACTGCAGAAAGGATAGGTCAGTTAACAGAGTTCATGTTACGACATAATGTATTTTGGCTCACAGTGAGGCACAGAGGATTTAAAAAGAAGCAATGACAGTCACAAGTGATGGATTTAAGACTTTGTATAAAGGGTTCTGCTGAATGCCAGCAAAGGAATATATAACATGGGATTAAAGTGTGTGACTTTAAAAAGCTCCTCTTTCAATGACACAAGAAAGGGCACTAAGACGTTCACAGTTACACGAAATCCAAATCATGAAAATGAAGTCTCCTAGTCTTTTTACTGCTCTCATACCCTTTACTGGTAACACACTTGAATATTCATCTTTTAGGTTTCACCCACTCCCTCCAAATGAGAGTGAGAAATAACTTACACCACTTGCCTGTCACACTTACATAAACAACCAAACTTTTAATAGCAAATTCCAACAATCACCAAGCACCTGATCAGGCTTCTGCAGCATAGTCATGACATGCAGACTTGCATAGTTCTTCTTCTTTTATAACACTGAGGTGTAAGCCGAATATTCAAACTCAATCAGTATCTGCTGCTGGGCTATTATCTTTTGGGAAGGGAAACCTTATGAGGTGGTAGAATTTTTAAATACCATTGGGAAGTCACTGTGAAAATGGCCATCTAGCTTGCTTTTACTGTGAGGCAGTTCAAATTTTCCCCTGGCATTCTTTTGTTAATGAAGGACAGATGACGCGTCCCATCAACAACACAATAAATTCCCAAAAAATTAGTGAAAAAACAATGGCTGAAACGGCTAAAATAATGTTTGCCTATGACACTTATCTATGATTTCTGAATTATGCCATAGAACTTCGCCTTACAGTGTGAATTTTAAAAATTACACATTTTCTGGTAATGAAAATATTGAGTTATATCTTCTCCACCTAGTAACTACGTAGCTTCTTCATGAATCACTGGAAGAAGGCATCTTCTGATCACTGGACCACCTTAAGATGAACCAAGAGAAAGAAGGCATGCCTGTCTCTCCTTGGATGAGACAGAAGAGCAGGGCTCAGCATATTTCCCCTATAATTACTACTACAGCTGTTTCCTAAGCAGCAATAGCTGACTGTCAAGAATCCCAAACATAAATGGATGACTTAGTAATAAGGAAGAGCAGGAGAACCAATCTGCATGTCACCCTTACCTTATATAGCCTGTATTAATTAATACATGAAATGAATTGGTATCCTGAATGCCTTTTGTAGTGAGAAGAGAGGTTCATCTTTAACCACAAGGTTAGTGAAACAGGAAGGCAAATGAGGTTCTACCAGAATAAACATATTGCCTCCCTGCCCTTTCTTTCTTTGCAAGTTTCATCTTATTTAAAATTGGATGTTAGGATTCTAAACTGTTACTAGACTATTTCAATAATTAAATGACAATCAGGTAACCGAATACTTCATTATGTACAGAGAATTTACCTAAGAAGTATTTTTCATCTCAAACTGTAAAGTTTCAAATAAAAAATATGAACAATGTCAGATGTGTGTCACAGTAATGCAATGACTGAATGGCAGCCCTTAATACCAGACAATCATTTTACAGGAGGTTAAACAGAGGTATTTTTTTAAATCTATTTCCTTCTTTTTTATATGCTATCATTTATTTATTTTATTTCATAAAGGATAATAGGTGGAGTGTGAAAAACACTCATGCATTAATCTCCAAGAAGCTTCACACATGACACTGGTAATTACAAAAAACCCCCATGACATTGATTTGGCCAGTCTGTTAATTTTGTCTGGGCCAGTTTTGGAAAGAGGTATTCTCTTTTCATAGTATCTCCACAGCTGAAATATTTTTTCTTCAATGCAGGTAAATATCTGGTCAACATCATTTGCTTTCCTCAGCACTGTAACAATGAAGCTGTGTTAACAGACCAAGAGATGAAGTATTTTATCATTGAAATCTGATGTCAAACCTACAATGGTGTTACTCAAAGTGTATTAATCTGCTAGTGAATAACAGATCATGAAGTGATAGAATCAGTCTCTCCTTCCTTGTTCATTAAGTGCATCCTTGAAATCTGATTGCATTGTTTTCTGTAAACTTGACTATTACTTCACTTAGAGCATAGCAAACATGACTTCTTTTCACCTCCTATCAATTGCAATCCTTTGCTAAAGATGAGGTGAGATATTTTGTATTTGTCAAATGACTGCAACAGGACAAAAGAAGTAGATTTTCAAATTAAACGTGTGAAGTATGCTTTGACATTAGCCAGGATACTTCATAGCCAAAATATAACTTGAAGCTTTCACAAATTCTTCCAAATTATTTTGTTCAAATTCAAACCTTCACAAACACTGGAAGATCTTGCACCAACTACTAACAATCAGTGTTAATTCAGTCAAACTGAATTAAGTCAGCATTTACAGAGCAGGACAAAAAAACAACACTAACACTTAGGAAATTTGAAGCTTTGAGTATAAATGAGGCCTTTAACAACATGTAATCCTGGGATTTACATGTATCTGTTATCTGGAGAATGCCATACCCATCTCACAATCACTAACAGAATGACCCCTGAGCTCAAAGACATACAGCTGTGTTCTATATGACAGGTACACAGCAAGGTCAGAAAACCCTGCTTTGGTACATAAATAATAGAGAAGTAGTTGGAAAACTTGTGGTCTGCAACTTAAAGGTTTTTAAACACCAGAGAAAAGCCAGACTGCAGACACTGATCATTTCAAGTCACAGCCAAAATCCTATCATGCAGTTTTGAGTAATTCATTAAGCAAATTCTGAGAGCCCTAACAACACTGATACAAAATGTTAACATTTTGGCCTAGCTAAAATGTAACACTAAATGCTGAGCAAGTGGTAGTCTGAAGACATTTCAGAGATACTCTTTCGCAGCCAGCAGGTTTTAGAGCACATATGCCTAACAGTACTTCCTTTTGGTGAAACAAACCCTTCCACTGAACATTGCTTAAAAAAAAAGACACTCCTACTGAATTCACCGAATTTTAAAGCTGTAAATAAAACTCCACTGTTACCAACACTTAATGCTGAATAAGGTTTCAGGTATCCAGCTATCTACTTACATTAAAACAGTCTTCCTATGAGCAGTGTAGCCCTGAAGAAGACTGATGAATTTAAATGAACTTGCACTACACTTATTTCACAATGTATTCAAGTATTTTTCTCCACTGAGCAATCCAGAGCACAGTATTTCTGTACTTCAGTAACTGAGGCAGAAATCAACTTACCCTGTGTTTTTCCTTCACTTTCTTCCTGTATTCTTCTTTGTCAAATTTGTCCTCTTCACGCAGTATTTCTTTTGCTTTATCTAGGTTGATACCACTGGCATCATCTTCCTCATCTGCTTGCGCCAAACTGGATTTTTGCACAGGTGGCCACTGCTGCACTAACTAAATTAGAGACGCCAGCAAGAAAAATAATGGTTAGAATCATTTTTTTCCACATCACACTTTTGATGCCCTAAATATTCCAATACATTATATTTCCAGACTAAATAAAAAGGTCATCTGCAAGGGAACCAAATTAACAAATCTTATTTAACCTCACATTCAGTTAAAAATTACGATTTTAAAGTAGTGTCTCCATTATATCCCATTACTGTTTAGTGAATTCACTTGAATCTCTTCCCTTATTTTGTCCTCTTTCCTGATTAGAACAAGTAATTTCTAATCCTGCTAGTCACCTGGGGAGAAAAACACTACTTGCTCTCAAGAAATGACTTTCAGAAAAAAAAAGTGAATAAATCTAAGCAGTACCTTTCACGTAAACCATCAACATTCCAACATTTTAACCAAGACAAAAATTAGACAAGCCTTTATTCCAGAGTACACAAAAAAAAGCATGACAGCAAGTTCATCCTTTGAGGGAAGCAAGGAGAATAGACATGGAAGGGTTCTTTGATTATTGTACTAAGACTGTATTGGAAATGTTACATGATTTATGCTGATGAAATGTTTGATGGACGACACACTGAACACATCCAGCTTCCCTTAAATATCTAACACTCTAAATTGAAGACAAAGACTACATATTCACTAAAAAATATCCCCATCTATCTTATGACCTAGTAGCTTATACCTCATGGTATGAGCACACACCTTCAAGGAAAAATCTTTGCAAAATCATTCTTGCTCACAGATTGGTACAGTACTAACTCTTGAAAGGAAAGCAGATGACAGAAAACATAGAATGCCTTTCAGTACAAATGCAAAACCAAACACATTTAGGACTCCCTAATGTACACAGGGTGTTTATTTAACAGGTACAGATAAATCCAATCCATTGTTTCCACATCCTTTTATAAAATTGAGTTTGTGTAGTTGTATTTTCTAGAAAGATACATTTTTAGAGGACTTTATCAAAGAGAAGCATTTGGAATAGAATAGTAAAATTTCCAAGCACAATTTTATATAGCTTGGAGGGGAAAAAAAGCAAGAACAACATCCATACATGCAAATTTTGTGTTTCCTTAAATGTCACCTCTTTTCTATTGTATTGCTTTTCAAACTACAATCTTTGTGATTATTTTTCACCCCATCCTTGCTCCTTTTCGCTTCATTGCATAGATACCTAAAACATTTGCATGTGAATTTTAAGTTGAGACAACAGCTTCTGAGTATCTAAAAATATCTGACATTGTAGTTTTTGGTCAATGGAGCAACCTCTAAAACCTTTTACATTCTGCCTAATATTAGTAATTATGTATATGGCTACACTCCCTCCACCTGCAATATAAAATGCTTTATTTTATTTAGTCTGAAAAAAAGATAATTATATACTTGTAAAGGTGACCTTTCTTTCAGTTTATGCCTTAATGAAATTATTATAAGGAGAAAAAAAAACACCCTACTTTTTATCTTGGTGCTGGAAATGGAAAAACAACATAAATAGCATCTGAAGCTGTGAAATCGAATGATAGAGAAGTTCATGGAATGTGGACACTTGCTAGTGAGGTTATTTCCACAGGGAAACTCTAGAGTGACTAGCATCCACAATAGTTCCTTTCAGTATAAAGTCAATAAATTTTTCCACTGTTCTATTAAAAGAACAAATCAAATAACTGGCAAATTTCCAAGCACTGCTACACCAGCACCACTAGGCAAAAATTTGGTACTTCCTCAGCTTTTTTAACAAAACTTTTAATCTAGAAATAGTGAATGCTGGCAAGTAAACCAGGGTCTTCTTTTAATTCCAGTACATTAACTCAAGACTTTGGGGAGCTTTGGCAAACAGCTACAGGAAAATTGATTTACATTTCTGTAAGAAAAAAAAAAAAAACATGCTCTTGATTCCACCTGAAATTGAAGATAATAGGCAGAAAAGAGATACAGTTCTGTACATCCACTTAGAGCTCCCATACAAGTATCTTACACATACAAAGATGAAAAGAGGTCAGTACTCAATATTTCTCTTTTTCCCAATGGAACTGAATTCTAAATGGAAGCTGAACACTTTTGCAAAATGTAAGCCAATTACAAATACCACACATTTTTTAGAAGCGTGACTTTTTATACAGATATAAAGTACATTTTTTGTTAACTAGAAACAACTTCAATTCCCACCAAAATACGATTACTTTTAAGTGATCTTACCTGTCCATCTTCAGTAAAAACTACTTTTGTGTTAACTTTAAATTTCTTCTTCAAGATTTTTTTGGCTTCTTGGGTCTTAGTTGTTTTTTTCTTCATTTTTGATTTTGACGTGGTCTGCATAAAAGAAAGCATGTTTTCTTATGAGGTTTTTACTAGTCATAGAGTGTATACTTCAAATTTCCTTAATTAGACGTATTAAAATTTAATTCCTAAAACATGAGTAAGACTAATTTCCAGTAAGAATCACCCAGCAAACCTTTTCATAAAAGCGTTTTCATCAGAAATTCATTTACTCTGATAAAAATTTAGCATAATTTAAATCCTGCCAGTGCCAGGACACCTGGCTCATTCAAATCTCACTAACCTTTCAGGAACAAGAACTAGATTCACCAGCTTATGCTGCCAGCAAGCCTCATGAGACAAGAAATACTGTATAACTGAATTGAAGACATTAACTACAACTGATCAGATACCAATTTCATCTCACTTGTCATCACATTGTCCCCAGGCACCACACTAAACCAGTTTGAGCTATCCGTGCGTCAAAGAATGCCCCAAGTAGCCATGCAAGAATATTCCTACTTTGTCACTTTTGTCTCTTGCAGAATACCCAGGAGGTGTTTACCAAACTTAGAATCAAGTACCATCTCAGTATCGCAAAAGTTATTAGCATCATAAAAGAAAGTAGTGAAAAAAAAGTGGTGAAGATACCAGAGCAACTAATGAATGAACCCACAGAAATTGTGAAATCCACAGATGGCCTTTATAAGTTTCCCCAAGGCACTCATCTGGTGGCAACACCACAGAACTAAAGAATGTGGAGATTCACCACCCCCAACTCTTCTTCCAAGAGCAAAGGCTGAATGTGTTCCAACATCTACCAGGGCACAATACACAGAGGATTTTTTAAACAGTAATTGACATTGCAAAAACTATTTTAGAGCAAAAGATATTCTAAAGGAATACGTGGAGACTCCATAGGAGAAGGCCCATGACTCATTCATCATCCTGTAAAACTGCAATCTCTCCA
This sequence comes from Illadopsis cleaveri, assembly GCA_013399915.1. Classification (NCBI taxonomy): domain Eukaryota; kingdom Metazoa; phylum Chordata; class Aves; order Passeriformes; family Timaliidae; genus Illadopsis; species Illadopsis cleaveri. The sequence continues at coordinate 243,285 of VXBB01018435.1, forward strand.
CTATTCAGAAAAAAGTGCCTGAAAAACAGTCACTAAACTGTCTAAACTTCTAATAAATAACAGAAAACAGCCAAAGCAACCAGAAAGAAAAAGGAAAAACTGAACTTTTTCTTACTTTCATTTTTTATTTTGGTCATTTTAATCAGTTTTCATGTTCTATACAAAATCCACTATAAAAGGAAGCAAAAAACCATTAACTCAGAAAGTCACTGTCATTACGGTCAGCACACTAATGCACTGAAACATGAACTATAAAAGAGAAAAATTATAGTCCTTCTAACAGGAAAAATGGCTTGTGACAGCTACTACACTGTGATATCAAGTAATGACCATATCTATTATAGAAAATAGCACCTGTAGCAGCATTTTTGTCCTCAGTATTGTCAAACATTTTTTTGCTGCACTGTGCAGCTACCACTGGTTAGGTACATCTGTAACAGCTCAGAAAGCTGTGCTACTCCCTCATTACTGCTGCTTATCCTACAAACACAAATTGTTTCAGAACCTGCATTAGCATAAAACCTTTACCATCAAAATACGGACTACTTAGTAGAACAACAGGAGCTGTCCAGAGGAAGAATCTAAAGAGAGATGTACTTCATGGTGGTGGGACAATACTATTCACTATCACATAATTTTCTTTCAGCAGCTGCTTTCAGTTTTCCTTTTTTTTATTAAACAATCCTTTATTTCTGCACTGCCAATATTATCGGTACCAGCATAATATGCTTCTAAAAAAAATTACTGTAAGATTGAAATTGGTACACCAGTTATTTTGCAGAATTATATTTAACTGTGAATTTCAGCTGTTTACATTTCTTGGTTTAAAGAGGGTTTTCCCAGCTAAGGAGCACAAATATCCAGTGAGCTGTCTTTACACGCACACAAAGGCAACATTTCTACTTGTACCTTGTTCCCCATCCTTCCTCTGAGTTTGATACTCCCAAGCTGCATGGGAAAAAATGGGATAGTACAAAATTTCCGAACAAATGGAAGGAACAAGAGGAGGAGAAGAAAAAAATGGGAAGCTAAATTCTCTCCCTATAGACTCAAAAAGCATAGTGTAAGATCAGTGTGTGACTCTGGCGGATTTATAATATTGCTTGTGTAGCATTACACAAAGGGATCAAATTTTTTAAAAATCTGCAGAAAAAAGCTTGAGTATAAACACTACACACTCTCTAGGTAATTAAACTGTGGTTTTTATTAAGACACTGCATTGGGTTTGCATGGCCAGCTTTTGGTACCAGGGGTGCTACAAGGGTGGCTTCTGTGAGAAGCTGCCAGAAGCTTTCCCCATGTCCAGCAGGTCAATGCCAGCTGGCTCCAAGATGAACGTGTTGCTGGCCAAGGCTGGGCCCATCAGAAGTGATGGTAAAGCCTCTGTGATAACATATTTAAGAAGAGGAAAAAAATTATGGCACAGATGTAACTGCAGCCAGAGAAGAGTGCAGTGAGAACATGTGAGAGGAACAGCCCTGCAGACACCAAGGTCAGTGCAGAAGGAGGGGCAGGAGGTGCTCCAGGTGCCAGAGCTGAGATTCCCCTGCAGCCCCTGGTACAGACCATGGTGAGGCAGCTGTGCCCCTGCAGCCCCTGGAGGACCATGGGGATCCAGAAATCCACCTGGAGCCCATGGAGGAGATCCACACCAGAGCAGGTGGATGCCTGACAGAGGGCTGTGAACCCATGGGAGGCCTGTGCTGGAACAGGCTCCTGGCAGGGACCTGCAGAGCCATGGAGAGAGGAGCCCCCGCTGGAGCAGGTTTCCTGGTAGGGCCTGTGACCCACGCTGGAGCAGCCTGTCCTTGAAGGATTGACCCACATAGCAGCAGTTCACAGAGAACTGTTGCCCACGTGATGGATTCATGTCAGACAAGTTCATGGAGAACTGTCTCCCATCGGAGGGACCCCACACTGCGGCAAGGGAAGGACTCCTTTCCCTAACCAATGGCAGGAACAACATGTGATGAACTGACCACAGTCCCCATTTCCTGCCTCCCTGTGCCACTGGAGAGGAGGAGGTAGAGCAGAAAAAGAGGGGTGCAGGGAAGGTGTTTAAAGGTCTGGTTTTATTACTCATTATCCTGCTCTGATTTTGTTAACAACTTCAATTAATATCTCTAATTTAAGTCTGTTTTGCCTGTGATGATATTCATTGAGTGATCTCTCCTGGTCCTTATCTCAACCCATGAATCCTTTGTTATATTTTCTCTCCCCTGTCCAGCTGTAGAAGGGAATGATAGAGAGGCTTTGGTGGGTGCCAGGCATCCAGTCAGGGTCAACTCACTACACTGGTAGTTTAGCTTTCTGAGCACATGTCAAAGTTGATGGCTACCAAGGTTCCTTCAGCTTCAGAGACAGTCCCCTGACTGACTCATAGTTTAACACCAGATGAGCTCAGATATCAAAACATTTTCATCACAGATGCAGGCACAATTTTCCAAACTACATGACTTCAGCATTCAGCAGTAGAAGAAGGGATCTTTGGTGTGTTAGGGCAGTGGTTTCTGACATAGATTCCCTGTTCCAAGGGGAAAGCAACACTGTCCAGGCTAAGAGTAAGGCAGACCAGCCATGGAGTGTAGAGACATGGGGCTACTGTGGTGTCTCATACATGCTGCTTTGGCTCCCTTCTGGGGATCTCTCTGACATTTTTCTGGAGTTCCTACATAATCCTAAAGTGTCTCTCTTCTGCCACTTAAACCCTCTCCCTTCACGTATCTCCAGTAGCATCTTTCAGAGGATCTACTCCCCACGTTCCAACAGCCTCTTGCCCTACTTCCTGCCCCAGTGGTTGCTGCTTTATATTGAATATACCTGTGCCAGATGTTTCTCCAAGTGGCTTCAGTCTTCATGCAGGATGGGTTGTTTAAATCCATCTCAGCTCATGGCCTCCTCCATGATCCATGACACCCTGTCACCCCCTCACCTAAATTTCTAATGCCACTGCCTGTCTTTGCTTTGACCTCACATTTGAACAGCTACATTGAAACATCAATTTCCCATCTAGCAGGAGTCTGATTCATCGATTTTAAAAGTGAAACATCACTAGATATGAGACCTCAGGCTTCCCTAATCTTAAGTGCTCACCTTTGGTTCCCTGTCTTTTCAAGCCATACCGCTCACTCATTTCCCATTTTCATCTTTTGTACTAGGAGATACCTGAGCACGGACAACCAACAGGCTGACATTCTCCATGGCTTCATCTCTTTTCTTCACAAAGAGTTCACCACAGTAGCAGCCACCACCAGCTGCTGGAAGTTGCCAGAAGATCCCTGCCATCTGTTAACCTTTAGTTCTGTAGAGAATACAAAGGCAGCAGGAGTCATGACTCCTCTCTGCCCAGTAAACAGCTGGAATCTGGGGTCACAGGCTTTGCAGGCAGAAGTACAATCACATCAGCAGATACAAGTGAACAGAGGGTTTCTGCTCACAACTGGACCCTGCTCCTAGTGCCAGAGCAAGCCATGGGCCTGGGCATTTTACAGTGAGGTGAGAGGGCATAGCTGCTGTCCACACTGATCAGCTTATTCCAGGTCCTGCTCAATTATTATTTGCCTCAGTAAATCCTGTTCTAAAGCTGAATTATTCCATCAGATAGGCCACTGATCCAAACAAAACAGCATGGGTGATCTGGGCACAGGTTTTCACGTTGCTGTTAAGATACCAAAGGAATTCTGTGTTTGAAGTCAAGTTGCTAAAGGCAGTTAAAACACCAGCTGGTGCACACACCCCTCTCTGTCAATGACAAGAGGCTGCCTGCTGCTCATCAGCAGGTACATTTTGCCCTATGCTTAATACAATAGGCCTTCAAATCTCGTCTTTTCTTCAATAAAGATGTGGCAATAGTTAAACTGATCAAACAAGACCAGAGCAATAATTAGCCTCTCTAAAATTACATGTAACACTTAAACATTATAAGTTAAGAGTCACTCAAGTTTCAAAAAAATCCATAAAATGTAGGATCAGCTGCAGAGTTGGGGGATTTTCTACTGTTACTAATCTAAAGCTGAAATTTCTTTTTTCATTTTGTACATGCCAGATGGCTTGCTGGATTATTTAATGAGTAACAATAAAAACTAGCTCTTAGAAGCACAGAAAATGTGAACATTTTGATATAGAGTCAGCAACAATACAGCTAATCTGCAAGTTCTTTTCCATTTTTCTCAAGAAGGAGTGGGCTTTTGATTTCTAGCTTAAAACATCTGATATTCTTAAGCAGAATCAATGACAAAATGTTTTCTAAATGAAGATTGACAAGTTTAAGAAATAAGATTTACTATTATTCCAATTGTAATATTTTTCTGAAGACATAGGGCACAGAAACACAGTTGTCAGTAAATTTTGTTATTGTAATGCATAATTTTTTTTCTTATTAATACAATTTTAAAGTCAATAGACTTGAGCATCTAATCCTCAGTAACTCAGGATCAAACTGCAGTATCTTACCATTACCAAGAAAAAACACAGGCGCTTTGACCTTAGGAGTGTTACTCATCATCAACTTAAAGTTACTTTGTTTCTAACTATAATTTTCTTTTCAATTTCAACTCAACACACCTTTGAAAGCAAGCACAGAACATTCACTACAAAAGCTGTCTAAAGACAGGCCTACATTATCGTGGCAGAATAAAATATCAGTAGAAAAAAAAGAAGTTAGAATCAATTCTCCAGTCCCATAAGCTAAAACAAGCATTTCTGCACTTCGAGAGGGTTTGTGGGCTTTTCTTCTCCCTCCTGCTTGCATCATTCAATTCCTAGGAAGAATGGTGCTGTACCTGGAAATATTTTCCAGTCTCTCCCAACATTATTACATTACTTTACCAAGAATTTAACAGCAACAGCCTCCGAGAAACAAAAATCAATGTGGGACTCAATTTCACAGACTTGTTTTGTATTTCTTCAAGAAACCGCCCACAAGAGGAGCAAGTATTATCATATTTGCAGTATCATCAAGTACGTCGCTCCCTCTGTCGAGCTACAGCGTTCAGACTCCAATGTCATTCACTCCCCACAGAAGGCTTGCTGACTGAAGACACCAAACCTTAGACAAAAAAGAGGACTGGGTTCCTCTTTGTGCCATGGAAAGCAGAGATGGCCTTCATCTAGCAGGCACCACAGAACTTTGAAAATACTAACTATCCTCAAGTCACTGAAGCAGCCTAACCATAAAGCATTACCTCCCAACTCCATAAACTTCCTAAATTCAGACTACAAGGCTTTGATTACCTGCGATGGAGGAGACAGGAGTTTAGAGGGGAGAGTATTTTTCACTTCTCCTGAAAAATATCTAAAATATCACAGAAGCAGCAGTGAGTTACAAACTTCACTCCTCACACATAATTACTAAAGATAAGACAGAAAACGTCAAGAGAAGCAAAACAGTCAGACTCTGATGTCCTGTCCATTTTACTTCAAGCAGCTACAGAATACTAAACACCAAAAAGCTTCAACTTGATAATACAACTTGATTCCTATTGAGTATAGAGGACCAAAAAGGCAAAAATCCTGGGATGGGGCATGACCACACAGGGATGCAAGGATGCTGCTTTTCCTTATGATCTGTGGTAGCTAGGTGGTCTTTACTTTGATTTCCAGTCCACTTCTCTAAATGACAGCTATTTCTGTCCCTCCTCATTTCTGCTGACTGCTCACAAATCATGGCCCACTTCGCACTGTTGATAACATCAGAACAAGTCAAAGCCACTGAGAAGCAGCAGGGCAAAGCTGCTTGCACAGAAAAACTCCCTCAATATTCCCTAGGAAAACAAGCTTCTTTTGTTAGCTTCTTCCTGTGTTGTTGTTCTACTTTTTATGTAATACAAGAGTGGCTAATTTTGCTTTGTTGAAGTATTGTAAGTTTTTACTTTTTAATTAAATGTTAAAAATTAGGCAGCTTAAATGCATAGACACCATCCAAACAACTTGCATAGCATTGGTATACGTCACTGAGGACAGCTTTTACCACAGCAGTTGTGAAAAATCTGGAAATAGGTAGACACTCAAATAAACAACACTCCTTACATGTTTTCTATTTTCTTCTTTATGAACTCTTATAGCACATTAATCAAGTATGAAGCTCAACATGACCTTCAATTTTTGAAGCAGTGGCTTAAATTAAAAGGCTGAACTGATGGGGGTCTTGTTGGTTTGGGGTGTTTTTTCTTCAGGGCGTTAGTGTGCATGTTATTTTGGTTTTTTTCAACTAGCATGCAAGATTTCAAGCAAGATACTGAAAAAGCAAGAAGCTGAAATTATTGGTTGGTAGTTCTTTACATAATATCACAGTTTGATCAGGGAAATTCTAGACAACTAAATTACTTACTACATCTATTAATTATTTCCTTTCTAAACCTAGTGAAATAATGTTGATTTTAAAAAGAGACCATTTTATAGGAGAGAAGAACTTACATCAAGAATTGCATATGGCTTTTACAGTAACAGTTACAAAGGAAAGATCCAGGTTGGTATTCAAAAGAAAAACAGCACTCTTAGCATAAAGAATAGCACAGACATGAATAATTTCAAAATCATAGCAACAGGAGTAACAAAAGTAGCATAAATAATAAAACATTCTAATAACCACTATTCAAAATTGCTAACTGCATGTCATGACTTAACCTCAGCCAGCAACAAACTACAATGCAGCCACTCACTCACTCCCCCTGCATTAGGCTGGGGGAGAAAATCAAGAAGTGTAAAAATGAAAAAGCTCCTGGCTTGAGATAAAGACAATTTAATAGCTAAAGCAAAAGATGTGCATGCAAGCAAAGCAAACAAAAGAACTCATTCACCACTTCCCATGGGCAAGCAGGTGCTCAGCCATCTCCAGGAAAGCAGGGCTCCACCATGCCTAATGGTAACTTGGGAAGACAAACACCATCACTCCAAACATCCCAACCAACCCCTTCCTTCTTCCCCCAGCTTTNTGCATTAGGCTGGGGGAGAAAATCAAGAAGTGTAAAAATGAAAAAGCTCCTGGCTTGAGATAAAGACAATTTAATAGCTACAGCAAAAGATGTGCATGCAAGCAAAGCAAACAAAAGAACTCATTCACCACTTCCCATGGGCAAGCAGGTGCTCAGCCATCTCCAGGAAAGCAGGGCTCCACCATGCCTAATGGTAACTTGGGAAGACAAACACCATCACTCCAAACATCCCAACCAACCCCTTCCTTCTTCCCCCAGCTTTATATGCTGAGCATGGAGTCAGACGGTCCGGAATGTCCCCTGGATCACCTGGGGCCAGCTGTTCTGGCTGTGTCCCCTCNATGTGCATGCAAGCAAAGCAAACAAAAGAACTCATTCACCACTTCCCATGGGCAAGCAGGTGCTCAGCCATCTCCAGGAAAGCAGGGCTCCACCATGCCTAATGGTAACTTGGGAAGACAAACACCATCACTCCAAACATCCCAACCAACCCCTTCCTTCTTCCCCCAGCTTTATATGCTGAGCATGGAGTCAGATGGTCCGGAATGTCCCCTGGATCACCTGGGGCCAGCTGTTCTGGCTGTGTCCCCTCCCAACCCCCTGCACACCCTCAGCCTCCTCAGTGGTTGGGTGGGGGGAGGAGCAGAAAAGCCTTGGCTTTGCATAAGCCCTGCTCAGCAGTAATGAAAACATCCCTGTGTTATCAACAGTTTCCAGTGTTAATCCAAAACACAGCCCCATACTCAGTATCATGAAGAAAACTAAATCTAACCCAGTCAAAACCAGCACATCACATTATGGACAAAGACCACATGACCAGCAGCTAACCACACTGCTGTGCTCCAGTTAAAATGACGTTTCAGATCAAAGAAAGAGACAGAAATAAACCACAGCAAAGACAGACCTGTACTATGGCAACCTCACTCTTACACAAGGGGTTTGATTACTGTTAGCACAAGAAATCTGAATCCAAATTGCATTACAGTTTTGTGTTTGGGCGCCAGAGTTTGGTGAGAATAGATTTCTTATTACACAATACACTACCATTCTCTAAAACAGGTTAAATTAAGCCAGGAAAGTTGAAAATAACTAAATTTAAGATTAAAATTTCAGCGTTCAACATAAAATGCAGGAGGTAGGATCAGAAAACCCTGACACTTGCTAAAACAACTGGAATATTCTGCAATATATTTACATTATGAGCTTGGCACTGTGTTTAGACAGGAATTTGCTACAATTCCTTCTATTTTAAAAAGGTATTTATTTAGGAGATTGCTTTTACTTGTATATAGACTTGACAACAGAAAAGGAGAAATAGGCAGCAGTAAATGGGTCCCTGTCCAGTGTTTATCTCTAATCACAGACAAGAGCCAAGCTTAAGTGCAGAAATCTTTATTAAACAGTTCTTCAGTGATAAATCTTACTCCCATTTCTGACACCACATAGCAGCATTTCTCTAGAATACTTCTAAAACACTAAAAACAACTAAAATAATTTCCCCATTGTTACACTTTTCCTAGGAACGAATGCATACTCCATGTGATTCAGGACTGTTCATTCCAACAGCTGGTATCAAGACTTGAAAATGGGAGTTTTGGCAAAGGATAAACAGAGATGGAGGATGAAGTTTCTCTAGCAAATAGGTAAAAAGAGCAAATATTAAGAAAAATATGTTGATATTGCAACATGTACTGTAATTTACTGAACTTATTTTTTCAATTACAACTTAAAATCCTAACTATTTAAACAATAGTAAAGACACATTTTCAACAAAAGCTATTCTTTCAGGATATTGGGGATTCCATCAGTAGCTCTGCACTTCAAACTATGAATTTAGATGAGAGAAAGGATTTTCTTTTAATCCACACACCCCCATACCTCTGCATTCATATTAAGAAGTTTAATTCTGCTTTAATAATTCCCTCCTGTTTCTTTGCAGGTACTTTAGAAATGCCTGGGTACAGTACCTAATCCTGAAATACAATTCCTGCATTCTCACAGCAGCAATAACAGCTGCAAAATTTAAACCAAATCCTGAAAATGTATTTTTAAGTGCATTTTCATCCCTACATTCATGAGAAAACTTTCATGCTTTCATGTTCTGTACTGAATAATAGAATGTTAATGTTTTACCCTGATATAAAATCCCAGAATACCAGAAGGAACCATGAATGAGCAGCATTGCACAATCAATTTTTCATGCTTTTTTTTTGTTCACTATCTTACCCTCTCCCTCTACTTTTTTCTTTTTATTTTTATATTACATATTCCCGACTCCTCCACAGAATAGGAAATGCTTTGGTGAAGAGCCAAGCTCCCCCCAGCCCACAAAACAAACATTTGATTCACAGACTATAAATGATATAATTGTAAACACAACTCTATCTGTATACATGAATAGTTTTTGTCATTCATCTGCAAAACCACTGCAGTTCATTTTCCAAATTTTTAAGTATAAGACTATTATACAAGAGATACAGGCAAAAAAATCCCCCCTCTACATTTATTATTATACGATCTAACACGAAAATATTCACAACTTGAGACATTTGTGAGTTAAAATAATTAGATAATATCTCACTCAGAAAGATATCTCTATTTAACACACTGGAACACAGAACTTTTCAGAATAGCTATTGCATTAGGCTGAAAGCCTCCATTATCTGGGAGCATAACCAGCAACAACATCTCTTTCTAAAGCATTAGCCCTTTAGCAACACAAGGCCATCACTTCTCATGCAGCTTATTTAAGTGAGGTGTAATAGAGAACACAGAACTATTCCCATATTTCTAGGCAAAAGCTAAATTAAGTTATAATCAAGTATGCATGACATTCCAGAACACTGTAATTCAAAACCAAACACATTAACACAGCTTTTGTTAATTTTCAGCATCTGGGTTGATAGAAAAATGCATTTCCAAAGAAACATGTATAAGTCAAGACATTCTAATAACTCAGACTGCCTCAGATTGCAAATATGAAGGAAGTATACAATAAAGATTAATCCCACTAGTAACTGCAGTGCCAGATCAAGGCACAAAATGCCTTCACTCCTCTCTGCCATTACAAGGTGTGTACCCTTACAACATAATCTTCTTTTGACAAAATCCAACAGAGACACACAGAACCAACAAACTCTCCGGGACCTCTACAGCCAAGAGAATTAGATGCAACATCAATTAACAAGCAAATCCCATTATTTTGTTGACTGTTATTTATTCTCTCTATTCCAGAACTTCAATTTTTGTGAGCAAGAAAAGGCGATAATGAAGATGCTATTTCCTGCACAACCTGGCAAATTGGGAGAGCGTGATCATGTATTTGATATTGGGCCAAATTACTTCAAACCTAGGTATCTCTCCTGTCTGTCACTTCTAAAAAGCCCTAAATCAAACAAAACTACACTCAACCCAAACCCCATACCACATTAAAGTGGAGTTGAGGAGCTAAGAAAATCTGCACCTTCTCTGCAACTTTTGTTTTATTATGGATCTCCAACAATGATGATGTTGAGATATTTTCTCAGTTTTTAGCAGGGGAAAGATTCTACTTATTCATCCCCCATTAATATTCCACACAGAAAGCCCTCACTCAAAATGGGAGTGAGGGGAGACAAGTAGGAAGGGAAAGGGAAGACTGCCCTTCCCTTAAAGATGAGAAGAATCCTTAAGTCCTGAAGTGTGCTCAGTACATACTATATTCTGAACCTAATAAATTTTCAGTTCTGCTGAAAATTGCTCCTTCTTTCAAAGGTTGCACTTAATATCTTACTGCAAGACAGTTAAATTGAAATATTCTGAGAAACGTAATCACTGGATGATAGAGCCAGAAGGCAATGCTAAGCTGACATTTAATGAACTGAGTAATTTGGGGGTTTTTAGTTAAATAAAGATCATTGCATTTAATGTGACTCTTTTCAAGGAGTTAGGACACAGTTATTCTAAGGAAAAAGAGGAAAAAATACTTTTCTGCATAATCATTAAGGCAGCCAAGGCTTAAATAAATGTCAAAACATAGTTAAAATTATGGCTTAAAAATACTCTGCAGAAAAAACTTAGATCAAAAGGTGGGAAGAGAAGACCAAACTTTCTTTAAGGCTAAATATATTTTATTGTGTGTGAGCGTGACCTTCCTTTCTCCCGGAAAAGCCACAGGCCTGGCCCCAGGAACACAGTACCAGCCAAGGCTGAAACTTCTCAAAACATTTTGTTTGCTACATTCTCCTGATCTGTCATCAGAAAGTAACAAAAATGTTACTTCGCAAAGAACTCCCTCTCTCCTTTTGCTCAAGCTAAAACCACTACCTATGCTCATTTAATTGCCACCCACAAAAATAATCTCCACAGGCTGTGACCGCAAATAGCAAAGACAGCAGATGTTTTGAGAAAAAACCCTGAGTTTTGTTCATTTGACCCATGTGTATTTTTCAGCAGAAATCAGTGTGATAACCACCGTCATTAGGTGCAGCAGATTTTCTTAGGGATGAGCTGCCCAGACCTGAGTTACCCCAGCTGAGGCCTGACCTGAGGCCTTGAAGCCTGTGACGCAGTTAAAATTACTTGGCAAAGTTGTGGCGCAGTTGAAATTAGATATTAAGGTGTCAGGGAAAAATAATGGGGTTTTGAAGGTCACTGAGTGGAGTTGTTAGTAAGCATGTGTTAGCTACCTTAAGGACAAGTTTAAACAATGTCTGTTTGCGTTCTTTCTCATCCTGTATACCAATCAGTGAATGCTTGTAACTGTAAACTATATGAAGAGTATATAAACTGCCATTTTAGATGAAATGAAGGAAGAATGTAGTAGTGACCATACTGGTTGGACCTGCGTTTGCTTTGACCCAACTCTCTCTATAGGGCAACCCTGGCAACAATTAGGAGGACTTTGTTTCCTCTTCTGATTGACCCAGGTGGCACATTTCTCCTCCCCTTCCCCTTCAGAGGCCTCTGAAGGTGATGCTCTGCTCTGTGTACAGGAGCAGACACAAGTGAAGCCATTCCCCTGCCTCCACCCAGACACAGCAGTACTACAGAGAGCAAGAAGAGCCAACTGGTTGATGGTCTGAAAGGGTTTATCTTTGAGAGGAGGCTTGCTTGAATTTTGCTCCCAAACAAGGAGCCTCCAGGGACCTTGAACAGGAGATCAGCTGAGGCAGTTGCTCACTGCTGCCAAGAGACCTGAGAAGAAGGGAGCTGGTTTCTCTCATCCAAATGTCAATCAAGGATAATTTGAACAGACAGAAGCTCTTCACAACTAAAGGCTGACACAGAAACCCCAATAATAACCAGGAAAGATATTTCACATCTATTATTTCTCTTCTTTAAAAAAGGTTGAGTATTTTGACTTCTTTTTCCATGTATTCAATACAGACTTAAAATGCTGCCAGAAGTGGCCTTGCAGTTCTTTTACACAACTCCACAGCTGCCCTTCACTAGCACTGGTCCCTCCCCAAAGAGAAAAGCTGCTGCTCCAAGGATTTAGAACTGGCAGAAAGCTGGCACTAAGACTACAAGGGCAAAGACAACTGAGCTTCCAGCAAAGAGGATAAGAAAATTGTCTTCTCATTTGGAAGAAAAAAGTAAGTAATTTTTCCCCAGTTCAGGCATTAAATGATTAGGTAATCCCCATTAACACAGAATCTTCCATCAGTTGTGTGATTTTTATTTTTTTTTTTAATGAATCTTTCTTACTGGAAATAACAGATGATTTAGAAGTGGAAACCGCAATACTTACAAGAAACAGTGAAGGGCAAGGAAATCAGGCTACTCCAGACCATGACAGGCCCTCAGACTGAACTCAAAAGTATACAAAGCAAAGGAGCAAGTTTTAGAGGAATGATGGATTACAAAAACGAAATGAAAATTGGAATAAGAAATACTTTACAGCACAAGAATGCCAAAGGCACATTTGCAAAAAAAATGTTTCTTGACTCTTTAGATGAAGGCAATATAACAGGAGTAACTAATTTAACTTTCTGTGGAACATTTAACAGAATCCATGCTAAAAAGTAATAGCTAAAGTTTAAAAAATGGCCAATGAGAGTTAAGAGAGATCAAGGATTAGAACAGCTACAGTGACTACAATGATCTGTGCTGAAAGATAAAGTACCAGGGAGCTACTGATTCCCCTCAATCAGACCCACGGCTCCTGCTCGGTGTGCACCCCTAGTTTCTCAGGCCAAGTAAAGATCAATTAGTTTATGACTAATTAGTTGTTCTGAAAGTGGAACAATCATCTGTCATTAATAATACACAATGTCTTAAAGTTTATGACAGTTAATTAATTGCACACTAACACTGAATCTCTCCTCCTGAGCTGCGTGTACAACTTTGCCACCATCTTTTCAGAAAACGTATGTTGTGGTTATCCTATCTGAGCCATAATATTCATATTTTAAAGATCCTTGGAAGAAAGTCAAGCTGAAATCAAATTACTAATTTCTAGGGAAACACACTGAACTTTAGAGATGTTAAGAAATTAACATAATCTAATTGTTACAGTTATTTCATCTTCATAAATTAACTTTCTATAACATTACACACACTGTTCCTCTCCCTTAAATTTAACTGCACCAGTTTTGAATAAATGTGGATTTTATATTCTGCACAGACAGAAAAATAAGTCTACAGGGATAACACATGAACAAATGCCTTGTTAGCTATTCACCAAAATATATAGCTTAAACCCAGACATCTCTTGTGCTTACTGAAAATCCATAAAAATTTAAAAATGAAGTTTCACAAACCAGAGTCAATGGAAATGCACCACTGATTTTAGCAGAAAATGCTCTGAACCCACCAAAGAGAAACACATGGCACTGATCAGTCATCCCGATCTCTTCCTCATTGTAATACCAAGGCCAGCACTGCAGGAAGCTGCACAAGCAAAGAGAATAGAAATGGCATTATGACTGGACCTCTAAGCACCAGAACATTCACATGAGAAGGTTCAACAGCTGGAGATGGAAGATATTTCTGCCATCCAAAGAGATGTCTTTAGTCTTCCCACTGAGAGCACAGCGAACTGTTGTGAAGTATGTTGCAGGACACATTGTGTACCAAGGTCAAGAGCTGGGCCAATCCAATTTAAGTAATACAAACTAAAAAACACATTCCCATTCCTGAAGCATTTTTATGAGCACTGACAAATAAGCTGCAAGCTGCTCATTTTCAGGCTTAATTCCCATCCCTGCAATTCACAGAACAAGGTCTCCTGAGACATTTCTCTAAATTAAGAAATCTCTGTTGAAAGATTCTCTCTTGGCTGGACATCACTTCTGTACCACCAAAGAATTATCCCATTTGAGCCTTGGCTAAGCTCCTGGGCGTACACACAAATTGCTACATTGCCTTAAGTGAAGAAGTAGGCTGGAGCCACCAGGAACACCAAAGGAAACAGCCTGAAGCCAGCAATATAGTGGGGACACAGCAGCTTAAGTTAGCACAACTGGACCACTGCAAAGAAGTCAAGAATCCCATCCCAATCCACCCTACACTCATTCTCACTCCAGCAAGATGGAAAAGCTCACCTTGCTCACCTGGAACAACTTCACACACACTACTTCAAGCCAACTGGTGTAGCAAAAATCCACGAGTTTGAAAAAGTAAATTGAAATGGACACAAGAAAAGGAAAAAAAAATGTTTAGGATTATGAATCTGTCATCACTACTTAAAAAAATACAGGGTAGTTGCTGACAGGTCTCCATTAAAAATAAATTTAGATAGCTAGCTTAAGAAATAAGGGAAACACTCATCTCTTCCAAAAAACAACAGTTTCTGAAGCAGTTGCACAGAATGCATGGGTCATGGGTGGCAGATGACATTTGTTCAGTTAAGAATAATCTGCCTGAAAGTCAAGATTTCTAGGATGGTGAGAAATATTTCCCATTTTAACTGCAAGTGTTGTGACCTTGTGCCAAGAGCCACCCAGTGACCACAGCTGGAAGAAACCCAAATGCCTCTTCACTCACCCAGAATGTCAAAGCAGCTGGAGAGAGTTTTAACAGCACAGTAAAAGTAAGGAAAAGCAAGAAAACCAAGATCGACTGCCAATCTGGAAACTGGATTTTAAATGTGCATTCACACTGACACATCTTATTCTAGATTAAACAAAAACATCCTCTTAAAACTTTTCAGCCGAAAAAAGATTCTACCTAAGGAACACTAGGGAATGGGAAGATAACCATGTACTTCATCACATTGCTAGTGAACTTTTTCTATTCAAAACAGTAATCCAAAATGGAAACAAAGACGTGACAGAGCAATTTTGATCCCTTTTCTCCAGAGCAAGTATTTTCTCAAACTCTGTAACAGTGATAATGTAATAGAATATGATTGTTGCAGACAGAGCAGTTTGTAAGAATTCACAAATTTACCTTCTGCACAAGCTACTCAATTTAAAACTACAAAGTACATTACTTAGAGATTATGCTTCTTTTCATATGCATTTCATGCATAGATTGATCTCCAAGAGGATGAAAGTTCACACATATATAGATATATATATATGGAACGAATTTTTCCTACTAAATATACAGAAACAGAGGTTATCCCTTTGTATTGCTGCATTTCATTGCTTTGATTTTTCTCCACAGAGAGAAGATACTGAGAAGATATGGATTACTAATAACTCTGGTAGGGGAAAAACTTCTGAAATGCTTTTGCAAGTACTTTTTATAGTGCTTCCATGCTTGAACAATACAGCTTTTTATGTTGCAGTAACTTTTTATCATGCATTCAATAGATTTTATTCCTGTAGCCACTTACAGAAATGTGGGTAAGATTCTTTTTATCTACCATTTTCAACTCCTCTGAGGAAAAAACATAAAAAAGCATATCCAAGTTTAGGCTAACACAGGCAGAATATGAGACCATATGGATAGAATGTCTTCTGCTTCAGTCTAGCGTGGAACTCTCTCTTATGCTTTGTCTAACATGGAGTTTTCCACACAGTAAGAGTATTTGACTGATTTGCTTGTAAGTGAAAAAAAGCTGCTGAGGGTATTCAGTGGTCAATACCAGGAGAAGACAAGAAGCCTGGCAAGAAGTTCACACTACACTGAAACAGCCAGTTTCTTCCAAGGACATAACCATAATACATTTTCTATCAGTTTAGCAGCCTGCAGAAGATAACTGCCATAATTTATTATCTCATTTATCTACTTTGTTGTTTAGAACATCAGTAGGTTTCAGCATTTAGTAGAGCTGTGGGAAAAATAATGAATCAGCTATGGGCAATCAGTGCAAAGAGATCAGTATCTTAGCTAGGATAAAACTGAAATGTTTAGTAATCAAATCTACCTAGTACACAGAGCCTGTCCAACAGCAAGTATTTCTTCCCAATAAATTTTACACCTACATTTAATATATGCAAAACAAATTAATATTCAAAGCCCTCTGCTTATTTATTTACACTGCTTTAATAAAATCTGTCTTCTGATAATTCCCACTCTCATTGCTTAAAATAGAATATATGCTACAAAAAAGTAATATTTTTATTTTTTTAAAAAAACCCTCAGTAAGATGTTTAAAAAAAAAAAAAAGGAAATATTTCTCTTCTTCTTGGGAAAATAAAATGGCAGGAGTTATTTCCCAGTAAAAACATCTTGACTTTGACTATTCCAACTAAAAATGTAAGCACACTTCCCAGAGCACAAATAAACTCTTTTTCCATAAACATTTGCTTAGCCAGGCTTGGCTTCTTCATGTTTTCATGGACTGTTCACTTGCAAGGACTCTGGTCCAGACAGATCTGATTTTATCTTTTTGAAATTTGGGGCTATTAAGTCCTTCTCTTGCAAAATTGTAGCACTCAGTTTTTTCAAAGCAGACACCATGAGTTTGTTTCCTGGTATGTGATTTACAAAAATCATCACAAGGATATTAAAATTCTGTAATGACAGTATACTTTTCAACTGTTTGGGTGGTTTGAGAAATAAACTCAATTTTAATAGGAATCTGTTGCAGGACCCCTCTTATTTGAGGCTAAAAATGAGCCGAGGTACAGACTTCTTGTTAAACACAGCATAATAAGGGTCCTAGTTTATTTCTCTTCATGGCTCAGTCATTTCAACTCCACTATTTACTGAATCTGGCTGCAGCAAGCTCCTCCTGTAGTTTTCCCTTGCAGCTTCTGACTGCAGGTATTACTTTACACAGACTCTGACTGCAGGCTTTTANCAAAAATCATCACAAGGATATTAAAATTCTGTAATGACAGTATACTTTTCAACTGTTTGGGTGGTTTGAGAAATAAACTCAATTTTAATAGGAATCTGTTGCAGGACCCCTCTTATTTGAGGCTAAAAATGAGCCGAGGTACAGACTTCTTGTTAAACACAGCATAATAAGGGTCCTAGTTTATTTCTCTTCATGGCTCAGTCATTTCAACTCCACTATTTACTGAATCTGGCTGCAGCAAGCTCCTCCTGTAGTTTTCCCTTGCAGCTTCTGACTGCAGGTATTACTTTACACAGACTCTGACTGCAGGCTTTTACCTAGCTAGGCTGTGACTGCAGGTTTCAACAATAGGCTCTAACTGCAGACCCAGATTGATCTTGCAGTAGTGATTCTCTCACCCCAGGATTCTGCTTCATGATTCTCTCCTNTAAGGGTCCTAGTTTATTTCTCTTCATGGCTCAGTCATTTCAACTCCACTATTTACTGAATCTGGCTGCAGCAAGCTCCTCCTGTAGTTTTCCCTTGCAGCTTCTGACTGCAGGTATTACTTTACACAGACTCTGACTGCAGGCTTTTACCTAGCTAGGCTGTGACTGCAGGTTTCAACAATAGGCTCTAACTGCAGACCCGGATTGATCTTGCAGTAGTGATTCTCTCACCCCAGGATTCCGCTTCATGATTCTCTCCTTCATGCTCCTCAAGGTTCCTCCTCCATGATGATCCTCCCCTTACCAGCTTGCTCCCTCTTTTATCTCTCTCATCCTTATTGGATAGAGCTGTTACCCATCAGGGGTGAGGCTGCATTGGTTAATTAACAAAGCTGTTACTACTTATCAGGGGTGAGGTCACCTCTATTCTCTTCTCCTACAGGAATCAGACATGAGGCGTTCAAAACTTTTGAAAATCTTATCTGGAAAACAACTACATTTCTAAAAAGACAGGAAATAGAAGGAAATCCAAAGGTGAACTTGCAAAAAAAATCCTACTTCAAATTTTAACATCTGCAACACAAAACGATTTTCATTATTACTACGTTCCAGCTTCAGGTCACACTGTACCTCCAGCTATTAACAACTCTTATTGACATAAGCCAAGACAAAACCAAAGGGGTGAGCAGTGGACTGACCAGCAGGTCCCCACACGACAGTTATGAATTCTGCCATCTGGATTATTTATTATGATGTCAGTTTAGTCCAAAACATTGCCAGGAGATTTCAGATCAGATTTTGCAAAAAACTGCAATCATGTTTCTTTCACATCTAAGCGGACACTGATTCACCAATCCTTTTGGCTAAATGTTTTCTGTAGCATAAGTTTAACAGCTGTACAGCAAACTGCTTCATTGGTGGGTTGGCCCATTCACTCCACATAATCCAGCAGACAGTCACTGTTTCATGTTAGTTTTCATCTGCAAAGGAGCTGTTTTTACTTAGCAGATATTGGTACAATTTGTAACGCAGTACAAATATCAACAGGGCCGACATATTACACAGACCTCCAAATATTCTATGGAGCAAGGAGCAGGAATTCTGCAGACAGCAGAGCTCTACTTTAGAGACTTAAATTCTTAACTAAGTGCAGAATACAAGAGACTCTCAAACAAAGCAAACAGGAAGAGCAGAGAAGCACGCAAGGAAACAAAGGAAAATTATTTTCTTCTTACCACCTCTGCAAACCAAGGGGGTGATTTTAAGCAGGGGCTAAAACACCAGGACTGTTGAATCAACTCCTGAAATCACTGAATCCTAGAATCACAAAACAGTTTGAGTTGGAAGGACCTTTAAAGGTCCTCTAGTCCAGACTCTTTGAAATAAGCAGAAACTTTCCACTACATCAGGTTGCTCAGAGCCCCAACCAGCCTTAAAAGTTCACAGGAATGAGGCATCTACCAAGCCTCCAGGCAACCTATTTGAGTCTTTCACATTCATCATAAAAATGTTATTCTTTGTATTTAATCTAAAGCATTATCTTCCTTCTCCACTACAGGAGTAACCCTGGATGACTGGCCTACACAAGAGAAAATTGTAATTAACCTTATGGTCAGTCTTACCCACCCTTCAAGATGTGCTCTATCAATTTTCACCAGCTCCTTGTTAAACATCCTCCTCCCTAGAAACCTTCACACACTTTACATGCCTTCTGCTAGTGTATCCTCACCACAAAAAGGTGGTGTGATGCTGGACTGCAACACCAGCTGTATTTCAAACAGCAAAACTTACCAGCAGCAGTCTTTCCACACAACTATCTTGACTCCTTACTATTTCTGTACCTTTCAGATTCAAAATCAAGCATTCATTAGGTGAATTGAGTCAAGTTAGCTTACCAGGGCTCAAAGGACGATTTAGGCAAGAAAAACCAAACACGGAATAGATCTAAAACAAATCCACATGAATATTCCAATTCGGGCAAAACTTGGGAACACCACATATAGGAGAAAAGTGCTCTTGCTTATGTCCCTAATACGCCATTGCAAGATTGGAAAAAATATTACTTGATTATTACTAGAGGTCAACATTCCCTGACACCGCCTTACCAACTGTAATTACAGTAAGATCCCAAGCACCCACAAATCAGGGCGCTGAATGCAGATGAAAGCTGAGGAACAATTCTCTGTCACAATAATAATAATAATAATAATAATAATAATAATAATAATAATAATAATAATAATGTTTACCAACCATACAGATCAGGTATATAGCTGTATATGGAACTGCACTGCTACATTCAGGCAAAATGAAAAATTAGTGCACTTCAGCAAAAAAATGGTGCTACAAAATTTCTCTCTGTAACTGGGCAGATGGTAAATGACAACTGCAGCTTATTACAACCCCTGTAATTGTCTTCATCACCTTGTGTTTCCCCATCTGTCTTTTGTGCCCACCTGTTTTCTCACCTTAAAACCAGCAGCTCTGTTACAGTCTATATGTAGTATGTTAAATGCCTAGTGCAACCAAGTCCCAGCCTTTAATAAGAGATTTTATAATCTAAAGACATTTTATAATGCTAAACAAAATACAGATCGCATTTAATCAGGACTGTGCATAGAGCATTTAAAATCAATGTCCATATCATCCATAACATTATCAACATCCATAAATCATGTGTTACTTTTTTTAATTAGTAAAGGAAATAGGTATTTAGTGCTCCCCTGCCTTCAAATGCAATTCTTTTACATTACATTGTAGAAGAGGAACTACTAATTTAAAGAATTCAAGTTAGACTATTATTTTCATTATCTTGCCTCTTCACTTCCTTCAACACCACTTAGTGTTCAGCTTGCCTCATTCCATAAATATCAGGGACTAGTGTTGGTTCCCAAACACAACTCAGGAACCAGTAACTTGAATGTATTTTGGAGCTGAAATGTTTCACTACATTCTACTGGACTCAGCCCAAAGTATGTGTGGATAGAAGATTCCCTTAGCTCATAAGATACAAAAATCTCCAATGCTACAGTAATGGAAGGCCCAGCAAAGTAAGAGGAGTTTATTTTTATCCTGTTGCTTCCTCGTTGTCAGTGCTGTAATTGGAGTAAGTGCTCATCGCCCACAGTTTCTCCACTGTTATCTGGCAGTAGTTGCAGTCTGCAGAGAAAATGCTCATTTACTGTGCCACTGGATGAGCACCTCTGTAGAGCAACACATCTCCTTTGTGTCCCATCTTTCTTTACTGTTTACAAGCCCTCATTAGTTGTGTCCTGGATGCTGTGCTATGTAAGAAAACACATCAAATGCTGAACCTTTATGTCCAGATCAGACACTGCCTTATTGCTGAGCCATTACCAAATCACTCGGCTAAAATACCAGTCTACATCAGTGAAATACATGGCTAAGACAGACGAAAGCAAGCAGTAAATCTCATAGAAAGCATTTGATCAGTTCTTTTAATAAGCAGTTAAAAAGGAAACTGCAAGTGTTAAGCCTTTATATCAGACTTTTTTTTCAAATGCAAACTGCTAACCCCTGACTGAGGTAAAGTCAATGCTTAAAAATTCATTACTGTCTTTGCCTGTACATCATTTAATCAAAGTTGAGATAGTGGGGCTATTTACTCTAATACCTTAGATTTCCTTCAAATTATATCTGCAAAGCTATTTTCATTCTGACTGCAAATTTAATATCCTATTATTCCCCTTATCCATAAATTTCTGTTAAAGCAATAAATACTTTAGAAATACCAAAGCTTAAAAATTTTAGGGTATTGCTTCTTCTGGAGCCTCCAGCAATGTATTTCCTAAATAAATAGAAATTTTAATAAAGTTTTTCATTGACCCAAAGTGTTTCTGAAAAATAATATATCCATGAAGGCATAAATGCAAATTTCAGCAAATGGAGGTTACATAACACAGTAAATAAAAAGCACAGCAGACAAATAGCAACTTCTGAGAATAAAAGCCATCTGAAAAAAAAAAAAATTAAAAAGCATTAACCTAAACAAGCATCTTCTGAAATTTCTTTTGTCTAAAAATCAATTTACCCCAAAACATTTCATGTATTTGCTTGTTTGAAACTTCTATATATACTATAGTGTTATTATTTCTCAAAATCATGACTTTTTAAATTCTTTTAAGCAGTTCATCCAAGTGAAACAGGGAAAAGATACAATGTGATAGGAGAGATGAAAAATAAAAAGGAAATAAAATCAATTTAATAAAGTCTAATCAGAAAGGGAACAAAATTAAGATGTAGCACCACAGAGCAGTAGAGCAGCGCAGAAGGTACCAAACCAACTTCCATAGGCAGGAAATGTGACAAGAAGAGAAAAAAAGAAAAGGAAAAAATCTTGGTTTTGCAAAAGCAACACAGTAGTACAGAGCTAAACTTCAATGCACTCTTTACTGAAAGACTTTCCAGATTTATATACAGGAAGGTTATTAAAAAAAAGCTAAGCTGGAGGTAGACAAATGGGCAAACAAATGTGAGGGGCACCCAAAAGCTTAACGACACATCACTTGAGACAGAAACAGAGAGAGTACAAGGAGACACGGCAGAGGAGATATAAACAGAAAGATAAACATTTCTCCATTTGCAACACAGAGATTTATAATCTGTTAAAAGCAGATTTGAATGTTTGCTTCTGTGTACCACCAATGATAAAGATGCTTGCTGGTTTACAGCAACTACAATGGTAGTTTCCCATGGTTTTATTTGCACAGTCTGAGAAATGCTTCCAGTTTTGGACCATTTTAATATAACTGCCATAGTCATTCAGATTAATCAAAAAAAGAAACTCTGAACAAAAGAAGGAACACTAAAGTAAAATTATTATCAGCACAATTTTTAACAAAACTTAGTTTCCCACTACTAGACTACTAAAACGAACAATTTTCAGGAGAGCAAAGTAAAATTCAAGCACAGAAAATAGGTCTATGAGATCAAATAAACTTTTTAATGAGTGAAAAGCAAAACCAGCCCAAAACTCTTACAGCGTTTGGGATTAAGTCTATTATGCTATTTCATGGCTATGTGAAATAAAGATTGATTTATTTATCACAACGACTAAGAGATTATAATTTTCCTACTGAATGTTCTTTTCTTGTTATTTGGCATTTTTTATTGCCATCCTTGGCCATTAATGGTCAGTAATATATTGACAGTTAATATTGTCTGGTATTAAGCAGACCTGAAAAAATCTCATTTTCCCCAAGTGCTACAGAAAGCTCAAAGGAAAAGCAAGGCATACTCCTGTTGAAACATACTAAAGAAACAAGACCCAAATAAAAACATAATTAAAATCTGTAAGTTTGCATTTTAGTAAAGCAGGTTTTTGGGAATTGCAAATACTACCCAGAGTTAAATATGGCCTGAAGTCCCTGGAGATGGCATTTCATCCTCTCCAAAAATGAGTCTCTCTGGACCTACCTACACTTCCCAGATGTGGACTATTAGTGTCACAAACTCTAGCACCTACTGCCTTGGATACTCTGAGCACAAAAAATTCAAGCCCTAAAAGGGCTTGCTGAGAAATTAAGCAACTGAGGACCAGAAATACAACACAGCTGGAGGACAGATCAGCTTCACCAGAAAAGATGGTTAACCAGCAAGTATGAAATTCTTAAAAACATAAGTCTAAGCAAAACCAAGCCTGTAGGACTATAAGAATTTCCTGAATAAATACCATTACAAGACAACTTACCAGGAACCCTGCAAGTAGCAGAAGCCGGGATCCAAGTGAGAAAATAACATCACACAATAACATTATACAACATCGTACTAACAGGACTGAAATCAAACTGATTCCCATGACTGCACATACAGTAAAAACAATAACAGTGGAGTTGTTATGCAGGAAGAATATATGATTACAGAATATCAGAACGTGCTTTCAGAACAATACAGCACAATCACAAAGACAGCCCAGGAAAAACAGAGCAACTATCACCAGGTGATTTAGTGGGATGAATGGATCTGAAACAACATTTGGTGGAAACAGAAACAAAAGACATAAAAATACAAAACAGGACAAGATTCAGCATGGGTTGACCGAAGATGCCAGACCAAACCCATACTCTTTAGCTATCAAAGAAATCATTTTAAGAACAGAAATGCATAAAATACTTTCATTCTGTAATACTTTTGATACAATGCCACATGGAAAATCACTACTTAAATTGAAGAGACACTGGTGTAATTTAGCCACGAGTCATCTAGCTGTACTGAAGCTAGCACAGAGGTGTTACTGCAAGCTTAAGAGCGGGACTGTAGAGGAGGTTACACATCCCTTAAGCACAGCCTAAAAAGGCTTGTAGGCGGCACAAGCAAATGATAGCATAAGTAGCCTATGACTGAACCTCCTGAAACAACACCAGCAGCTGCCACTGTGTGATTTGAGACTCCCTAAACATAATGTAAATGAAAAAAGAAAAAGACAAAAATCATCTGTGGAAAGGTATGGAAACCTGAACAGTTGGAGGGAGGAATGAACTACTGACAAAATGAAGTCCTACCAGCTTGTTTGTAGTAGAAAAGCACAAAAAAAGTGGAAAATTTTACAAGGTGAGGAGCTGAACCTGCCTGGCAGGTTGATGCCCACGTTCAGGCTTTCACCTGGGGATTATCTGCCTTCAGGTAGGATTACTTGCCTCCAGTCTTGCTCAGTGAACTCCTGCCAAGAGGCTCTGCACAGCCTGGCTTCTCCTGGCACAGCCCAGCATCCTCTTGCAGCTGCTTCCCTAAGAGGAGTCAGCATCTGCATCCCGCTGGCTCGCACTCAGCTGCCCGCTACCCACATCCATCACTCCGGCAACTGAAATATTAGTCTTGGCACTACTCTTCAAAATTCAAATCACTTGCTTTTGCACAAAGACTGTGTTATAACTGTATTTGATGAGGAACAAGATCAGAGAGGCAGCAGCAACTGGAAAGACCAGGAAAAACCATTACAGGACGAAAAACTGCAGTATAAGAGGGCAGACCCCCTTATACACTGATAAAGTGTTAATTTATATAAGAGTGAAAGACACTTTTCACAAAGTGGGAGGGTTGTTAACAGGAACTGCCAAGAATTTCAGCTAAGATTTATAATGTTCCACATATTCTCAAGAAATTTTGAAGCGAGGGTGAATAACTGGGTTACAAAAATGTGTGAACAACAAACTTACTGAGAAGAGCCACAGTGCTATTGAACTTGAAAACAGAATGATGTACTAAGTAACAGAAAACACAGATTAATGGAGAAAAATGGCTATACAGCACTATTCACACACTAATGAACTTTACACTACCTATATCACCCCTTAAAGATCTCAAATTACTGTGCGTAATTTTCCAACATGAGCTAACCACTTACGTGCAATCAAAAAGGAAAATAAATCAAGAACAAAACAGAAAACTAACCAATATCTTTATTCATGATACACTGACTTCTTATAGCTACATCTGCTCCAATCATCTTGCCTCAGAGGTATGGACACTTTGCAAGAGATACAGAATAAAGCAACACAGATAATCAGAACTATAGAGCAATTTAAGTACAGAGCAACCACAAACAAATTCTACATATTAAACAGACCACAGGGCCCAGGGTAAGATTATAAATCCACTAAAAAACTCTCACTCACACAACATAGAATCAAACAATATGCCCGTAAAATTTAAGGAGTAAGTAAGAAATTTAAGTTATTTAGATTTAAAAATAAAGCCTGTAGAGGAACAGGTAGATACAATTTACATATAAAATAAAATTTTAAAAAAGGTTGTAAAATAGAAAAAAGGGATGATGTAGCTTCTGTATGGAAACACAGAAACCTAAATCCTGAAAGCTGAGTCCATTCCAAGACTGTATTCCTAAAACAAATTTCCAAGGTGATAAAACTATTTTAGATTGCAACAGCCCATAACAAATACGCTGCAAATCCATGAACTTCAAACAAAACACAGGAAGGAGTTAAAAGAAGAAGTGACATGAAGGAAAAAGGTTTGAAGGACTGTTTAGTGACAAATAAGGTGACAGAGAATTCAGTGTGACCTTGCAGAGTAGAAATAACAGTTACATTCAGGAAGACAGATAAGGATATGAAGACTTGACAGGCTCAGTATTGTTTCAACCCAGATCTCATACTAGAATCTTCCTGCCTTCTAGCTGTATTGTAGAAATATACCTTTTTTGTACGGTAAATTTAATTTGTAGAACGATTAAATTCAAATTATGATATTTTCAAAATTGCATCAGATAGACAGTAACATTTAAAATGTTGTGTTGCTGTCTGGAACATGAGATTTGATTTCTCCCTTCCTTTCGCTGATGTACTTATATTTCAAGAAGGACAGAAGTGACATCACCTACTCTATCTTCCCTGGAAAACCTGTGGCAGAATTTAGTGCTAAAGAAGACCTTAAGGAGTTCTCCAGATTCTTATTACTGTAATTGTTGTGCTGCCTGGAGTTACTGGCTGCAGAAACTCTTCCTGTTTTTTTCCCAATTACCAGCAATGACAAATAGTCCTGCATAAAAGATCAAATGCTTGACCCAACTTGATAGTTTTATTTGATCCTAACGAATCCTCAAGCAAGATACTGAAAACCAACTGCTTAGCTCTCAGAATTCCATTACTGGCCAACCTTGCAGATGATTGCCATTTGGCTGATACCACCAGACAGCATCAGCTACACTCTTGGAAAGTCACACACACAGCTGGGGAAGTATCATAATTTCATATTGCTGTGGATGCTTAAATTCCATGAAATACACTGGTGTGGACTGTTCAAAGTTAACTGTATACTGTAAGCCCCACTTCTGGATGCACTGATTGCTGCTATGCATGCTGTGAAATCATTTTTCATTCATGATCCCAGTCTTTTGTTTTAAGAGCTTTGAAGAACAGAATTTCAACTGAATATCTAATAGGAGCTTTGGGTATTCAAATTATACATTTGAAGACTCATAAGCAAATTAGAGCAAACAACTATAAATCCTTGTCTCCTTTAAAGTAGAAGTCACATTTCAGCAGCATATCAATATCAAAAATGAGAACTGCATTACTAACTGCATAAACGTGCAGTGCAAAGACACTGACCTTGTAAGAGAGAGAATAATATGCTTAAAAGACACTGTATTCCACTGCTTGAAATAATCTCATAAGGCAAGGACTAATGAAGAAATTCCACCAAAGCCAGTCTAAGTACAGTGCATTCCTTTGTTTGCATGGAAAGGAAGACAACCTGGTCCTGGGGAACACAGTTACAACACAGAGCTGAAGAGGACAACAATCAGAATTGGTTTTAGTGCAAGAAAGACATTATCAAGTGTACACTGTCAGTCACTGATACTGAGACATGCCTCCATCCTGCACGCCTTCCTTAATCACTGCCAGGACTCTACTGGTTACAGACTGTAAATGTATCAGACTATTGACATACAAACTGTTCAGGCTAAGTATGTGCATACATATTTGTGGGCATCCATATACATATACTCTACTCATAATTTATATTCTGCTAAGAATGAAGGAAATTGATATGGCACATCATGACATTTTGCACTGAAAAAAAACAGTGATAATAAGAAGAGAGGATAAAAGGAAAAAAAAAAAGGTACTAAAAAAAGTATGACCTCAAGTATACCAAAAAATTGACCATCAGCATCACAGAGTGTGTCTGATCATTCCTATCTATTATGTTTTGGTTATGTTTTGGTGGGCACACTATAGCAGCCTCAGAGCACATGAAATGGGTTCAATTTGGATGAAACGGGACTTCCAGATGTCCTTAGGAGTGCACTTGACATGCTCTGACTGCCTATGGAATAGACTGGATCAGCCCCAGCGTTAAATCCCACACGAGTGTGGTGTAAACATGGGGTTCACTCTGCAGATCCACTCTTATTAAATTACACTGCTTGCCTCTGCAGCTACAGACAGAGATTATTCCGTTCTTCCACTCTATCAGGAAGAAATAAGACAACAGATTTCACAGATTTTTAATGTTTTGCCAGTTCATACGTCCCCAGTTGACCCCTCACAGTGCCAGCTTGGTATTCAGTCTTTGGCAGAACACAGTCCACCTACGTGCTGTCACATATGGGAGAAAGTGTTAACATAGTGATCTATATTTTAGTGGAAACAATCATTTAAGGGCTGGAGACCACAGAAAGCATCATACAGTATTTGTTAGCCAAATTCACGCATACACCAAAAAAAAGCCTTGCAACCTGCTGACAAAGTTTATTTTTCCTACTGCAACACTAGTTCCCATTAAACTAATTTATAATCACTTGGCTCATCAAAAAATCCACCCCATGCACACAAATTAGGACTCCTGAAGTATCTAATATTGGACACCAAATAAAAGAGCATTTTGGAGAACCAAACACAATACACTAGAGATGGAATTTATTCACACATCAATAGGCTGCCCAGGGAGGTAATGGAGTGTGCCTCTCAGGAGACATGAGACAGTCCAAACCCACCTAGATGTGTTCCTGTGTCACTTGCTCTAGATGACCCTGCCCTAGCACAGGGATTGAACAAGATGATCTCCAGAGGTCTCTTCCAGCCCTAACAATTCTGTGATGAATGAAACACAATGGTGTTACTGGGGTGCCCTGCCAGAAAGGTTGATAGTGATATATCTAGAATTAAACAAACTATGTTAGGACATGACCTTATTAGATTTCAATCTCAATTAAGCAGGTTCCTGACACAGTAGATAATTCCCAAGATAAAGCAATCCTGGAATAGGTAGAGAGCAAGCATGAAGGCTCAAAAATGGTTTTAAGAACTGGATGTATAAAGATGACATTTTTCCTAATACAAAGTGAGAAGAGTATTTCAGGTTATTAAAATTCCTGGAGTGCTTTTTACAGGCACAGTGTGGTTTGTCAGACTCCTACTCTTCCATTTATATTTTGCCTATATTAAACATGTCACATAGTCAGAAAAAAATAATTCAAATTAAATATTTTGAAGCCTAATCAGATTACACATGAGCATCCTGTAATGGAGAACAGCCAGGCAAGCACTGGCCTACAGAATCTATTTATACAATCAATATCTCAGAAAGATCCCTTAGCTTTTGTAACATACACACACACACACACACACACACACACACGTATGCATTTCAGTACTAATCATCTCCTCTTGACAAAATAAACAGCAAGAAGAAGATAAAGAACCCACGTTTCTTTTAAATTCATTAAAAGCTCCAGACCGAAGAGGGAAAATCAAGAATGCATATCAGAAGGTCCACAGTTTTTCCTTCAGCTTATAGTCTTTTTAAGTATCAATAACTTCTATTCAAAACTATTTCCTTGTAATGAAAGCACATCTTCATCTAATTAAGAAAGCATAACAACTCGTTTTAAGTTTCATTTTGTGCAGTTAAACTTCCAACCATTTAATTTAATATCAGCTATGTTTTCAATATTTATGAGTGGAAAAGGTCCCAAATTAAACACCTATTATACTACTCAGGCAGCAACTTGTTTACAATGACACAGGTTCGGGGGATGCAAACTAGTATTTGCTTTCATTTATGCAAAAGGTTTTTCTGCTACTTCTTAAACAGATACAGCTAAAGGCAATTTAAATAAACTGTTCCAATTCATGTCTTTAGGTTCATTACTGAGAAGAGGAGAAGGTTTAAAAATGAGAATGACATTTTAAGACAGTAGTTCTTGGTCTGCAGTGAAGTTGAGGATCTGGGAATTTCTCTAAGGACCCACTCTGGCTCTATCATTTAATTTCTATTAAAATAAAGGCATCATTTACAGGAACAGAGATTTCACTAGGTGCTCTGAAAATATAATCAAACCTGTGTGATTCTACAGTAGCTCGAAGTATCTCTCTGAAACACTGAAGTACCACTTGAAAAACTCCTCAGAACAAATACAGCAGCACTTAAAAAGCACAATTTACATTCAAAGTTAAGTATAAGGCTCTTGACTTGGCTCTTAAGTTTGTTGACTCAACACAGGGACAGGTAAGTGTTCTACAGGATCAACACACTACTGACCCAGCAAAACACTTTGTTCTAATTGTTCCATGGACTAAAGGAAATTGAAGCAGACTAAGTTACACTGTTTATGACCAACAAAGGGAAGGCTCACTATAAACAGAATTAAAAATGTCTTCAGCCCCATGTTTTAATGGTAAACCATTCCTTCAAGTAAATCACTAGGCAAAATTAACCTCACAGATCTGATCACGAGTACTTCAGGTTTTCCCAACCACCCTTCTACTGTCATGTGTGTCACTGTACAGAATAAGCAAATCATTCCAGCTTGGTGCTGAAATCCATGCAATCTCAGGAAATCCTAAGAAAATCAATTCCCTCTTTTTTAAAAAACACTTCATTTGCACAAAAATACTTCAAAGTACTGTATTAAAAAAGAATAAAGTATGTAGAGGTATGAGGACTCTTTTAAAAATTGTCAACATTCACTTTACAGATCCTTTTAATTAACCAGCTTCAAAACAACTTTGAAATTTAACTACTCATATCCTTCCTTAACCTCCTTGAAAGACCAGAAGCAATTTCTTTTGGTGTTTTCATTAAAAAATACAAAATTTTCTACTCTATTTTAGGGGCAGCCCAATAATTCTGGAGGCTTTGTGGAGACTTTTGTTTGTTTGTTTTTAAAATATACTCACCACCTCCCCCCAGTCCCCTGAAGACAGCTCAATATTAAACCATGGGAAAAATGACAACCTGAATAATCAAAACTCTGGTCCCTAACTTTTAACTCTACAATCTCAACTCCAGCATTTGCATCTACATCTAAACCAGTATGCAGAATTGTCTGTACCAGTTTGAATTTCTACTAGAAACTGGACACTAAGTCAAGAAAAAAAAAAAACAACTCTGTAATCCTAAAACCCAGCCCAAAATCCTTCTAAAAACAGCAGTAATATTTGCTTTTTGCCTGCACCACTGTAATAGAGCAGATTAAGGATTAAACAACTACAGAGCAAGCCTGTGTGTCAGGCTTGCTCACTCTTTCTTATCAGACCCCTAATGACTGGGGACAGTGGTGTCTCAGCTTAGGACACTTTGTGGTTGGCTGGGCTGCCTGCCATGTTCATGCCACAATAATGTATACAGCACTTCAATCATCAGCTTGAGAATTTTTGCAAAGTGTAGCCATATGGGTTTTGGCTTATCAAAGCGTACTGCTTTATCCTGAAGTGCCAGACCAGAAATCAGAAGCTGGCTGTCGAGCATATGAGGCACCCAGCAGTGATGGTTGTGCTGCAACCTGAAGTCACTGCACTGAAGTCACTGCAGATGCCTGGGTGCCCTCACTACATTTTTGGATACTCCTGATGCTCCTCAGTGTACACACCTATCCATCAGGAGTATTACCAGTCTGCTACATAACCACATCAAAAGAGAATCAGGGAGGACTTCAAAAGATCATCTGGTCCAACCTCTCATGGGAAAGGGAGCCAACATGAGATCTAGCACACTGTCCAGCCACATTTTGAAAATATCCAGCAGTGGGGGACACGGTTCCAGGGATTGCTTGACCACCAAATTGATTGCTCTCAAAATACTCTCTTTTAAAAAGTGATACTGTACAGCCCTGAGAACTTCAGCAGAGATAAGCAAGTGCTTAAAAGAATTACAGCCTTTATCTTAACAATGCTTTCAAGACAGTGGCAATCCTTAGCTAGGCTGGCAGGCTGGCAGAGTCGAGAGCTCCTCCTGCTGCAAGAATTTCCATGCTGACATCAAAGCAGTCTCAAATGACAAACTACAATCCTATTGACTGCATTGCAACACCTAATCAAAGCTGCCAGCTACTGGCATGGAACTGAAAACTTGCTGCAACAATAACTAGATCTGTTAATTCTGGACATAAAAGCACCACATTTTAAAACCAGAAAGTACTCAACAAATATACATTGTACTTGCTAAAGATTTCTGTGACCCTTATGCAAATATTTCACAATGTGTGAAAAGACCAAAGATAATTATCGTTTGAACCATTATCACAAAGTCAATACCTACTAATACTGTTCCACAATATCTTTCAAAAAAGCTTTCACTAATTTAAGTTTCAAGAAATAATCAAAAGTCTAAGAAGTTATGCACACTTGCAGGGTGGATAAGCACATAAAATATATCATGGAATATATTAATAAAACTACCCCCAAATGCTGAGTTCTGATTTTCCATTTGCCATTTTAATTACACAGCATTAATAAAATAATAGTCTCAAACCCTAGGAACACAATCCAGTGTTGACTTTGAATAACGCTGACTATTCTGCAAATTAAAATCTGCTTTTTAAGCTATGACAAATATTTTTTAGAATAATGAAGGAGCTTAATACAGTACAAATCTTCTCTCTTTTCTTCTTTAGAACTCACTTTTCTACACCAGTCAACATTTTGAAAAACTATTTGTACCAAAAACGCTTTTACACATTTGTGTAAGACAGCAAAAATTGAACATTTGTTCCTGAAATGTCCTAGACAAATGTTAAAACACTTGTAATTTGGAGCACATACTGGCATTCCCATTATCCAGGATACACTCATTTTCCATTTTTCCATCTCAGAAGAAAGAGGGAGGATTTTGATATACTTATTCCATAACTGGGCTTATCAACAAACAACTTTTACTTTTGGGAGACAGAATCACACAAACTTTGGCCAACCATACCATTGTGTCACCCTCTTGAATGGTAAGGTAACACAATGTGAGGACTTGTGTAGGGAAAACCTAAATGAGAAACTAAAAACAATGCTATAAAGATTTAAAGAAAAGTTTACTTTTATCTTTTCATACACTTTTACCAAGTCAAATTACTCTACAAGTCCCTTTTTAAATAGATAGCATATGGAAGCTTTCTGTTTTACAAGGATGATGTAGTGAACTTTATCATTTTGCCACTTCAAGAAGCATCATAGACCACAAAAGCATTTTTCCCTCCACACAAGTTTGAGTAGCTCCAATAAATGTTTGCTGTGAAACAGATTTAAAGAGGCCAGTGCAAATAACATATGCTCAATTTCATTGTGATTCATTTGGCTTGTTTCATGCAGAAACACAAGCTCTGTATACTTTTAGCTTAAAACAGATAGTCACATGGAATTTGTACTGTGCTCATTAATCTCTTTCCACCTGCATTTAAATCTCTGAAATTACCTTATTCTTCAAACAACTATACTGGTATAGCCTGTTTTTTCCACTCACAGACAACATGTAAGACTGGGCACTCCCTGCTCACAGAAGGACTCACATTTTCTGCATCTTCCTGACCCTGCTGTGGCACAGCCATTTTTTCCTTTCACTGGAATCCTTCTCAAGATCCAATTATTAAATGGATTAACTGTCAGCACTGAAAACAGCATTAGAAATTATTGTTATTCCCCTTGAGAATACCACTTAATAGGCTTATACAAATTATGTACCTTTTATTTACTGCCCTAGACAAACCTAAAGGGAACAGGTTGTCAGTAAGAGCTTTGTTCCCCAGTCACACGCTCAGCCCACTCATTAGGGGCGGCTGAGCGCTGCACTTAGGTTGTCATTCAAGAAATAATAAAGGATCTCTTGGGACATATTGCCAAGACAAGTATACTCATGGAGTCTTCATAAACTACAAAATTACAAACTCAATTATTTCCTACAAAGTGCTTTGAAACTTTTGGGTTATTTGAAGTACATCTTCACATTCAAGTGAATGCAAGGAAATGCACCCATAGCTGCTTCAAGCCAGCTGCTACCACAGCCATTGAGAAGCACTTCTGAAGTGAAAATAATCGCGCTTTTGGTATCATTATATTTAGACATCACCTTTAAACTTTCCTGTTTCAGATGCAAGTACCAATTCTATTTCAAAATCATGGGGCACAGGTTAAATGAGCTGAACAAGGCTAAGATGCAAGTTCATGCACCAAGAATAAACACCTTCTGAGAATGTCCTGAGTCCTGTTTGGGCAGTTGACACTGTTTAGAGAGAGAGAGGAGCCTTCAAATTCCAAGCTGCTCACATACGAGCGTACTTTGTTTGAGTGCTAAAGACTCTAGCAAAAGTCAGTGCACATGCAGCAGTCTGTCAGACTCACCGTTTAAGCACATAAGATCAGACTGAGTTTCCAATTTATGAGTATTCCAGTTGCCAAGACCAAGGTGTTATTTTTTATTTGCTATATAAGTTGAAGCACTTCAGCCTTTGTCACAGAGCTGATTTATGAACCTGATTCATAGAACCACAGAACCATTTAGGCTGGAAAAGACCTTGAATATCGAGTACAACCTTTAACCCAGTACTGCCAGGTCCACCACTAAACCATGTCCCCAAGTGCCACATTGTGACATCTTTTAAATACCTCTAGGGATGGTGACTCCACCATTTCCTTGAGCAGCCTGTTTCAATGTTTAACAATCCTTTCCAGGAAGCATTTTTTCCTAATATCTAATCTAAATCTCCACTGGTGCAATTTGAGGCCATTTCCTCTTGTCCATGGGCAGGACGCCTTTCACTAGACCAGGCTTCTCAGAGCCCCACTCAGCCCGGCCTTTAACACATCCAGAGATGGGGCAGCCACAACTTCTCTGGAAAACCTGTTCCACTGTCCCACCACCCTGATGGTAAAGATTTGTTTCCCACTATCTAACCTAAACCTACTCTCTTTCAGTTTGAATCCATTCCCCCTTGTCCTGTCCTGTCACTACATGCTCTTCTAAATAGTCTCTCTCCAGCTTTCCTGTAGGCCCCCTTTAGGCACTAGAAGGCCACAGTTAGGGCACCCCATGCCTTCTCTTCCCCAAGTAGGGAAGAGCTTTCCTCTCAGGAAAGGTGCCTCACCCCTCTAATCATCTGTGAATGTACTTAGAGAAATAACCATCCAAGCATTAGCACATACATTAAATACTTTGCAAAAGGGCCAGAAGGATTTGCTGACTCGCTCTAGGCTATGCAGAAAAGCCTCTAACACTTCTTAAAGCAAATTGTCTCTCCTTCTCAAGCAGTTACCTTTCTTTACCTCTGTGTGTACCCAAAAAATTTCATCCACCTTAACCTATATACACAATGCCCTTAAAAACACTGAAAAAATTAACCCCGTTCATTGCTTCAAGAACTGAACAGTTCATCTCCCAAAAAACCACACTTATTCAATGCAGCACTTGGATGCACTCAGTTTGCCAGTACCTGTGTGGAGAGTAAGGGATGCTGCTGTTGTCTCAGTGTTTCCTCATTCTGCACTGAATAACCATTTAAAATATATATATTTTATGCACCTTCCTCCCCACCCCAGACATAATAAAAAGTTGTCTCTACAGTTGACTACAACTTGTCACTGCCTACAGCAGTCAGCTGTCAAATCCAGGTCTGGGACAGCTGGCACACTACTCTGACTACACAGCTGGGATTAGCAACACTTCTCTATTTGAAGCTCAAGAGGGAGTTCTTGGAGAGGGTTTTGCTGTTGTTGTCGTTTGTTTGAAGATTCTTTCAACTAAAGTTTTAAGTGCTTTCATCAACAACTCAGCTATTAGAATAACCTAATTAGTCTAGACCCAGTATTTAGAAGTGATGCCTCTTGTGCATGCAGCTAGCCACCAAAGCTTTCCAATATAAGCACAACCCATTCAGATCTTAGAATTCATTTATTCATTAACAGTTTGGGGGGTTGCCAACTCAATATTAAAAGTGACAGATGTTCATAAAGTAATGTCTAACAACTGCAGCAGTTTTCTGATAGAACAGAAAGTAGGTTTTCACTGGCTTAACTTCCATTAGCATATCCAACACAAAGTAAGGAATACAGTAAAAAGGTGAAGTATTAACAATTCACACATTTTAAATTAGCTCATGTCCCTGAAGAACTGAAGAATTCTGATTGCCACTGGTAAGGTCCCATTTTTGTTTAAATATGAGTGAGGTTTTGCCTTCTCTCTTGAAGTCTATTATCCCTACATACTTTTTCTTATTTCATTACTGTATATGCCTTTTAGTTGAGCAATACCTTCCCTGGAATTTGCCTAGAACAAAAGAAAACCAAAAAACTCAAATCCCTTCCCTCCCTGTCAGTAATTAGAGCTAATGCTTAGCAACAGTGAAGTGACTTCTGCTGCTCCTGGTGCCCAGTGGGCATCTGCAGAAGTTCCAGCTACTAACCATAACCACATACACTGACAGAAATCACGTTGGTTGAATGACCCAAAAGGGATGACCTGGATTTCTTCAAGTCTAGCTACTCATTACTACGTACAGCCATATCCTCCACTTCTCAATGTACACCTGAAGGTAAGGTGGATTGCTTATGTTACAATAATTTCTGCAGAGTGGCTCAGGAACTCCTACCACCGTTCAGAATGAAAAGAAAGCCTTCGCATTCAGCCTTGCTTATGTATAAAAATGAGCTCAATATGGAATCAACTCACACTCTTTCCTGAAAAGCTGACAACGAACATTCAGATGAAATACAAGACTGGCAAAATCCACAGATTTATCTTTCTGCACAAAGACTGACTGGTGAGAAATTCTCTCTCCCATGTCAGCTAATTCCTGCATTTGTGACAGAGTCAGCACTAACAAAAACAACATAAAGGAAGTATGAGAGAAGAGAACACAAACTGAGGCACAGCTCATGTACAAAAGTAAGTTTATTCTGTAACCATCAACAAGAGCAGTTTAGGGCTATCTATCAGCCCCGTGTCTGAACATAGGAGAACAGCAGAAGTTTGTCTCAGGACAATGAATCTAAGTCATAAATCATTGATTTAGGCAGGACAGAAATATTTCAGAGAACTCCAAAGACAAAAGCTAAAGCTATTCCTTGTTATATACAAAAAATAGTAAATAAAATGGTAAGTTTAAAAAGCCTGAATGCACTGCTCAAACTCACATTATAGGTTACCATGAGACCTAAGCTTTCACCTTCAACAGTTTTCTATCATTTTGTAAATGCAAAGACCCAGCTCACAAATACCAGACATTAAAGTACACAGAACTGCTCAGTGAATTTTAAGTAACCTATGTGTAAACAAAAAAAGAATTATTTTTACACAGCACAGAAATTCAGCTCATGGAATTTGCTCAGAGTAAACAAACCAAATAGAGGCAAACAAACAAGTTACAGCTTTATAGTTAGAAATAACCTGGTTTCTCCCATCACCTTAAATCTCCTTAACCACTACATAAGCTCTCATGACTGAAGCACTTGAGTCACCGTACATGAATATCATCATGCTCAAATACAGAGCTATACTTGTGAAAAGCTTCAAGTCACCCCTATCTTAACAACTGGTTTGTTCTTATGTTGAGCCACTTCATTAAACATTTTCAAGGTAAATCCTGGCCAGTGACATCTATAAAGGCAGTATTGAGCTCTGAGAGCTTCACACCTCTTTCCAAATGTATTTACAGCTTTCAGCAACACATGGCACTCTTTATGTGAATCACAAATGCCTGCCCACCACATTTCAAGGAGGATCAAATTCTAAGGGAATTGATGAAAAGTGTAAGAGAATTAAGAATATGAAGCTTGGATTCACTCCTGAAACAGATTTAGTAGTTGTGGCTTTCAGAAATTAAATACTCACTATTTCACTGATTTTGTGGCAACAATTTTAGCCTAGTGCACTGCTTTTGACTGGAGTAGAATTAATTTTTTTCCACAGTAGGGAGTATGGGGGTTTTTTTCGGATTTGTACTAGAAACCATGCTAGTAACACAGGGATGTTTTAGTTGCTGCTGAGCATGGTTTGCAGAGAGTTAAGGCCTTTCCTGCCTCTCACTCCACCCCACCAGGGAGTGGGTGGGGAGTGCACAAGGAGCTGGGGGGGGAACAGCCAGGACAGCTGACCCCAAGTGACCAAAGACATGTTCCAAACCAGACAGCATCAGATTCAGCATATAAAGCTGAGGGACCAAGAAGGAAGAGGGGATGTTTGCAGTGATGCTCTTTGTCTTCCCAAATCACTGGTATGCATTATGGAGCCCTGCTCACCTGGAGATGGCTGAACACCTGCCTGTCTGAGGGGAGTGGGAAATGAATTCCTTGGTCTGCTCTACTTGCAAGCACAGTTTTTGCTTCACCTGTGAAACTATCTTCTATCTCAACACAGGAGTTTTTTTCACTTTTACTCTTCTGATTCTCTCCCCTATTCCACCGAGGTGGAGTGAGCAAATGGCTATGAGGTGTTTAGTTGCCAGCTGAGGTTAAACCATAAAATCAATACTTCAGTTTTAAAAGTTAGAATAGTTAATACAAGCATTAATACAACCTCTCAAATATGTACTGAACATCCATATGAATTTATATTTTATCTTGCTACAAATACTTTAATGTAGATTTGAGTCTTTCTGCTACAAAAATGAGAACAAATTTAGTTGGGAGCATGTCTTTTAGAAGCACTGCATTGCTCAGATGATCAACTGAAAAGAGGAGCTGATGATTCTTTAGTCATAAAATCTTTAAACACAGTTATACGTGCAGAAAAATTGGATTTGCTAATTTTTTTTTATTTCACCTGGTTTCCTTATTACCTTCAGACTTGAGAGAGAGGAAGCAGCAGGACAAGTACTACTCCTCCACTTTAAATGCTTCATTCCTTGCCATTAATGCCCTTTTATCCCACTGGGTACATACCTTCAGAGTTACCACATAACCCATGAGGAATTAGGTAACCCCCATAGTCCTGCAGGGACACCAAGACCAGACTGTCCCAAACTTTGGGAAGCAAAGCCCCTCGAGGTTCCTGGTTCTGCTTTGTTGTTACTGCTGTAGTTGTTGTTTTTTCTTTGCCTTGTTATACATACTAGTAAAGAACTGTTATTCCTATCCCCATACCTTTGCCTGAGAGCCCCTTAATTTCAAAATTACAATAATTTGGAGGGAGGGGGTTTACATTCTCTGTTCCAAGGGAGGCTGCTGCTTTTCCCTGGTATACACACCTGTCTTCCAAGCTAAGACACCTTCAGACTTGAGAGAGAGGAAGCAGCAGTACAAGTACTATTCCTCCACTTCAAATGCTTAATTCCTTGCCATTAATGCCCCTTTATCTCACTGGGTACATACCTTTAGAGTTACCATACAACCCACCAGGAATTTAGGTAACAAAGTCACCTCTTCAGGAGGGAAGGAATGCTGAGCATTTTGTTACTGAAAAAAAAGCTAAAGAAGCAGACAGAGATGAGACACAAGGAAGCAGAGATGTCTCCTGTCAGGGTAGCTCCACCCCAAACCCCAGCCCTGCCCACTGGAGCCTCTCACTGCAGCAGGAGCCTGCACCCTGGACAGCACAGCTCTTGCAACCCATCCCTCTCCTGCCTCCCACCACTTGCTGCATCAACTTGGTAGCCAGTATCTTGCACCAGCAGGAAACGTGCCCTTTTCTAGATTCCCTCCTAAGGTCCAGACAGGCAGAAAATCATAACATAAAATAAAATCTCATCCTTTCTTCAAGAAAATATCTGAGAAATTGCTCTGTAGGTATTACAGTCCAGAAGTACCAACACCAGGGAATATAATGGGAGGCAAAGGAAATCAGAGACACCTGAACTGACACATAGGCAAGGAATTCATCTAGCTGAAGACCCAGAGAAGCAGGACAAGTGCAGCTTTCAACTACATCAATTACCTCCCATCCCAACACCAGCACAGTGTGTATGCCAAGACAGCTCTATCCATTTCGGAGACCACAGCACTCAGGCTACATTAAGTTGAGCATGTAACAACAGTATATTTTGAAATACCTTTTAACTATTATTTCATTAACTAAAGAAAAAAATGAAAACAACATGCCAACATTTACATTTCAATGAGATGCTCAGGCTTGATAAAAGACTGAAGCTAAAATTACATTCCAATTCTCTGATGTTTTTCCACTAGAAGAATTTAATGTTTCTCATACCACTATTTACTGGTTAGTGTCTTTTCAATTTACCCAGCAAATATTCCATTGTAACCATCTTGATTTTAATCACTAGCAGGTATTCTGCATTACATCATTAAATGCTTTAGAAAAGTATTATTGCTCATAAGTGCTTCAAAAGTGTTCAAAGAAAAAATAAAATATGAATGCTACTTTTCCAAGTGTAAAAGATTAGCAGTAACAGAGAAATTTCAAGACTGATTATCTTCAATGACCCATTGAAAAATGAATCTCTACTAAAAATAATAAAATACGTCTTGAAAATGTAGAGAAGTCAAAGTAATTTATGTTTTAAATTTCCCCATTTTCAAAGGGGATTGGGAAAGTAGAGGCACAAGAAAAATACTGGTTAATGAAAACATAACATTTCCTTGGCTTACAGTAAATGCTGATCTTGCAACCAAAGAGAGAAAAATTACCTGCAGATGTGGTACATAAAATTTTTCTCTTTCTTTTAAGGCTTGCCTTGCTAAGATAATTATAATACTTGAACCAACAAGGAGCAGAAATTTGACTCAAGTTCACTCAGACAAAATACAGAACCTTCAACTCCCACACTGTCCTTTCCACACCTGAGGAACCATTGGAGGTCTTCCAAATTATTTTTGTTAACATTCAGTAACAAATTGTCCATAAGCTAGAAGCTGCCTTAATTTGCATTTGCACACTGCGTTTTCAATTTATATCATGTCATTCACCTCCTCCATAACATTATCACATTTTCTTCTCACATTCTTCTCTGTGCTGAAATAAAGTTTCTCTTGCAGGCCAAAGGAATATTTGCTAGAATATCTTTACTCTCCACTGCTGTCCTCTTGTTATGTTATGTTGTCTTTATTCTTCAATCCCATACCCACCTCTTAATCTCTTCATCTCTCCAGTTCTAAAAAGGATGCCTTTAGAAAGGTACACTTATGCAAAATTCAATTTTTGCATTCAATACAGGAGTGATTGAGTAACACAACATGGTTATGATATCCAGGGAAGTCAGATCAGATAACCACCTCCCTTTAACATCGATAAAATGCAACTACTGTAGCACCAAAAAGCTGTAGAAAAAGAAACCATTAGTAGAATAGTCAATATTCAAAACTGTGGTAGTGAGCAATACACTAACATATACTCAAATATCACTGCAAAAGGGGTGGTATAAGTTTTTAAGAAACATGATGTTAAGAAGAGACAGGAACTTGCAGACAGTATCCCATGGGCTCCCCAAGGGTAAAGTTCTAAAGACACCTCATGGATTTGTCACACCCATACAAAACTACTGTCTTTCAGCTGAGAATACGGTTTCTCACCTTATTCTCCTTCCTCCCTTCAATCCCCGCTTGACATTAGTTTCAACAGCTTCTGCGACAACTACTTACAAAGCTTTCCTTCACAATGTGCCTCCATCTTCAAACACTGTTTCTAAACTGGTGTAAGAGCTACATGTGCTCCAAACTCCCACTCAAAATTTGTGTCCCAAAGCTGGAGATGAGTATTTCTTTTCAATCCACTGATCAAAATACACTTTGCATCAACACTCACTAACCTACTACTGCTTATCATTGATAGCACCTTCTGATTCCTGCTACTGGTCTTTCTTTTCCTGTTACCACATCATTCCAGCACACAGCACACATCCAAATGTATTCCCAGTGGTATACTAATTTTTAACAAGTTTCATCTTTTTGTGACCAACATAAAAATAAATAGATGAACAAGAACCTATTTGTACTTTTCAGACAATATTGTTGGGGAAACTATTGGCATAACAGCTAGAGAAAGTAACCAACTATTTTAGCTCATAGCTGCTAAATACCAAATAAACCCCCTGGTATTTTATCTGAGACTGTAACATTCTTCCACAAACACCAATTAAAACACCATGAACACAAAGACCCAAAATTTTACCTTTATTCTGCAATTATGCTTGCCATCTATGTGTCAAGTGAGTCTCAAATTTGAACCTGAAGTAGAAACCTCAAGAAACAGGAGATAAGAAAACACAGTGAAGACCTGTCTCGCAAATACAGTACTCATCTGTGAGACAGTACATGTGAACTTTCATGGAACTCCTTGGAAGCTGCTCTCTTCCCACGCTCAATCTCACACCAAACAGACATCACAGGGAATGACAGCAACAGTTCACAGAGTTCTTTAGCAGAAATTATGTGATTCTAGGTCAGCAGGCTATTCTCAAAATACAGAAACTGAGGATTTACCCATTTCTGCAAGCCCACATCATTGAGTTCCTGTGGTTGGAATATAACAGAATCCAGCAGAAACATGTACTTATTGCTTTACAAGCATGTAAAAAACTATGGCTGAAGTACATTTTGGTATTCAGTGCATCTCAATGCAAACAAGCCTCAGATGCAGCTGCTAATATACATTTTAGTATTATCAGCTTGTTCTTCTCGTCCCTCCCATTAAAAAAAAACAAACAATAGAACCCCCACAAACTTGGGACTAACACTGGGGTTTGTGACCTCACCAGAAGGACCCCTGCTTTGCATTAATGCAATCTGAAGTAGCCAAATGCAAGAATATCACCCAGAAGTACAGACACAAAACTCAGACTAGAACTGTATGTATTTATAGGGGAGGTATAGTGACTGCAAAACCAGTAAGAAGTATATGCATCACATGTATATGCATACAGATCTATGGAGAAAGAAACACATACTGTCATTTTATGCTCTGCAAGATGTGGTCTCTGCTGTGAAGCTGGTGGAAAGCTGCTATCACACAGCTGGAGCGTTGCGACTCCCCCACTCTGCCCAATGTGAGAGTCAATAAAAACAAAGTATCAACTAATATTAATTACGCTCAATGTGGAGATCATGGAAACAAGAAAGACACTTGCAGCAACTCCAGTTTAAAATGAAGTGTCAGTACTAGCTACTATTTTAAATGGGTGTTGTGTTCAAGATCTGCATTGCACAAGTACCTCAAACAAACTCCTCTTCTACTCTGCTAGCAGGTAAACCTAATTTCAAAACCCACAATACTAGTGGTTCCATGGCTTGATATTGGCTTTTTTTCTCCAGTGTCCCACATGCACAGCCTCTTTACAAGAAGCATAGTCAATATTACCACAGAAAAATACCAAGACAGTTTTAAAAAATGCTTTGTGGTCTTAGTCACATAGGGGACAAATCTGAGGGAAATTATACTGCCATTTAGCTCCTCAAAAAGCTACCTGTGTCATTTTGTTTTCCCACTCAAGGGCACCCATCTGTATGCTTTTCTGAGGGATTTACTAATGCACTTTATTTTCTTCAGGCATGTTTGCCAGCCATCTCTCTTTTCAAGCACAACCCTGTTAACTTCACAGAGGTCCATACAGAACATATGGGCCATAAGGAGCAGGCAAAGTAGTTTATCTTGATCCAGTGAGCATCAGCTCGAAGATGATTTCCAGCAAGAGGAACAAACACACACATAGCTCAGGCAAAGCAGAGAAACCACCCTGCACTGAAATATGTGGAAAACTAGCACAGGAATGGTGTGGTGATGAAGAATGAGAAGACCTCTAAGACTTCCCCACCAGGCTAGCCCAAAGACATTTATACTTAATTTGTTTTTTTACTGAAATAAAGCTAGAG
Organism: Illadopsis cleaveri; assembly: GCA_013399915.1. NCBI lineage: Eukaryota > Metazoa > Chordata > Aves > Passeriformes > Timaliidae > Illadopsis > Illadopsis cleaveri. Next base: position 286,327 of record VXBB01018435.1, read on the forward strand.
GCTGCAGTCTTAATTGGTTTAATTTCCTTTCACTCATTCAAAGTAATGCTCCTTTCAGAGAATTTTAACCCCAGAGGATACAGCTGTTGCTTTATCCAAGATGGGGAGCAGAGAGACCAGGCTGCAGAAGGTGAGAGACTCCATCCCGGTTGGGATGCCAACAGTAAAATTCCTCACAGTTGGGACAAACCACAGACTTTTGCAAGCATGGAATATCTGCTCCATCCAACCAAGAAGATTTACTAGCTCCTGGTCAGTCAGCAGGCTGCTATTTCAAAACTGCATACACATTCTCCCTTTTTAAAATAGCCATTAAATTACAATCTGCAGAATGTTAGTGATACTGTAATGAATTACCCCAGGACTCACTTTGGTTAATAGCTGATGAGTCATCACCCACAAATTTTATTTTCAAATTATCAAACTATTCCATCTGAAAATTACACAGCTCAGACACAAATTTAGAAATGTGCCTCAAAATATTGTTTAAAATGTGCATGGGTAGTTTGTTAAGCAATGCTTACAGTAGCAGATGTCTGTATCAGAGAAGCCACTATACAATAAAGAATAATTCTCAAAATTTTAACTTTGCTGACAGATAGGCGGAAGACTCCAGATACATACTTGATAGTTGGTCTGCATTATTACTATTTCAGAAAGTAGCATTTCCTTTAAAAATTAGTGTTGCATAATTTCTAGTAGTATTTCACAATTTTTGCATCCAACTTCTAGAACACCTATCCAAAATTATGTCATAGTTATAAATATTTCCAATGCCATCTCTCAGCAACCATTCAGGGACTAATGATTTTAAAGGAAACTGTGACATTTTAATAATTTATAAATCTTACAGATTCAGAGCATATTGATTAAAACTAGGCAGATTTAATGCAGAGTTTTTTGCTCATTCACCCTCATCTATGAAACTGCTGAAATATATTAAACAAGGGTATAAATCAGCAAAAAAGAACAATTAAAACTGAGGCTATTACTGCAGGCTTGAGAAATCTACTAGAAGCATTAAATTAATAAGATTTTAGTGAATTATTTCAAGTCATACAAGTTGTACTCCACTATTTCTTGACATACAAGTCCATGCATCTCTCTCAGTCATTTTGGGTTTATTCAATTGAGAGATAAAACACACATTGCATTTCAGCCTGAATTTGCACCAGATGCTGAAACCTGAGCATGTCAGTAATAGCCCAGCCTGCTCAGAGCACTCTGTACAGCACAAATCACCAATAACCTGGAAAGAATACAGAACCACAGAATTTCCTGAGTTGGAAGGGACCCTCAAGGATCAGAGTCCAACTCCTGGCCCTGCACAGGACATACCCAAGAGTCACACCGAGTGTCGGAGAGTGCTGTCCAAACACTTCTAGAACTCTGCCAGGCTGGTGCTGGGACCACTTCCCTGGGGAGCCTGTTCCAGTGCCCAAACACCCTCTGGGTGAAGAACTTTCCCCCAATAACCAATCTAAACCTCCCCTGAGACAGATTCAGGCCATTCACTGGTCACNATTTCCCTTGTGGAACTTTTTATAGCTGCTGATTGCCCAGTCCTCTGATTTTTTGAGGTCTCTCTGCATGGCCCCCCTGCCTTGGAGGGAGTCAGCAGCTCCTCCCAGTTTTGTATCATCTGGGAGCTTGCTTAGTATACCTTCCAGTCCAGGTTCAAAATTCACATGGTTACACAAAAGTTTCAAAAGTACTTCAGTGAAGTTGGCCACTTCAGTGGAGCCTAAGAAACATGCTGCCAAACAGCCTCCCCTCCCTCGGGCAGTAAATGATGGGGTACTTCCGCAGGTCCCACAGAGTGAAGGCAACTTGTGAGGCTGCTTCAGGTGGCACATGGAATTAAGGAGTTTAACTCATGGCTTCAGTAGCAGAACAAAAAAAGGTGGCACTGCCTAGTTCAGAAGTGTGCCACAGTGGCTATTAACTTGTCAACATCCCTTGCTCTAGATGGTAAGCAGTGCATTTCAGCCAGCTGGAAAGGTCTCTTGACTTGTGAATAACTCCCATCAGACCTGGGGAAGCCTTTTCTGGCTCAAATCAGGCTCCTTTCAAATATCTTTAATATAAATGTTCAAAGCAGGTTTCCTACTCAGCTACCATCTTTCTACACCCAATTCCTATTTACAAGAGTAACAAACACCAAGAGGACAGATTGTGGGCATCAAAAGTACCCCAACATGTCAAATTTTCCACAGAAAGAAGCAAAGCCCAGCACATCAGAATTATGTACTCCATAGCCTATGACACAGGAAGCTAATACCTGTGACAAGGGCAGATATATCAAATAAAATTCATAAATACTAAAAAAACCCAGGTTTTCAACATCATTAACGTATTTAGGATGACAGTCTTGAACAGATATCCTTTAAGGGATATATAGCAGCCATTTATTTCAAATACACAGTTTACCACTAACTCAGAGACTTCTAATTGTACATTTTTTTAAATTAACCTAAGCATCACAGGGATTAGCACAAATACCTGGAGTGCTGTCTTCTAGGTATGAGAAACCTAAGAACTTACAGTGATTTTTTCATAAACTACTAAAATTCNTCTACACCCAATTCCTATTTAAAAGAGTAACAAACACCAAGAGGACAGACTGTGAGTACCCCAACATGTCAAATTTTCCACAGAAGCAAAGCCCAGCACATCAGAATTATGTACTCCATAGCCTATGACACAGGAAGCTAATACCTGTGACAAGGGCAGATACATCAAATAAAATTCATAAATATTAAAAAAACCCAGGTTTTCAACATCATTAACGTATTTAGGATGACAGTCTTGAACAGATATCCTTTAAGGGATATATAGCAGCCATTTATTTCAAATACACAGTTTACCACTAACTCAGAGACTTCTAATTGTACATTTTTTTTAATTAACCTAAGCATCACAGGGATTAGCACAAATACCTGGAGTGCTGTCTTCTAGGTACGAGAAACCTAAAAACTTACAGTGATTTTTTTCATAAACTACTAAAACTCTTAGTAAGCTGGTAAAAATCCAATTGAAAAAGAAATCTTTAGAGGGTAATTTGAAGATGTATGTGGAGCCAACAGAAGGGTGCTAAAGCAGCTAACCCGAGAAAGCAATGAAGAAAGTCTAAACCAAAGACTGATCTACATAGCTAGAGTTTAATGTAGGTAATGGGCTTTTACAAGAGACTGCCTGAAAAGTCTCTGTTGCACAGTTTAATCTAGCAAGCAAGTCATGAGTGTTCTACTCAAAAACAGTAGAGCCAGGAGAATGAACTTTTCTGCAAATCCAAAAAAGTAAAACTTGTCCAAGAAGACAAGTAAATGGGTTTGGTCTGTCCTTTTTGTAGCTCACAGAAGCAGTTCTGAATAACAGGACTTTTAAAAACTACATAGAATGTAAATGTTGGACATTGTAAACATACTTAAAGAAACTTACACTTAAAGAAACAAGTTTTACTTGTATTGAAGTTACTGAAATTGCTTTGAAAGAAAATGTGATTTCTTTAAAATGTTCTATTCCCTTCATAGAATGTGTTCTGTGATGGCTGTTCTGCATTAAGAGGCTTGAGGTACCGTCAGCAGGTTTCATTTCCATTCATGGCTGATAATTTTTTCTAACACTGGAATCTTGAGGCACTTTGGCTAATATCTAAATGTAGGCCTAGTTCACTTATATGCAAATATTTTGTTCTTCATATAAATTATTACTTGCTGTAATTCAACTAGAAATACATAAGCACTCTATTACTGGGCTGAGAACAGAAAGCACTGACATTCTCTAGGAAGGAGATTTTATGGCAAGTAATGCATCACAGTATTGACTTTTATTTAACTTACAAATAAGTAACTTCTCTGTTTTCTCTCCCAGACTGCTCACTTTGCAGCATGTCTCCAAGGAATAACGCTCTCTTTAGAGCCAGCGGGCTGCCTGGAGCAGCTTTCTTCTCTTGGACACAACACACTGCTACAGCAGGAGCAAAGCCGGCTACCCCTAAGGGAAATGCCACTACCAGAGCCAGCCAGCCTGCTACCTTCCTTCTTCCATCCTTTGGGTATTTTTTGTCTTGCTGTCCCCTGAAAAGCTTCAAGGAGACAAAGTCAACTGTTTAAAGTATATTAATATGAAAGCATAAGAATAATAGCTACTAAGAGGTCGGGAGAAGAGCAAGATGACATTTCATGCCAAAAAAAGCAGTATATAAACATAAGAGTGGTGAAGAACTCTCTCATAACACGTAACAGGAGGAAAGAAATCCCATTCAGAGAGAAAAGACAATGTAAGAGAAGCAATCAAGATAAATCACTTCTCTGAAAATTAATTTTGGTTTCTGTGGAGTGTAACAGGCTTTCTTCTCAACATCACAGAAGAAAATTCCAGAGGACTATGTCCTCATTTTGGTGCATATTAAATGATGTTTCCTTGATTTATGTAATGTGCAAAGTCCACGTTACAAGGAGCTACCACTTTCTGCTTCTTGGTATGAACTCACCCATCATCGCTAGTTAGGGAGATCTACCTTTGTCTCTTCTTTCCTGCTTTTATCAATATGTACATATCCAGGTCATAATATGTCAGTTTACAGTGTTTGTTTCATGTGCTTGAGAGGTTCAGAAAATGTCACTGTATGTAATAAAAATGGATTGCAAGGCAAGTCAGATAGCTCAGACAGAACCACAGCATATAAAACAATTTCCTTCCACAGCCACAATATTCAAAGAGCACGCTCTTCAAGAGCCAGACTAATACCAAGGAATCTGCAAATACTATTCAAGGCAACCCTTGTATGCTTTTGCTTGTTACAGTATTCTAAGCAGTGATTGTTGAATACATTTGAGGAGTTTTAAGAGTCCATAAAACAAGGGATGGGGGAGCAGGGAGGAAGCCAGAGCAATCCTAAGAACTCAGTAATGTAGTATTTTCCATGCTAAAACAGAAAATTCAAGAGCAGAAGAGAAGTCTGACAGTATGCAATATGACAGTATGACAAGTTGATGAAAATCAAAGTATAAACAAAACAAAGAAAAAATATTATAGGTTTAATCTTAGTTTTCAAAGTGAATAGTGATAGAAGTGGAACAAGTATAGCCTTTGAATTGCCAAATGCAAAAAGCAATTTCATAAAATTAGCATTAGAAACCAAGTTTGTAACCAGGGAGTACTTAGAGTCTTTGCAACATCAATACTGCTAATACTGTTAAATGCACTTTAAAAGAATAATTTCCATAATGTTAACACAACAGCTAAATACTGCCTATCTGCTAATGGCTGTATGCATATAGCTGACCTTCTTTTTATGCGTAAGAACACTGTACTTATCTAAATAAGTCCCATGAGTTAGACCACCAGCTAAAAATCCTGATATATCAAAGCAAAATTCATAAATAGAGCAGCCAGTGACTAGCTCTTAAAAAAATGAGCTAAGAAGCTCACAAGAAAATTGCAATATCTGCCAAGGTCTTTCACCTTATCCAAGGTTTCTCCTTTTATATAGCAACACAGAAAACAGATTTTCCTTTCATATGTGTTGTCACAAAATGACAAAGTACACATGCATCCAAGGGACACACACCAATAAAGGGAAAGAGTGAAACTGAGCCCCAAGTCACACTGTTAGAAGGATTAACACTGGATGTGTCACACTTCACACCATAACCTCTTCTATAGTTAGGCTGGGTACCACACACATTAATCAAAACCAAACTGTTCTACAAAAATCGCACAAATTCCCTTCTAGTCCATCATCAGTTTAAATAACCCTTGCTCTTTTCGACCAGTTTCTTTCCCTTGGTACAAAGATGGATGAGTCAACCCCACCTGTAACCAAAGGTCAGGGCACTACATCACCACAGAGGATACTCAGAGCCAGCCTAACACTTCCCCTTGCTCCCTCTTCCATTGGAGGGACTAGGGTAGAGACAAGGATGAGGAAGCAAAGGTGTCTCTAACAACAGCAATTCAAAGCCTGAAACTAAACCTAATGTTTTCATTTACAAAAAATGTCCTGGAGTTCCATAATCACAGCAGCACTGCTTTGCTGTCCACAAGAAGCCTAAAGCAAGAATAGTGAAATTGCACAATGAATTACACACATTCAAAGCATAAAGGCAAACTGAATTCAATCTTTGTGTGCATATTCATAAACCCCTAATTAGATGACCACATACCAGTGTTTGCAAAGGACTCCTATCTTATTTACCACATAGAACAGATTTTCTAAAAAATTGTCCTGACGCAGCTGAGTATACACTCTATGCTCATACTCCTGGACTCTCTGCAGTCTTTCCTACTATTAATTAACACACTGCCTCATCCTAGAAATGCAGCAAACTGAGTCCTGAGTCCTTCCTAGAAGGACACTGCAACACACAGCACCAGGAAAAATGCATTCACACTGCTCAGTGCTTCTCACACCCCAGAATACTAATGCTTTAAATATGAACTGATCCATCTTAATGCAATAATAATTACTTCAGATCTTCTACCCAGAAAATAAAGAAATGGGAAAAAAAAAATAAAAACTGTCACACACTATCAATTTTGTCTTAACACCCCGAAAATGAGGTGCTGAGTTATGTCAAATAAAAAATGCACAATGCCCAAGTCTTTTAATGTAATTTCTACTATGTTGCATTTCTATAACAAAACTTTAAAAGTTAATATGGTTAGTGACAGAAACCTTTATTCTCTTATTCTTACTAAAAATAGAATTCTTACATTTAAACCATTCCACAATTTATCAATAATTTTCACAGTATCACATGGCAATAAACTCCACACTACTGTATGCATTCATCAAGTTAAGCAGAGTATGCTCTGCATTTTGACTTTCTAAAAATCACATATTTCACTGTCACAGGCATTTCTGAAGGAGTTTATTTAAATATAATTTAAGTTCTTAATGACACAGATCTTTAAACTTTTTGGTTTTTTGTTCTCAGCTGCTTAAAAGAGAAACGTAATATTTTGTTATTATGCCCCCATGTACAGGAGCTTTTAGGTGATACAAGGTCTTCTGCACTTGCATGCCAAACATGAACTACTAACCCTTAGAGCAGTTATTCCACTTGTATCACAGAAAATAATGTCTGAGTTGCCCGAACATAAACTAATCTATAAAAGTTTAATGCTAGAAAACCCTTAAAAGGTTACCCAGTGTGGTTACAAATTACTTTTTAAATCACTTGTACTTTTCATAGAATTTCTTCTGTTCATTCTTTTACCTCATGCTTTCACCTTTTACCATTTCCTGAATAAAACCTTTGAATATATTAAAAACAGCATGAAATTGTCTGTGTATTTCAGCATGCAAAATTGTAGAAGCAATATGAAAGCTGTGAGCTCATCATCCTTTAAATAAGGCACAGACGTTTTACTCCACTTTGCTTTTAAAACACAAAGTTCTTTTCCACATGAAACTGAAATTTATTAATAAATATAAGCTACTGCCAGGCAGTGGCCATGCCTGGGCAGAACCACTCAGGCTTAGAGTAACAGCACCAGAAAGTTAATTCTGTTTCCACAGCTCCCCAATGAGATTACAACCTGTGTCAGACCCCTCAGAGTAGAGAGAAGAGTGCAGGCAGGAGTGACATTACTGTGCAACTGCTCATCTCTGACAATGACAGCTGATAAAACTAGTTCACACTTCACTACATACCATGGAAATATAATGGAAAGATGCTGCTTATTAATGCAGCTAGTAGGATGATTAGCTTCAAGGTCATGGTAAATGCCCTGTGTTGTTAAGTAACAGCCCAGAAAAACAAAGATTTAAAATATCAGTTGGAAAAATAAATACTTTGCTTAACAGGAGGCTCCCCTTGAGCGCATTTAAGTTCAGAAGAACACCTTGCCAAACCAGATGGTTATTTTGCTTATATCTTTTTACTACAGAAATACAGTTGCTAGATGGCAAAGGATATATTAAAAAAAAAAAAAAAAAAAACCAAAAAACAAAAAGCCCCAATATGAACAAATCTGCTTTATAGAAATTACAAAAAAAAAAAAAAATCACCAAAACTCCCCTTACTGTAACACTGTATTTAAAGATTAAAAGAAAGAAATATTTCTCAGAACACCAAGGACAAAGAAATCGAAATTATAAAGCTACTTGCCAAGGAAATGAAAGATTTACATGAATACTTTCAATGAACCTTTATAACCATGCTTTACAAGAAATGTGTGCACTTTTCTCTCTCTTTGATACTGGCTCAATTCTTAATAGCAATGGTGCTGTTGAAAGTAAAAGTCACTGTTTGAAGGTTACAGTCTTGTAAAGATCATTCTGCTATGATTTGTTGGGAAGTGGCTCATCGTGTATTGCAATTCGGTTCCCAGTGCTATAAACCATGGTTCAGCATCAAAATTATGACTGAAAGTGGCAGCTATTTAGAGAGGTACAAGCAAATTAGGAAGGGATAAGAATTAAAACTGTCAAAATCTCCCAGGTTTTCGAGTCACATTATTCATAAATTAAAGCAAGTACAAGAATATTCGTTATGCAAGTAAAACTAAGCTAACTGCATAAAATGATAAAAGCTAAGTCACACCACTTATCTTTTGGGAGTATTTATGACCTCTGATACATATGCACAACACGTCTGACTTCAAACAAGTATTCTGCTAAGAGCAGAATTTCCTCCTTTCCTCTCCTCCGTCCTTGGAGCAAGTCCAATAAAAAATGATTAAGATTCATGAGCCTTACTATAAAGTGCACTTACCGGTGCTGGATTATCTTTAGCTTCCACACCAAACACATCCCGTTGTTTCACTGTCAGCAAATCAAGACCTTCAGTATCGTCCTCATCCTCATCATCATCTTCAAAGAACTGCATGGAGTCTGAGTTTGGTACCCTGTTAAGTACATGAACTTCTTTTTCCTCCTCCTCAGACAGCTCTTTCGATTCATCCTCAGACTCACCACTCTCCTCAGCACTTCCACTGGAAGCAGAACATTCCTCAGTTTCTTTTCTTCTCTGCTTTTCCTTTGTTTTGTTTACAGATGTTTTTCCACTGAAATTAGTTCCACGTTTCTCCACTATTTCCTGGTTTATCAAAGTGAGGGTACTCTCATTTTGCTCTGTCTCCTCCAAGTGCTCTGTCCCATTGGCTGCCTCATTCGCACACAGCTGCTTCCGAACTCTTTGAAGGAATCTCACACGAGGTGCCATTGCAAGGCCGAGTGATCTAAAACATGGAATTAACCAAATAAATTTAAAAGGTAGATACACAAAATTTGACTAAATTAGAAGTCAAATTGATGGCTCAAGTGATTCAATTTCAATTATGATCATTCATATTAATATATTTTGATCAACACATTTAGAAAAATCTAACATGAAAAATACAAGTGAACATTGGAAGAGGAACCAAGATGAAATAACAGAACTCTCAATAACAATTACAAGCCTCCCAGGAAGGAAAGCAAACAAAGAAGATGGTAAGTTGTAGATAAAAGCAAATTAATTATCTGTGATTCATGGTAAAACATGTAATTTGATATTGAAAACACATGGATTTCATGTCAAGGACTGAGATAACACTGATCTGTCAAGAGTCCTTCACTAGTGAAAGTACACCCAGAACATTATCCCCCCTGACCTCACAGTGACTGAGAGATCCAGAGAAGAAATATGGTATGGATGAATGACTAACTGAGAATAAGCTAGGGGAGAGACATTTCTCACTTAAAGGCAATTTCACCTGCTTCCACCTCTCTACCTCCATGGCATATGTAACTAACAGTGCCAGTAAAGCTATTATTTTACCCAGTTATTCATGACAATTCACAGTTATACTTTGTAATAAGCATTACATGAAAAATTGTGAAAAAATTGCAAAAATTGCAGAAAAAGCAAAAATCCTGTCTAGCAACAATGCTGGAGAGCATTGCATGGGAACAGATACTCTGACTCCCAACAGCCCATTTGAATTCAGTAAACTTCGTAACTATCTACTGTTATTACACCTGACTCTGTCAAATCCAAATTTAAAAAAAAGCAACTCTTTCAGAGTTCATAAGCCTTCTCATTAGGTGAATAAAAAATGGGAGGGGACACTTGTACTGGTGCAAGGAATGCACAGAGAACCCATAATACAGAACTGAAAGTAGTACCTGGTACTTGTACATACACTTAACAAAGGAACAAAGGATTTAACCAATTACAGTGGCTACAAATATACACAGGCACCCACACCTGAAAAAAACCAGCCTCTTTTAATTCAAAACATGCGCTGCTATAGTCCACCTCTCCTGTAAATGCTGTTCAAGTAGATAGCATAATTTCTTCCTTTCACTACACAGCCTCTGACAGGAATCCACGTTACAGCACAGGAGAAATATCTAATCCATACTACCCAGCAGAAATGTCAGTATAAACAGACAATGAAGCACCCAAAAGATAATGCAGAGCAGCAGGAGTGCACTGTAGGCCCTGCACAGCCTTGAAGTTTTAATGGTAGCCAATGGGAAAGGGCGGTCAAAAGGAGTGCCATGCTTAAACAAATAAACAAACAAACCCAATTATAATCACACCCGTAGTTAAACAGGGCACTTTTGGTACCAGCCACAGGTTACAAGTAGACACAAACCCAAACAGCAATCTACAGTGTTAGGATAAAGAACAAATCTTCCAACTAATAAAAGTTTATTTTTAATGTAAAAATTTTGGTTTAGTGTTTCTGATAATTCAGCACTGCTCTACATGCAACTAACAGCAACAAAGATAACAAATAACAAAGCAAATAGAATTTTATGAAGAAGGATCAAAGGAAGTTTTATCCAGTGTATTTTGCACATTTACTGACAGTGCAGAGGATAACTCAACACCGCTGGGAACTGAAATTGGAGCAACTAGCGATCTTAAGTGTGTTTTACTGTTTGACAGCAAACACTAATTACCTTTGCAATGAAATGATGTGTTAAAGTTTGGCCTATTGACTAACTGTAATGGAAACAACCAAACAGCAGATGTAATGCTTCACTGCAGCAGCTGGAAGCCATTCAAACCTGGAACTGGGCCTTAACACCAGGCACAGTAAAACACACATCAAGAGATTGCTGCACTCAATCTCTTCAGCAAGAGGATCGAAGTAGCAAAAATCAAATCCTTTGCAAGAGAAACGCTTTTTTGCTTTTCCAGATTTCACATTATTCTACATAAAGTATTGCTGTCAAGTGTTGACAAAGTAAGGCAAGCAGCAATACTGTATGGCAACTACACAATCAGTGTTCTCTTTCTCAAGCAGACAGGCACAAGGCACACAGCGTTGAAACCTCTGATTTTATCAGAGCTTTTCTTCTACACCTCCAGAGCTAGCATCAAAGATCAGGAATACACACACACAGGAATGTCTGGCAAGGTGAAAAACTGTACTCTGTTCAGCAAAAGTTACAAAACAGAAAGAGCAGCCCATGATGTGGACAAGACTTCACACCACAGATTTTTTTTTCATTCAAGTATGAAATTCCACTTGCCAGATTGCTGTACTGCACTGATGTCTTACTTTAATAATTGAATAAAATTAATTGTCAGTTAATCCTGGCAAACTTTTTCTACACTGCTTAGCAAGCATACCAAAAAAGACCACTGCTATCAGAATTCAAATTACTTCCTGTGATATATGGGATATATGGTTTGGGAAAATTCGTGTATTAAAAGCATGTTGTATAAAATGATTTAAGAAATTTTGTAATTCTGACTGCAATTCCCCAAGAAGGCACAGAAGCGTCCCTGGCAGAAACTCCCTTATCAGCTCCATTCTTCTTGGAACTATAACCCCAGCCAAGGACCATTTCCAACCGGAAAGATGCGGCTGAAGCAGGAGATGGTTCATCATGACCGCCTCCCATGGGCAATCAACACCTGATACGAATCTGGAGCAGCGGAACCCAAAGATTGAGGATTCCGGGAACTCTATACACAAGCTTGGACTCTGCCAGGAAATCCTGTGAAAACATGAATAGAGGGAGGCAAAAACGGACTTACATATGAACAGTGAATAGGAACATACAATGGACTTGCCTGAGGACATGAAAAACCCTATAAAAACCGGACCTTGAAGCCTGGGTGGTGTGGACAGGGAAAGACTGCTCTCTTGGAGACTGTCTCCCTGCCACCCTGCACCGGTGCTGAATCGCTTTTATTGTGGCTTTTTAAATTAGGTATGGGATTGTTTTAATAAACTGTTTGATAATAATTTTTTATCTCAATATCATTTATAACACTTCCAAAGGAATACAGACCTCAGGCAGAAGGAAGAAAGAAGGTCAAATTTATTTGGTAAGACAACAACAGTAGATAAGCTTAGAGAAAGTGTATGAAACCAATATTTTTTAATTACATAACTTCTCAAAGAAATGTCAGTCTTTTGGCTCATTACTGCCTCTTTCTCATAGTATATTCCAAATGGAAAAAAATCTGGGACAAACAATCTGGACATTCTACCACTGCTAAAAGCTTCCCCATATTTTAAGATTTGACTGTTTCTTTAGAAACTATTTCTTAATTATTCACCAAATCTATAGTTCAGTGTCTTGGGTTTTTATAACCAAAAAAAATTTTATTCTATTCCATCTGTTGAAACCTGTTTGGGAGGTGTTTTTTTCTTTATCTGTTTTAACTTCAGGAGAGAGGTGGTGACCGCCCTTCTGATAACAAGCCATCTGTTGAGACCGGGTGGGGTATTGTTTCTTATCTCTGTTCACTCTTCCACTACCTCCAAGAAGATATCTTCTGTTAATAGGGCCATTAAATACAATTCATCATCCTATTGTGAGATGCTCCACCCAGGGAGGAGGAGCCAAACCATTTCCACCTAGATACAAAGGAGCCACAAGCGTCACCAGGCACTCCAGTGTTCCCACGGGACTCCCAAAGGAAGACCGGACCCATCTCTGGACCCTTGGCTCCACAGGATCATCTCTGCTTCCAACAGGACCACATCTGCCACTCCAAGAAGGATTACTTTTGGGCTGTTTCCAACACCCTGACCAACAGGGAGTCAGGTTGTATTTCTGACTCTGTCAGGGTTTTCTAGGATTTCTTGTTTGTTTGTTTCCTTATTCCTTTGCACTACAACGTTTGTATTTTTAATATTCCTAGTAAAGAACTGCTATACCTATTCCCAAAATCTTTGCCTGACAGCCTTTTAATTGCAAATTTATAATAATTTGGAAAGGGGGGCTTACATTCCAAGAGAGACTCCAATCTTCCTTGGCAGATACCTCTCTATCCAAACCAAGACATTCAGTCATACTGAAACAAATGTATGATGCAGCTTTTCTTTTCCTAAACTAGATAGGGCATTGTTCGTTCTCAGTAATTCATAAGATGCCACTCAGACCACAATCCTGCTATGACTGAAGTTGCAACTTTTTTTTTTTTCCCTTTAGTGCTACCATTTCACACACTCATCTGTAATAAGAAACGTGCAAGGTTTTCTGATAAAGCCAGACAAAAAGCAGGTAAGTTATTTGGTGAGATTTCATAAATCCTAACAAACAACACTAAGAACACACTAACACCACAACGTTAGTGGGCTTCCTCAGACTATGGAAGCCTTTAAATGGCAACAGTTCAGCTAAGAAACGAAACAATCCTGTTTCAGATTTTGGTGTGAAATGTAATGACTTTTTAAGAGCAAGCTCTTCTAGAAAGACATTTGAAATCAGCTTCTAAAGGCAATACTGAAACCAAGGGAGTGTTTTGCTGCTATAAATCAAAGTACAGCTGACAGTTCTATTCCTCAACTGAAACTGAGGTGGCCAGATATCAGCATTCCCTAACACTGATTAAGGAATGCATAGAAGTAACAAAACAAATGACCTATAATGCTCAAGTACTTTTGTTAATTTAGTAGCAAGTTCACAAGGACTTTCAAAAAATAAATTAAAAGAGTAAAACTGCAAAGAAATAACACTGTATGGCTTTAGGGAGAATACCACTTTTGTTTCTAGTGAATAATAAAGACCAAACATTAACTAACATTTTTTAATGAATTTAAATGAACAGTGTAACAGACTTAAAATACTGCCTCTTCTAAGGTTTGTTAATTGTGCTTATACAAAGACCTGGAGTGCAATTATATTAACATGGTAACTTTACTTTGCCTCTACTGGGAGAGAAAAACTGGACATCTACCAACTCTTTAGAAAGACTCAATCTTAGATACTCAAAGCAAAATCTATCCTTGCAAAAAACAAATATAAGACCAGTAAAATCAGTGTGACAAATGCTCGTAATTTGCTCCTAGAAGATTACTAGACCTTTTTAAAATGTGAGCCAGCTGTAAAGAATCTGAGATCACATCTGCTGAACTGCTGCGCAACAATTTTACACAAGTTACTGATTCAGTCGGACATTAACTTAGTACATTTAATAAATATAGACATATTCCATTAGTGAACTGCTTCAGAATTATTTGAACACAAAAACACAGCACAGAGATTACTTTTACTGTAGAACAGGTTCAGACAAAGATTTAAAATAGGTTGAAAAAGGTTAAATACTCCCAGAAGCTATTTCAAGAGAAGAAATATGTATTACTTGCCTAGCAATATATGATATATCCACATTTAACATTTAAAATGTTTTCAGAAGACTGGACAAGCAACCGTTTGAAAACAGGAGAAATCACATCAACTGAAAAGATTCAAATCTGAACTAACAGGCTTTCCAAGTGGTCTGGAAATAACCAAATAACCAAAATGAACAGAGAAATTGCATTTGCTGTGCTATTTACTTTACCAGTCAACTTTATTCCTCTCCATTAAGGAGTTCAAATGCCTAGCACTCTATTAATAATAAGGAGGGCCAAGCTATTCAAGACTTCATGGGTCAGAACCAAAGAGAAGGAGAACAAAGAGGATGTCATGGTGGCAATCTAATAATTCAGAAGACCAAGATGCAGTCTTCCTTACAAAAGGAAAAGGAACCTCCACATTTGACCTCCAAACCTTGGTGGTGCTCCTTGGCACCTGAGCCACCCTGACACCTGCTCAGAGGGCAACACAGCAGAGCACAAGCAACAAGGTTTTTTAATAGTGAATTAAAAACCCTTTCTACAAGTTAGCTGGCTTAGCCAACTCTGATACGCACTCTATTGGAATTGCTACTCATGCATATGCAAGTACATTCACTTCCAAGGTGAGTGAAGGCCAACAGCCGACTTGGCTGCAGAATGAGAAAAGATAGCTCAAGATCCTAGAAGAAATGAGGATGATGACTAAGAGAATAATGATCCTGGACTTTGAAAGAGGAGACTGCAGCTTCTTCAGAAAGCTGTATGACAAAAGTTTACAGAAATAGTTACAGAAGCTCAGGAAGGGACAGCTGGATCTCAGTGGCTGAGGGGGAGCTCAACGAGGAATACCCAAACCCTGCAAATGACTGGAAGGAATGCTGGGGTCTCCATGAGCAATAACATACGAGGCTGACATTAACCAGGTAACAGCACGAGAAACAGTGAATGTGGTTACAGATGCATGAAGACTGGAAACAACAGCGGAAAAGTAATTAGGAGCCATCTTTTTAGTTAGGAGATCAGCATCTAGAAAAGTATAAGGACAGCCAGAAGGAGGGCCAAAACCAACAAAGGGATGACAAGACGTGCAAAGCCTGCAATGGGCACTGCCTGAGGATGAGACAGAGCCCTGAGCAAGGCAAAAAATGAAACCTTCTGCCCTGACCATGCAGTAATGGTCAGGCCTGGGGTGGGCATAAGAGTGCAGTGGGTACTTTCCCTTGCTGGGGAAAGGACAAACAGATGTGGACAGATTGATCATGTATTCTGCTATCACCCATTTCAGTTCTGACAGCACCTGCAGCTACCTACTGCTTTTTAATACTGACTTGCAAGCAATACTTGCAAAACTATCTGGATACTAAGGAGTGTGTATCTGACATTTTCCCAATAATTTGGCTTCAACTTGTTTTATTTATTCTCTATGTACCAATACAGGGAGAAACAGGAAAATATGCTGCATTTCTCCTGAAAGACATAACGACAGTCACAAAGTAAATTACGTTCCCTGGCAGCCCCTTAGAACTGTGACTGACCTGTCCATCCAGCACACTCACCGGTTAAGATCTGCCCCTAGAGAACAGTGTGTGTGTGTATATATATATATGTGTGTGTGTGTTAGCACTTAGCAACATAAAGTGCCTGAGAAAGAAAATATTTCAAAACACTGCCTCCTCTCCAGGAGACCAGACTAAGTAATTATTCCTTTTCACCCTGTTGTTTGTTTACACTTTCTTATGTTTTCAAAGCTGTCCTTTGCAATCAAAAGACAAATTTCTCTTTTTAATGCAAGCATCAAGCTTCTCCTTCATCAGGCTTAAAGGCTGCCTATGTTAACACAAGGCCTACACACAAGTTTTCCTCCAGCAAATTATTCTTGATAGCAATTTATTAATGAGAGAATAGTAATGCACCATAGCTTAAAGGTGACCAATTGCTAGAATAGGTATGTGTGTGTATGCACACATTTTTTATGTATTTTGTTTCATATATATATATATATATATAAATAAATAAAAAATATAAAAATGAAAAATACTTGCTTTTCTGCAGACTCAATCAACGGAGCTTAAGGGAATCTCAGTGCACAGACATACCAAGCAGGAGAGCAACAGGGAATGTGGGCAACAGCCTGAATGCAAGCCTGACAGGGGCATTAAGCAGCCTATTTTCTCTGCAGGACTTTTCGTGGAGTAACATCTATCAAGCTAGCAGTAAATCTCCATGGAAAGGCTGAAGTACTTTTCAGAAAACATATACAGAAGGTAAAGGGAAGAAAGGATTCTCATTTCAGGTTTTGCCATAAGTTTGTGTGCAGAATGGAAACCAAGGTTGCTTTTGGTTACAAAATTCCAACATACCAGACTTTGAGGGACTTTAACATAAATGAAGACTGATCCATATATCAGTGGCTGTGTACTGAACTGAAAGCTAGGGAACTGCAGGGTGTATGTAGGTAGACTAGCAGTCTAGAGAGCGGGGAAGAAGAGGGCCAACAAACTAGAACAGAATCTCCAAATTATCACCCAGATTTACTACCTTCTGACTTTTTGATTATACTGCCACATATTTCACAGCCTTGACTAAACCTCTCCTACTTTCTCCCAACAACTGACTGGTTTCTTGCATTTTATTACAGGAATGACATTAGTAGCTTTCCAAAGCTGGGACTCAGAGTTTTGAGGAAGGTCCAAATCCTGGCACATAGACCTGAGAAGAACAGAACTGAGACTACTCCGTGTACAGATACTAGATGGCACACCATGCTGAAATCCAGAAAAAGGCACTGGGATTCTGAAAATTCAGCATTACCACCATCTGCTAGTCTGTTTCTTACACTGGTTGAATTTGTGTGCTTATCCCTCTTAGCCCTAATCTTCTGCCGCTATTCCTTACATTCATAGCACAGTAAGACCTACAACAGATTTTAAAGATGCTGACAAACCACACAAGAGAAGGGGCAGGCATTGCATGTAGCAAAAATTTTTCAGCTTTTGCTAGTTCTCCTTTTTCAAAATGTCTCAAACCATGAAGTTAAAAAGCATCTTTTGTAATAGGCTTATGTATCTTAAAAACCATAATTATGTTAATGGCAGCACAGGACAGAAAGGCCAGGTGTTCCAGTCTAGTAATTTGTCACATTTTAGTTCATTACGGCACTTGCTGGCAAGTTAGCCTTCTCTGTATGAAATTCTCCACATATCAAATTAATTTGCTATGAACCTTTGAACACTTTCCTGCTCCCTTATGACTACCCTGTGTCCCATGAGATTTCAAAAACTTCACATCTTAAAACAATTTCAGGGGGCTGTCATCTGTAAAGTCAACCTGTCAAAATTAATTTCCCTCCCATACAAAATATGGAATGATTCACGTACATGTACAAAAATAGACATAGCAAAATAGATGCTATTCAGTCTAGTGCAGATGCTTCATCTTTACCAAATGCACTGAATCTTCTGAAAAGTAACTGATGGCCATGGAGAAATGTCCGAATCACACTCAAAATGAGACTGCAACATACCATCTTTAGATACTCCAATTTCTTTTTAAATAATACACAGGTTGGTATACAGGTTGGTATTTAGCTATGAGGCTGAAGGGCAAATCTGGGGGAGGGAAAAACACCAAAATATTATTCTCTATCCTTTTACTTCAGAAATTATGCCTTCTAGTGCATATAGCAAATGTACCTTCTGCTCCAAGTTATTCCTCTGTACAGCAATATATTGCTTTTACATATAATTTCCATTTAAAATGCTCTTGAAAATATGCAAAAGCTCAGCATGAATATGAAACTAAATACACTAGAAGACCAGAAGTCCAATTCTGTGTGTTAACATAATCAAAACAGCTATTTAAAGACTGCAAAACTTCTCACTATACAGCTTTCATATTTTAAGTTGACCATACTTACAGGGCATATTCTGCTAGAGGCAATTTGAAAACATCAAATACTTCCTTGTTCTTCATTAAGTAAACTGAGCGCAAGTAGGATACAAAACACTGAAAGAAAAACAAAAGTATTCCTCAAAAAAAGACACCATTCAGTTACCAACACAAGAAACAAACATTATATTGTTGCTCTAAACACAAAATAGGATTTCACTATTAGGTGGTCTAACATCCATTTCAGATGGAGATTCCTTTTAAAATATGCATCAGACAAAATTTATTGCTACTACAGCGGTGATCCAACTTCAAGTACTCAAATATTTAATTTCATTCACATTGGCTGAATTGACTGAATTTTCTAACAGTATGTCATGTTATATTTTCCTAGAAAGAAAATATGGCAGATTAATCAGAAGGAAACATCATTGATTCAATTTGATTTTTTCTTCTCCTAGCTTTTCTGAATGTTGTTGTGCTAGTCCAAAATCTAAATTATGTGGAACTTAGAACAGACTTTGTTGCTATCAGTCTGAGGTGTCCTGACTTAATTTTAACTATGAGCAGGAAGTTATTCAACTTAATATAGCTGCCTTTCACTGTGCTCTAAAATGATTTATATTACCTTGCATTTACCATCAGCTCATCACATGCACACAGTCAATGAATGCAACTCAGCTGATCAAGACAAATTCACTGCACAACATCGACCAAGACCAGTCCAAGGTTGAAGTATCAATTAATCACAGACTTTCTCCAAAACAACTGGAAGCATTGCATAAGAAAATAACTTAATCTTGTACTGTGTTTTCCTGCCATCCTTCCTAAAAGGAAAGGTTCTTATTCTTCTCATGCTTCTTTTACATAGTCTAGTTGTACCTAGCAGCAGCAGCATAAATACTGGAATATTTCAAGTATCAGAAAAGATCTTTGGATTTCTGCTGTTCATAACCTTATTTCTAACACATGCCAGAACTCCTACCATGAGACTTAAACCATCAAACACTAATAACAACAGCAAGTTACACTCACAGAGTTATATTCAAGCATCCTATAATCACATCCTTGTTCTGTTATGTACAGGCATCTATTGGAGAAAACTACTGTATTAATAATTCATATGGAATTAAAAAAAAAAAATCTATTTCTTGTTAACCTCAGATAGAGGAGCAAACACCCAACAGTCAGGAGCACTGATGTCTTATGGGGATTCTTTAAATGCTTATAAGAGAAAAAACACTTCCAAAGGTGAAATGAAAGATAAGACAGTATAAGCAATGTTATAACCTCATTCTTTTCTCTTGAGTAAACTGAAATAAAAACTATTGATTGTAAGGTATGTAGAGCTAAGATACATACTTTGCAAGCTGCCCATCACTTCATTATTAAAGGAAATTTTCATTTGCTTGTTTTTCCTAATGCTGAGGGATTTTGGGTAAAGTTTTCTTTCTGATTATGTCCTTCAATTAATTTTAGCTGTGGAAAGTGTGAGCTCAATTCATTCAGCTGCTACCGAGATTGAGATGTAGAATAAAACACTTCTTTGCTCACACTGAATTATTAATTATTTTACGAAGGTAATTAGAAAGTTTAGGAAAAGGCTTCAATCAATCTATTGTTGTCTAGCAAGTGACAAAAATCTATGAACGCCTCTTTTTTCTCTGCAGTGACAGATGGGAAAAAAGTAGGTTACAAAAGAAGTATCCTTCCTGTGAATCTAAGATATGCAGATCTGAATATCTATATGAATCACCACTTGCTACAGGGTTGAAATCTCCTTGTCTGTTGGATAACTGATAAAGCCATCCACTTACCTTACTAGCATGTATTTGGTACACATGGAAATTAACAAACTATAATGGGCAGAAAAAGCACACCTTTTGCATGCTTATCAAGTCCTACAATAACTAAGAATGAAACACCAAACAAATGCATAGAAGAGTCGTTCTACTTTACAAGAAGAGAAACTAAGCATTTTACTTTAATTTTTTAATTTGATTTCAGTGTGTTCACTTCAACCTCTGTCTAAAACGCTGTCATCTCAGTTGGATTTTTCTCAGTTATCCTAAGACTTCCTCAGCCTGTACACACACACACTGGAGCTAAGGGAGAACAAATTTAAGTCAGTCTGAACTTTTTCCCTGCTATTTTACAACTGCTGTTGTCCCCTGCCATATCTGCTGTTTGATATCACTTTCAAGGCTTTTTTTTAAGTAACTGAACATTTCAAAAATATTATATGCATTATCTTCTATGGAGAATGTTATGGCTGGGCATCATTAGCATATTACTGTTCTCCTGCAAGAGTAGCTACAGGTCTCCAAAAGCACTGGAGATTATTGTACAAGTACTGGAAATACATAAGGAAAAAGTACCATGCTCTATGAATTTACTACCTCTAGATTTTGATTTATTGATTTATTTCCTGAATAACTGTTGTAAGTATTAAAATGCACACAATTCAATTGACGTGCTGTTTTGACAGTAATTCAAAAGTAACAGAGTGTGGCTGGAATCTCAGGCTGTAACACCCTGCACATCCCTGTGGGTGTGATGAAGAATTTAATGGACATCAATTCAGTGCCACAGTAACATTTAAATTAGCAAGAAAAACAGATTCTTTTTTTAAAATGCTTTCCAGAACTGGCTGAACTGACATATTAAATATTAAAATTACAAGAAATGCCAAAAGGCAGCATCAGTTCATGAGAAGAACTGTAAAGGTTTCAAAGGAGCCCCAATCTGATTCAAACTGTCTTTCCAAGCAATAGCAGGGGAGCCACGTCCTACCAAATGAACCATGAAGTTTGTTGAAGCAATTAGTAATCACGAAGTTTCTATTTTCAAACAAAGTAAAAGCACCTTGAAGTAAATCAACAAGC
This sequence comes from Illadopsis cleaveri, assembly GCA_013399915.1. Taxonomy (NCBI): domain Eukaryota; kingdom Metazoa; phylum Chordata; class Aves; order Passeriformes; family Timaliidae; genus Illadopsis; species Illadopsis cleaveri. The sequence continues at coordinate 307,629 of VXBB01018435.1, forward strand.
TTAGAGGACACAATAACTTAGGCCTCATGCCCTCAACACATGATGGCAGACTACCATCCTATCTGAACTTCTGTGCATAGCTGTGCTATTTCACTGCTATCTCATCAATTCAAGTTGGGAATTTATTTCTTACACTACAAATGTCAAGAACTTGGCGGCTTGCAACAGACAGGCCAGACAACTTAACACCCACGCCTCTGAGAAATCCAGCATTTCAGATAAGGATCCAAGGTCAGGATTTCATTTGTAATAATTTCATTGTTTTATTCACATTGACTTCACATCACATTGATGTAAGACTACTTGGGCACATTTGCATAGTATGTCTGAACATTCACAGTTAAACCTTATTAAGGAGGGACATTACAATGATAAACCACTTGTCCATATTTCACGTTTTTCAAAAACTGAATGTATTTACACCTTGCCTGCAAGAATGACACTTCTCTGCTATCCATATATTAAAAACTGCAACAAAAATGGCCTGAAAGGGTAATTACATGGCAATTAAAATTTTTCAAAAGTAATTTAAATTTGTATCTGCAATACTGACAGACAACCCATGTTTGATTTTATTCTTGGGTATTTTGAAATTTTATCATTATTTTCTTCTGCTCAATTCAGAATGATTCTTCTCTGCATTTTAAGGGATCTTAAAAAACCAAAGGCAGAAACAGAGGTTTGTTGGTGTTTTCATTCCAAGTAAGCTGATGCTGGATTCCTCTGACTCTCATCCTCCCTCAGCCAGCTGCTCTGTCACTTCTGACATAAACTGGTGTAACTGCAACTTCCCGTGGCAGCTGGAGGTGAATGTGACACATCACCAGTGCCTCTAGTTTGTGCAGAGCCAGGATGAAGCTGACACTGACATTCCACACTGCTTCAAGTAATGCTTTATGCACTACAAAAACCTGGAATACCTAGATGCCAAAAATAGTTTTTAAAAGCATTCCCTTGGAACGCTGCCTTAGACATTTTATTCTCAAAGCTCCCACTGAGCTCCTCAGGCACTTTGATTTAAATCTCCTTGTGTAGGAAAGTAAGAATAGCGTTCCTCTGACTCACTAAGTGTCCATACTGCAGGCCTCCAAGATAGGTCACCATCACATAGCCTACCTCAGCAGCACAAAGAAACCACCATTCATCCATCCATCACAGAAGGGTTTTAAGGTATCTGTGTCAGGAGGCATTGTAGAAGTGCTTATTCCACCCCATCAGCTATAACTGAAAGTTCAGGCAGACAAACTCACAGAGGACATCTACAGCCAGGTGAGATGAATCTCAAGAGCTTTAAATATTTCAAACTTGACTCATTTTACATCCCAGTTCAACAGAAAGTTTAAAACTCTTGGTTTCTCTAAGCTTTCACAATCCTCTTTTCATTTTACCCTATCACTCAGGTTTACCAGTATACCTTCAAGTATCATTAATGCCCACACTAGCTCACACAAATAAAAAGTTATTGACACTAATCCAGAATGTCTGCAATCATATATTTCTCAGGCTTTGGCATTTCTGGATTTCTCACCATGTGGCCTTTGGTTATACTCCTTTGATTTGACCTACTTATGTAAGAAAAAATGACAGGAAAGATTTGCCTATTATCTTTCCAACTGTGTTTCCCTGCATCTCAATTTGAGCTTTTGATTTTGTATAGTTTTGAAGAGACTTGAAAAAACTGCAGAATCCACAGACTAATGATATACACAATTCAAAAACAAAACCCCAACAAACCAATCAGCCTCAGAAAACCAACATGTTGCAGTGCTTCAACAAAACAAGTAGCAAGCTCTGTTCCAAAGAGTTCATGGCCTAAAAATACTACAAAACCAGCAAAAGGTCAGCAAACATGTTTAGTGATGGCAAGAGGCAGTGCAATTTCCAGAAATGTTTCACAGGCTACCATTCACAGAAAGTGTCTTTTACAACCAAGCTCATTCTCATCCAGGAACCTGTTTAGTTATTTGAAATTAAATCTAAACAAAAGTTAAAATGCTTTATTCAATGCATTGGATTTTACCCTGAGAAAGGACAAATTGTCACATATATTCAGGATATATGACAAAATATTGATCAAGGTGGGCATGTTGAGGCTTATGTGGTTCCATATTTCTAATTTTTCAAGTCAAGGAATGTGATCTGCTATTTTTAAGTAACCTTTTTTATTAACAAGTAACCTTATTTTGAAATCTTCTGTATCAGCTTTCCAAGAAACTCAGAGGTCGAGAAGAAACTTCAGAGACCACCTAGCCCAAGCATCTCCTCAAACCAAGGTCAACTAGGACAAGCTGAAGTTGCTCAGGAAGGAACCCAGTTTTTCTGGAGACTGCACAGCCTTGCTGCTTTAGTGTTCAACCACTCTCACAAGAAAGGCTTTTTCTGGGTTTAAATGGAGCTTTTTGCACAGAAACGTGTGTCTGTTACCTCCTCTCCTGTCATTGTGCATCCCTCAGAAGTCTCTGGTTTCCTCTAATTTATGTTTCTCTCCTAAAATAGAAGATTCTCCACGTGCTCAATTATCTCTGGTGGTTCTTCAGTTCCAAACAATGCTTCTAGGGCATGTCTGAGCTGGTCAGGTATTCCAACAGCAGTTCTATTCAACTAACACGCCCCAAGAATTATAGTGTAGCAGATGACTCACTTACCCTTTGAGCTTTCTCTTTTAACTCCTGATCTTGAGCTAAGAACGCCTGCATCCTCTTTTGGATGTCTGTAAGTTTTTCAGGATTAATTCTAATTAAAAAACAAACAAATAAACAAACAAAAGCTTTATTTATTAGAACATGCCAAAGTAAGCACCTATTAGATTCTCAGGAGCATCTCCACATCTATTGCATTGCTTTAATATGCACAGAGCTATTACCACTGAAATAGCACAGAATGGAAACATATTAAGGATGAAGATCATCCTCCTCACACAAATAATGCAGAAAAGATAAATAGCAGCTGTTTTATTCAGACAGTTTTCACGGAAGGTGGTGAAACTTCTTCCAAGGCAAAGCAGAAATCAGCAGAAAAGAACTTTTAGATTTATAAAAATCTCACAAAAAACCAGAAACAGCATAATGAATTACAGTACTACTTTATACTGAAATAAAAGTCTTCATAAGGAAATGGTCAGCATTTTTTAAAGCTTAAGTAAGATTCATTGTGTCAGGAATACTGAAATTTAAGTACTTCATAGAAAGAATAGCCAGGTGAGCAATAATAAAGGACATTCAGATCAAACAGATTTAAGAGCTTCTCAAGTAAATAAAGAATATTGACTGCACTATAGAAATTGCCATTGAACCTACTAAAAAGACATACAAGTCCTCTCCCAGATTCTGAATTTTTAAACTTATTCCAGTGACACCTACATTATTGCAGGTTTATTTGCCCAGATCTCTTCTCACCTACTTTTGAGCTGCTACTGCCACCCCAGTGTATTATACAACCTAGCAAACTTTGTGGGAGGTTATTCTTCCTAAATATGAAAACAAATAGCAAACTTCATTCCCTTACAATTTCAATTTCTTCACTCTGTTCAGATACAGCCAGGGGAAAACTACAGTGTACAAAAGCACTATTAGCAACTGTTTTAGTGAAAGACCAAAAAACATGAGTTCCAGTTTCCAGACAGCACATAATTGGGTCTAAAAATGTAAAAGCATAAGGCAGAAAAAAAGAAGCATGAAAAAATTGAGTGAGGAACAAACTGACCAACAAACCTTTGAAATATAATGATACAAAAAGTAAGGAAAGGACAGCATGAGCTATAAAAAATTAATGCAAACACCAGTAGCAAGACAGTCCAGGAAAGTGTTGGATTGCTGCTAAGTTATGGGAATGCTATTAAGAGATGACCTCAAAGCCCTTAAATTAGCCAGTGCCTTTTTTCCCCGTCTTCACTCAAAGTGGCAGCTGCAATCAGTCAGCTAACAACATCTACAGCAGAGTGCAAGCTCACACCAGAATCACAAATCATGGGAGACCAAGTACTCCAATAAATCAGCTGGGTCAGAAGAAATTTGCTCCATAGCAACTAGAGAAAGTAAAAGCACTTGGAGTCCCAATTGTATCTAATCATAAGAACTCATCTGAGAAGAAGGAAAAAAAATCCTATCAAAACAGGCCATGTAAATATGGTGCTCATATTCAAAAGGGGCAAAAAGGAAGTTAAACAATTAACTTTTTCTTGATACCAAAAAAAGCAATCTGTAAAGACCTAAGAAAATAAGCAAATACTCTAAGAGCTAACATAGCTTAGTCAGAAGCAAAATATGATTCATCAGTTTGATTATCGTCCACAGCAGCATTAGCAGGTTTTAAGAATGGGAAAGAAACAGCAGATGTCGTATTTGATGTCAGGAAAGCATCTGGCAGTTGTACATTCTCATAAAAAAGGGAAGCATGACCTATGTAAAATCTTTAAGTAATGCAAAAATGGCCTTGGAGCACTACTCAAAGAGTAGCTGAGACTGCCAACTACTCCTGGCTGCCACTGTCAAACTCAAAATGCTTATGAAGTTCCAATTTTCACCTGGATAAGCTATTACTTGTTATTTTCTATGACTTAATTATTGGAGGAATATGATTCATTATTTATAAGAGACTATATGTCATTGAGGCTCCAAGCATAACAGATAACAATTCTAGACAAAATACAGCAACATTTTGTAGACTGCATATAAATTTTGAGTAATTTGAAATTTGCAAGAAAAGGGTTTGAAAAAGACAAAACCCCACATGACACTTCACATTTAAATGCATGGCTATATAATGTGGTGTAAATCTAAGCAACGTCAGCTAAGAACATGGTACCCCAGGCACATTTTGAGCTTATGTGTTTGTTAATGAACGAGCAAATGTGCAGCACTGACTATAAAAAAAAAAACAGAAGTAGTACTGAATTCTCTCTTCTCCAACACTGTATCATGACAGTCACCCACATCTTCCTCATGCTGAGATTCAAAAAAATGAGAAGCCTGGCCAGTGTTAAATTGGATTTTGGCTTTAATGCATTTATATGTTATTTCTTTCTGAACAAATAAAACTCTTTACAATAAATTGTATACATCTGACTATTAGGAGAACACTGAAATGAATTATCATAACTTTTAAGCTTGCCTAAATGGCTAAGAACCAGTGAGCTAAAACCAACTATGCAAAGGCCAGAAGGGGATTTTATAACATTGTCTGCCATTTTAAGTAGACTGGTTATTTCTTACTCTATGATCACATATCTCACCTTTAAGGAGCAGTACAATTTTCTGAAGCTACAGTTTTGCCTACCAGTTGCATATATGGCCACACTTGACTGTGCCATGATGCAAACATGAACCCAGCTTGCTTGGCCTCATGAACTGATCAGACAGCAATCTCCAAATTTCCTGGTTGATACACAGTTTGATTTCCTCTAATTTTTCCTGGTTTAAATACTAGGATACAAGCACTGTTTTAACTAGACATTGTCTTTTCCCTACTCTTCTCCAAAACAGAATTTAAGCAAGAAAGATCAACAAGCACTTGAAAGACCCTGCTGCCCTGATGTAGCAAAAGTTTCCATTCTCCACCCAGCATCCAAGCAGCAGCAGCAGCAGACTTTGCCCTGTGCTCTCAGTCTGGAACCTGGCTCCCTGTGGTTACACTGGACAACCTGAACACTGAAGGGAGGGGGAAGAGCTGCACCTACAGAAGGCTCACCCCAGCAGATCACACACAGGTGTATAACCACACTGATTAGTGACATCAATGTATTGTCTTACAGTAACTATGGCAACGGGGAGGCAGTGAGTTTTAACAGATCCCTTATATTAATACTGCCAACATGTGGAATACACATCCAAGTATTACCCAGAAAGAAAAAAAGAAGGAAAAAAAGGTGATTTGTTGTTGTTATCACTCTTTACTTCAAAAAACAACTTTTTTTTGCCATAATATTAAAGAAAGCGATATTACATCATGGGTATCTATATACTTGCACTTCTTTTGGTAAAATTTTCTAGACACAAAATCTGTTATGGTAACCCCTGAGGAAGCAGCTCTGACCTTTTCACCCAACAAAGTTGGATGCAACAAAGTAACCACAAAATACTGTCAAAAATAATTTAAGTTTACAGCTTGCATGGAAAACTTGGAGATTACAGATTCCTTTAAAAATGTACATACCACTTAATACTTTCAGAGTACCTTTTTGCCATATTTGAATGCTCTAAGATATCATATTTACTACTGCATATTTTGCACTTTCTCTTGCTCTGTTTGAACAGTGAAGAAGTTATGTACTGTTAAAAGCACTACCTGTAAATTGGCAGCTTGTGCTGATTAGAAGGAACTACATTATTGAAAACGTTTCCAGGCAACTTAGATCTAAAATTGAAAATTAAGGAAAGAGCCTAAACCCTAGTCTTTCAAACAGGTATCAAGGAAAATAGAAAACTTCTTCCCTTCTCCAAAATTTTGAAGCTGTTTTAAAATGTCTGTCTATACAAAATAAAAGAACATTAAAAATAATTTGCAAATCAAAAACTACAAAATAAGAAAAGTAACAGAGTTCTTACAACCACTATACAAGACAACAGGTTAATAAGAACAGCAAAACAAACACTTGAATAGACAACAGTGTTTAAGAAACAAGCTTTTGGTAAAAAGCTTTCAGAGTAAGTTTCAGAGACTTCAAGAGTTAAACTCGGCTGGCAGTGAGCAATGCTCATTATCCTCTAATTCCCAAGTTAGAATTCTTAAGAATCTATAATTAGGTGAATAAGCACAAACAACAGGAGAAGACTTCACCACAAGACCCGGAACATGATCCAAGGGTTCATGCAACTTCTTAAACAATTTATAAACTGACAAAACACACTGGGGTTGCATTAATTGGGAAACTGGCTAGAAGTAAACAGCATGAGAAAATTTGTAGTTAAAAACTTCTAGAATCAAATTGGTTTGCAATCCACAAGTAATTACAAGAATAACTTTTTAAAGATTTTAAGTTAGCCTCTTACAAGGATAATGCTACATCTTTTAGATCTTAACACATTAGGCAGACAATTATAAGTGAAAGCATTCCCTTCATTAGGATGTTATAAATTCTATTAAAGTTTGTTTTGAAGAGTGAAAAACTGGATCTTGGGGCAGGCTGTTAAAATATGTTATCAATCAAAACCCTTGACTTTTCTAATAATGATTCCAATTAAGAATATTCCCTAAATGTATTTATAATACAAATGTCCTAGTGGCTTGGTACAAGAATTAATTTTGGGGGTATTGTTAAAAAAACCCCAAAAAACCAAAAAAAACACAACAACAAAAAACACCAGAGTTTTCCATTAAAGTAACATCAGATTAACAACAATATATTAAGAGATGCAGTCATGAATGTCTCTCCAGAGATCCACCTAACTTGGATCATAAATATAATATGCATTTATTGGTGGTGAAGTATTTGCCCTATTAAAATTGGATTAATATCTCTGTACAAAACCACAGATTTCTCTTTACATGGATAATTACAGCCTAAAGAGGTTTTTTTACCATTTCCTTTGATAAGCTGTTCAAACAATTAACACCATAACTTATGAAGTTAAAAGCTTAGCTGACAAAGAAAGGGGAAATATTTATAATGTGCATGAGATCAGACATTTATTTAGTGAATATAAAAGTAAGATAAATTACTTGAAAAACTACCATTTTAAGAAGGAAAAAAATGAAGTTTGTTAACAGAGAATTTACTGCAGTGGTTATACAACAGATCCTTTTAAAGCACTGTGATGCTTAAGGGAAAAGAAAATATGAGACTTCAGTTTCTTTACTGATATTATCCACATTCGGTTGGTGAGGTTTTGTTTGGGTTTGTCATTAAGTACTTGCTGGACTGCATGCTAGTACTTATTTCACTGTTTTAGCAAAAATTGTCTATGTTTGAAGTTCATGCACATCCTGTATGGATTTGATACGTGTGTTTAACCAGAAAAGGTAGATTTATTTCACCACCTGCTGTGTACTCAATTTGTTACACAGAAATAGAAGTTACAGGTGCAGTTCAGAAGAGTCTTTGGAATGGCATATCCTATACAACAAAAATACTTAAAAAAACCCCAAAACCTTAAATCAAGCAAGTGCTGTATGCATTGTTTCTATTCTCTGAAGAAATGTCAACCTGTAAATTTTGAGCAAACCTGAAGATTAAGCAATGAAGTGTAAATAACCACCTGAAGTTTCATCCTAATTTGATTTCTTTTCAAAAACCATTGTTCGTCAGAGAAATTCAGTATAGTTAATTCTCTTCTTTGCTTAGATATCCATATCTTCACATGCAAGCCACAACTTTTCAAAAAAAAAACAGTCCTAGCTTTGCTCCTACCCACTCATACAGAAACTTACATTTTCTACCTTGTCATCCTTCTCTGATTTCTTTTATCTCTGCTGTATGATTTTTGGCATGGTGTGACCTGAACTTTCTAAGTGTTAAAAATGGAGTCGGGCTCATATCACATTTTCTGGCTTGCTTTCAATTCTTCTTCCGTATTTGCTTCACATTCTCTTTTCTCTTTTAATTCAACATCAGACTGACAGGCTCAAAAAAACAGTAAACTCCTTCCTACCTATAGCTGCAAAATAAGAAACTACCATGAATTCTTTCAGCGGTAGTCTTTTTTTTTCCTAATATTTTTACAGTTAGGGTTTTTGTGCTTCCTACATATCCATTACTCTGCATTTCACAGAAAATGGAAACATGCTTTTTTTTATTTTCACCTGGTATTGTTATATTCTGCAACTCCTTCAAAGTCAATTCTGTTTGTACAGATAGCATAGCTCCTTAGAGGTTTCCCTTGGAACCCTCTTTTTAGTATGTAAAATTACCATCTTTTACTTCCTGTCCCTCAACTAACTGATTCAGAAAGATCATGACGAATTGGAGAAACAGTCCAGAACTAAAGAAAAAAATAGATAAGAGAAACAAAAATGATACCAGCAATAAAAACATACAGGGACAGATTAAAGAAATTGTAATTGTTTAATCTGCAAAAGAGAAAGAGAGCATTATCATGTTCAATTACATAAAAAGTAGCTGCAGCGAGTGAGAGAATACATCACTTTCCATATATTCTTGGCACAAGACAAAAGAAATATTCCATTTAAATTACTTACAAGTCTTATCAGACACTTGAAGAAAAAAATGTTAATGGCAGTAACTGTTGAGCACAGATGAGGTCTCTTTGGGAAATTGCGAATATATTAATTGGCGTATGATAAGAATGATTTGTGCAGCATCCTCTTTTGGGAACAGCAATAAAATAGGTAACCTCTCAAGGTCTTTTCCTTCTACAAGACTACCAAAACTAATTCATTTTTCTGATTTGTCCAGCTCCAGGCAATTAAAGTACTTTATCAAGATTGTCATAGACTCATCACACATTACTCTTGCAAAAAGAAGGCTGAATAACAGACAGACCATTAGCCACTTACTTGATTTCACTGATAGGTACTTTCCTCTGTGCCAGCTGTTCCACCATGCCTTTTTCTTCTGAAGGAAGCAATACTAACAATGCTTCACCACCTTCTTTGTACCTGATCAGAAGGGAAAAAAAAAACCAAAACAAAACCCTCAAACAAACATGAAAAAAAATTATAGTTTCTGCTGATACTTTCAATAGCCAATGAGAATTTACACTTGATTCCTTATAAGCAGTCCAAAGAACAGACAAAACCTCTCACTTAACAAAGGGAAAAGATGAGGCAAACCAGTTAAGTGACTTGCCAATATCCCTACCTGAGCTGATTTTAAAACTATGCCTAGAGTTCTAAACATCTGGGGCTAAGACACGGACTCAGATCAGTGAATCTTTTCTTTCCTTGATCGGAAGTATTAGTGGGAAACAAATGGGACTTGATCAAAGTGTACTTTGACAACAGTACTAGAAAATCCAGCTACTTGCATTCACCCTTTGCCATTAGACAAGGTTAAACACAGTAAAAACCGATTCTCTTTGCATATCCTGCAAGCCAAAGACGGGAAAGGTTATGGAAGGGTAAGTGCCTTGGTCTCGAGTAACAACTCCTTCTTACATGTTCAGTAAAGGCTAACAGGCCACAGAGACATCACTGAAAGAAAAGCATAAAAACAGGAGTGCTTTCATTTACAGAAGCAGTTTCCAGGTGCAAAAGAAAAGATACAATCAGACTGATCCCATAAGAAAGTATCTAGCATTCACTCTTCAGAGCACTTAACAGCTGTATCAAATGTAGATGAGCTGGTAATTACTCAAGATACATGGTTAGCAAAGACATTAAAAATCAGCTAATTTATGCTTAAAGCATCTTCTTGATCATCTCCTTTTTGTGCAAGAAAATATCAGTTCCTGCTTTTGGCACCTTTTTGCTTCAGGACCTTCATGTAGGAAAAAGTACCCAACAGCATTAGTAAACAAACAACACAATGGGTTTAAGTTCTACTGAAGAAGTGGGTGCTGATGAGCTTGCATGCACCAAGTCTGTATCTACTGTAGCATATACACTGTTTCCTTGTCTATATTTACAAATACTTCTTACGAGTACAGATTTATAGGAAAATACTGCACAGTCCTTCATTACGAAGAAAAAAAAATTCCAACTGAATTTCAGAAATATGCCAAAATTGGACAGAATTCAACTTATAATCAACTGATGAGAGCAATGTGTAGGACAAAGCAAAACAAGACTGGGAAGTTGCTCTGTAGAGCAGCTTTAAACTCCCTTCTTTAGGGAGGTCAGGGAGCACAGAAGGATGCTCTCAGGCACACCAAACAAGAATCATACCATTAACTGACAAAAATAATTTCTAGAGGAATACAGGGAGTCCACATTTCTCCAAGGATAAACAGTTATCACTTGGCAAAAACAGTACCGCAAAACTGTTTGAAAACTATAAACACTATCTGTCACAGCACAGTAAGCAATGCAAGCAGCAACAAAATCTGCAGTTAAAACAGTCTGACAGCTTTTATTACAGCTTTCTGCTTTCATTTGATGAATTTGAAAAATCACAACAAAATGCTCTTGGATGCCTGGAAATTTTTTTTCCCCCCAATGCTACATATGATGGGTTTGGATACCAGCTTCTCAAGATAATCTACAAATGTCTAGTAATTGTTTTCATCATGGAATTTTAAGTTTTACATTCTAGATTTTAAAATTTTACATGGAAAAAAATTATACATGAGAAGAATCTCTGTTACATGCCAACATCATGTAAATTTACTGATTATATATAGACTGATAAGACTACTTTGGTACTGCACAAAACCTATCCTGATTTAAATCTATTCCATTAGTAGATCTAAAGTGTTCTTGATACAAAAATATCAGTTTGTACAATCTCTCTAAAAAAGAGTTCTAAGCAATACGTATGTTTGGCTTAAGGCAATTTATTATCTTTACTAAGCATGTTATCACTGCTGACCAAACATCCCATGAATGTTTGCACCCTTTATACAATAATTAAGGTTGGGAATAACTTGCTTACATAGACCAAGTGCACCCTTTACAAAAGTTCTATATATTTCAACCCAACCAAATTACAAATGATACATCCACAAGGTGGGTCCCTGTTGGACACTGCCACTACCCTGAACAAGCAATGAAATCCTGGAAAGCCACTGAACCTTGGAGGACTTTGCATTTTATTGTAAAAATTGATGATCATACTACCAAGACAGCCAATTATTTATCAAAAGAACCTGAGCTCTCAGAGCACTGTTGGAAAGAAGAATGAAAATATTCTCTTTTATGTACCAGACAGGAAGACAGAGAGAATATTGCTGCCAATACCAGTCTCACCAATTTAGAGTACAGAATAAAACAGTTCTGCCTTTCTCTCCAAAGCAGATGACATGAAAGGAAAGGACTCCAACAAGAGCAACATGAATGATCTGGTATCTGCAAAAGATGTCTGTTAAATTTCTTAGCAAACTTTGTCATTTGTCAAGAAAAGTCTTGATTGTACTATATAAATCCATACAAATGGTGTTTTCAGATTCCTTAAAGTTAGCCAAAGGCATGGATTTGTGTAGCTTTGTTGCTTGAGGTATTTCTTATCTCAGAGTGCCTGACTTAGCATTATTAAATTGTTTCTTTATCATATCTCTTTTATTCAGTGTGAAAAACACTGTGAAAGGCCAGTGTCATAGAAATCACTGAAGAAATACTCATCAAAGGCCAGAGAGTACAGATATCCTCTCTACAAGCCACAAAACCAAAATCTGCAATGACGCAGTACAGGAAAAATCATTCCATGCTTGTTTTGTTTTTATAGCTCTCCAGCAGTATCCACGAGGTCACTCTGAAACAGGACGCAGAATCAGATAAACTTTGACTCTGACCCTTAAAAGTTGATTTTGTGTTATTAGTGCTAAACTCATTGTATGCTGAGTCAGTAATTTCTTCAGAAAGTACGAATCCTAAAGGCATATTCCATAGGTAATTCGCAAAAAAAGCCAAGCATTATATCTGGTATCTATAGACAACAACTATTTCAATGTTTGCGTTAAGTCTTGCAAAGCCTTTAAGTAGTACCACAGCTAAGTAAAGAAACAGTCACATGAAAATATAAAGAAAAGAGAGGTTTTCAAGCACCTATACTTCCTCTTCTTTTGCCACCTATTAGGGGAAAAAAAAAACCCATAGAAATATTTCTCAGAGCTATGCCTTCAGGAATTCTAAAGGACTGAACGACATTTGGTAACTATTGATGCAGTGCAATCCTTTTCCCTACATGTTTTGGAAACATTCTCTTTTAAATGCCAGTAGTTAAAAAAAATTAAAGTTCTGGAGGAACAGTCAGCCCTTTTTATACCATAATCGTGACTTAATAATTAAAACAAAAAGTTTAATAATAACAACTATGTTCTTCACAGGTAAATACAAAAATGAAAACATCACAGACTTGATAAAGCTAAGAACCAAATGATCTTAAATACCATCTAGGAAGGTTTGTATCTGTTCAGTGGACATTTACCTCAAGAAAGCAAAATGCAGCTCATAAAAAAGGAGGTTTAGTTGGGCAGAGTATTATCCTATATCTCAAAAAAAACAAAAAAAACAAACACCAAAAACCAACCTCATAATGTGCTAATCAGAAATATATGGTGTTACAGATAATCTCAAGAAGAGAGGTTTCAGTGGAAAATTTAAGTTTTTCAGGGTGTTGCCTCTGCATATTTCATACTAAAAACTTCCATACTGGCCAACTTAGGAAAGGACAAGCTACTAAAACCTGGCATAAACAGTAACAAGAAAAGAACTGCACAAAATTTGTTTCCATTTACAATGCCTAAAACCTAGGAGAAAAGAACGTCCCTTATTATCCTACAGGAATAAAGTTCCCTGCTAAAGCAAAAGAAGTAAAAACTCTGTAATTGTTTTCACCACACAGACAAAAACCTTTAAACTTTTACAGATGACAAAGCAGTGAAGAAACAACCTTGGTTACTGTAATTCTTCAGCAGGAGGACTACTTCTGCAGATGAGACAATATTAGAAGTTCTCCCTATTCTTGCTGACTGCAGCCTTCGAGTTGTCCATCATCACCAAAACCTAACATCTGTCCTAAAATGCTAATTTACTCTGGTGATTTATTATTCAATAAGTATGCGCTTTGACTCTGCTGAAGAAAAGTAAATTAAAAACCTGAAAGTAATCAAACTTTCTTGGACTGTGTAGTAACTGATGATATCCTGTCATCTCCTCAAGGTGATCAAGAAACCAGAGATGGGACTCATCTTTGCACTGTGATCTTAACAGTCTTTAAGGGTACAAGATACTATTTATTCTAAGTCCATGGAAAATTGCATCTTACTTGCAGAAAATCTTTGGGGGAAAAAAAATCACTTCTAGTTCATATCTGCCATATTTTCTAGAGCCTACTGACTTCAATACTTTTGAAAAAGGCAAACAATTTCTCTGCAACTCAATCATGACTTACAAGCAGGAAGCTGTGAAAATCATCATTAGTGCTACAAAGCAAAGGGTTATATTTACAGTGACTGCAGATGAGAAAAAGAAAGGTGCCTACAATCAAGAGCAAGTGCCAAAAGCAGACAAAAACGAAGTGGGATAAATTACTTAGGACAATGTGGTAGTGGCTAATTACAAACAGAGAAAAATGGTTTAAAAATGTTCAGAACACCATTTCCTTAGCAAAGAAACATGAAGTATTGCCAAATAGCTTCACTTGATTTAAAAAAAAAAAAAAGCCACTAAAATTAAGAGGATAGTTTATGCACCATGACAGAATCTATCTTTAACTTCTGCTAAAAATCACCCTGAGCCAACAGCTGGTATCACACATGAACCAACAGAATGGCAATAGTCCAGCGAAGACAGGATAACGAAAAAATGGTTTTCATGCAGGCCAAATAGACACTCAATTGTTGCCTAATTTTAACCTATCTTAACCTATCCTTGATCAGATCCAGTCAACAACTGCACACACCCCTAGGCAATACTATTAAAGGAAATAACACTACCATTATCACAAAGGTAATAAATGAAACCATACTGTGGTTGTTAATCAATTCCACCTGGCCATCCAGCTAGAACTGAGCTTGTTCTAACTACATTCAGAGTACTTCTACATCCTTGCCATGACCATTGCAACATATGGTTCAGTCAAATGGACCACATTTCAATTGTGAGTGACATATGAGTTGTGATCATAAGAGAATGAAATAGGAATGGGAACCATCTCATGATGGTCATCAGGCACCACTGTTCCGCTGTAAAAGCAAATATGCAGTAGGAAAAAAGTTATGGAAAGGGAACTATAAGAATAAGATGCATGGATATGCAGACCTTATAGAAAATGTTATACAGGTTGTCTCGAACAGATGTATTACAACATGTTTCCCTAACATTTGTATTTCAGAAGACATAAGTTGATGCCAAATTTCCAGAGTTAAAGGCAGTATTTCTGCTTTGTTTGGCAAGAAAAAATAATCTATTTTGAAAACTGGCAAAGGAGAAAACTGAGACGATGAGATAATCATAAAATTTGGGGGAGGAGAGTTGCAGATATAAAGATACTTGCATAACAGTTTCCTGAATTGGAATATTTCCCATTACAGAATGCAATATACAGGAAGTGATAATGTTTTTGAAGGTATTTACCACATGTGAATATGCACGAACCATAAATATATTTTTTTTTTTATCCTTTGGACATCACACATTTACCACCACACGAAAAAAAAAGTATTTTGTGGAGTTTTTTTAATCTGTAACTTGAATGGGACTTTACCAGGTTGACTTGATTAAAGATCTAATTTTAGCCTAACTGGGCCAGAATGGATAGCATCAACACATCTGCCAAAAGACAGAAGGAAGTAAGGTATCACTGAAAAATTTGTGAGCTTAAATCAAAGCCTATTCTCAAAAGTATTGCATTCCAAGCCAACAAGTCACCTTCAGATACTTTAGTGTTGCAGAAACTGTCCAAAGCAAATCCTTTCAGAGAAAGGCAATCAGGCACCAGGGAAGCCAGATCAACTGCTCAGCTGCCTCTTTTTCACCCAGATCAAATCTGCTAGAGATTTACCAGAAGCAAGCAAGAGATTGCTCTCCTCAAAACATTACTGTCAACAAGTTAAGCGTTCAGAATAGCATTAAAACCAATCCAAATAAATGTGCCTGGTTTGCGTGTGTATGATGATATACTCCAGTTATTGCTAGAGTTTCACCCTTCTTCTCATGGATCCTTTGTTTATCATACATGCAAAACTCTAAATACAAAAATATTGAATAATTACTTTCACTGAAGTGAAGCCAAGTTACTCACTATGTAATGCAATCATTTATTCACAACACACCATTCACACCCTTCACAGAACAGAAATAATCTGGACCACTTGATTTTGCAAAAATAATATTCTTTAAATCTTTGCACATAATTTTGCTTTCCACAAAGAATGAAGAATAAGATGATTTCATCACGTGGAAAAACTGGTGAGCGAAATACAAAAAGCAACACAGACTCCTGTTTCTAGAGCAAAGATTCGCCCCTGCAAAGACTGATAGAAATGGTGGTGCATTATTAGCTAATAACCTAACAATCATGTTTAATAGAAGATGGATTGGAAAAAAAGTTAGTGACTCAAGTTCTACTACTTCTAGCATGTAATTTATATTTAATTTTTTAAACTGTTTTCAAATTTTTTATGAAACAACTACAATAGTGAAGGAAAAAACATTCAATTGATGCAGGTATTTGTCTGTGTTGCACTTTTTTGTGTAATGGAATAATATAAGACATCTATAAAAATATATCCAAAACATATCAGAATTGCTAGTTTTAATCTGAGCAGATCTGTTTCGATCTGATATACATAACAAATAAATGTGTTCACCCACACACTATCCCTTAACAAAGAGAAACTAATATCCCGATCTACCCTTAAGGGCTTCCATAGAAGTACAATCATTCATATTTTGTTTAAAAATTCAACTATTAAATTTGACTCTATAAGCCACTATTTCTAAACATATTTCTTAAAAAAAGTATCAGTTTTAGGTCTCCCATATCAGGCTCAATTCAGGCAAAACCAATCATACTACCTTCTGGGCCTTGTAACATAATGAGGACTGGTGAAATCTAAGCTTCAAACCAAGAAAACATTATTTTTCCAGGCAGGAATAGGAAGAGTTTTATCTACCATTTATCATAACTTCTACACTGCTGGGTTTCTTTCATAATACGGTGATCTGCTCTTCTGTTCTTTAAATGACAAATGAGCACAGAAAATAAATGTGTATTGGAATTTCTATCTCATCTACATGATCAATGGCCTCTTTCTGTAATATGCATTTCTGTTTAAAACAACAAACCTTTAACAAGAGATCTGTGTGCACTGCAATCTGAAACTGTGCTGTACCATCTAAAACACGTCCTACCAAAGCAGCCCAATAAAAATGACAAGAGACCAGAAAGTGTCTTGACTATTCACAGCTCACCCAACGCAGCAGACAGCCAGGGTTCACTCCTGAGCCCTTGATTCATCCAAGAAAAAGAGTTCTTCCCATGGGTTCTGAACAGTCTGACATCCCACACACAGAGCATTTAAACAACAAAATGTGAACTAGCTTCATTTTATAGTTCTGCTTTAGATCACTTCTAATGCTTTGTTCACTTCTATTTCTCCATTGCGTAGACCATAGTTCAGTATCTCCAAAAAATTATCAATAAATTTTGCTATGAAGTCAGAGATTAATTCAGTTTATTTTTTTCCACTGACCATTTAATATCCTTTAATTTTCCTGGGAAAGTAGCCCACTTGTATCTATTGGTGAGTTCAGAGAACAATCTAGGTTCTACTCTTACCACAGAACCCCAATCCCCCTCATTCAGTCATACTGGATGAGTGTCCCTGCTTGCCAGTCTTGGTCACAAGAAATAATAGACAAGAACCATTATTGGTTCTTGTGGCTCACCAATCTCACCAAGTTAGTCTTAGAATAAACTGATTTCAAAAGGCTTTGGGAGGTTGTTGACTCCTCCAGCCTACACTGGAAGCAATCCATCCCCCAGAGCAGCTGTGTCCACTCTGCTGAATTAAAATACATGTGCTTATTTATTTTGTTATTCCAGCTTACAGCATAGCTTCACGCCAGCAGGTAATAACCTTGGCCACTTAATCATTCAGAGCACAGGAACATTCCTACCATTCCATTAGGAAGAGAATTCTAGTGCATAACAGTGCCAGTCAGTACAACTGCAGCATCAGAGGCCACTATCAGAATGTAGCTAGGATACAGTGTTTAATTTTAGAAATTTAATAAAGTGAATTCCAAGTTAAATGTGCTGTCAACAATGTCTTGTGACCTCCACTGGCAGCTATTTTTACTTAACTTGAGTTAGGATGATGACTTGACTGCAATATAATGAGATGGTCTTAATATGGCATTTATTTTTAAACAACATTAAAAGTGTTTCAGTTGGTCTTAAAATAAAAATAGAAAAATAATCAAAACAAAGAGTTGTCATCTTGGCTGTTCTGATTCTTCAGGACCCAAGACACTTATCCTTGAAATATTTTTACCAATTAAAAAAAGAAATAAAAATCAAGCTTCCACCATTGAAAAAGATATTATTAAGTCACTTGCACTTTTAAATGCTTTATTGCCACATTACTCTTAAGGCCTATTAGTCTCACTTTCACACATACAATGTGCAATTACTTAAGCAGAGCTCCAATGAGCATTAATGAGCTTCAAAGATTATACTACATGGCAGAATAAGATAATCTATGACCTGCCCCTTTCACCTGTCCATAATTTGACAGATGTGTATGTTCTCCAGTACTCACAAAGCATCAATAAAACACATTCTTCTTAGAAGTCTTTAGTCATACCTCTTTCAGTCTAATATCATACCAGCCACTATAAAAATGGCAGGTCACAGAGTATTCTGCTTTGGGAAGATGGAGTTTTTATTATTTCATTTGTTTTCAGAAACATAATTTACTAAAAGAAAAGAAGCATGCCTGTAAGCACACTGTTTAATGACAACAACAAAATCACAATTACTTCCCTAAGTCAGTGTAAGCACCAAAGAAATGTAATCAGCTAAGCTGGATTAAATACTATCAGAAGTCTGAGCCAGTCACACCTAAATCTTATACAGTCCTGGACATATCACAGATAAAAACTGCAGAACAAAAATATTTATTCTGTTTAACATTCCAGTGTCAGTGTCTTTAAAAAAAGACTCATGACAGAAAAATCACTAAACCTAAGCAGCAGTTTTTAATAGTCACTTCTAAAGAAAAAAAAAAAAAAAAAGAAAAAAAAATTAAGTGGAGAGATTAATGTAATACCAGGAAAGAAAAATTAATTACTGAGACTTGCCAGGACATAGGTATATCCAAAACTGAAGGTATCTATGCATGAAAAAAAAGATAAAATAAAACTTTTTGGTGTCTTGTCTCACCAATGCAATCATGACTGGAAGAAAAATGTCCCTATATACTTTTTTCATGCCATACAACTTCGACATTCTGTTTGGAAAAACAGTTGAGGAAAAAAATGAGCATCAGGGTGCTTCAAAAATTATTATCTTCTGCTGTCCCCTAGTGGCACTGTAACTTGTTTCACAAAATTCATCAAAGAATACTTTCAACTGTAGGCTTCATATGTTACAGAATAGAAGGCATCAATAGAAATTAAAACCCAGAAGAAGTTAGTTTTCCAGGCAATTGCTACAAGCAGCTTTTATTTAGAGGTTTTGAAACTAAATCCCACAGGAAACACTGTAATCTAGTGCTTTAAACCACTGACTTTTCTACGAAATTGTATGGCAAAAATAACACCAAAATTATTTATAGGACTGCCCACAATATGTCAGTATTTTAGAAATTCTGACAGTGAACTATTTAAGACTTTGAAAGCAACTGGAAGAAACTGTTTCCAGTCGCTCCAATTGTAGCACACCTTTCAAGTTTATTAAAAAAAACCCCACTCAATATATCTCGATTCTACTATAAAGTAAAAGCATTACTGGACTACACCCAGATTTTCTTGATCTTATTTTACCATAAATCAAAAATGCAGGAGCTGCAATTGATGTTCTCCAGCAGGGTAAAATGCAAATGAAATGTTTCTTAGGGAACACAGTGGCCTTATCCACTTAAAAATAAACTGTTACCTCTTGACTTAGATCAATCTTTGCAAAATTGCAAGACATGCAGGAACAGATCAATGATTGTTAGTCAAAGGTTTTCCAGCCCCTTCCCCAACATAATTTCTTTCCTTTCATATTTACTTTCGTATCACAAAATAATTTGACTTCAAAAGTAAACAGTATTTGGCATCCCAGTTTTAATTACAGTTTAACACAGCCCCTTAATTAGATGAGATATTTAATTTAGCTTTCATTCTATGCAATTATATTGTCATAATGCATGAAAATTTGTAATTATCTCTAACCTCATTAGTGAGGACCACTAAATTGCAGTTCAGTTCATTTTTATCAAGTTTCTAGAAGAAACACAAGCTTCCCATACGAACTGTAGCTATTGAAAACAAGTGAAGCTTCCTACTCAACACTCAGATTTCAATGAGAAGTACAATCTCAATTACCCACAACAAAAACTGCATTAGCATATTATTGCACAGTGTTTGCTACAGATTATTAGACATCTCCCTTATTTTATTTTCAAAGATTTATTTCATGCTATTAAGTTTCCTAAACAAATTTCCTTCCAGGACTCTTTTACCTAAAGGATGGAGACAGCCTGTATGTTTCTTCAAAATGAATGCCCAGTATAGGCAGAACCTGCTGATCTTTGTATCAGATTAGGAAACAGAAAATACCATGAAGCTTTTCCTACAGAATGAATTTGCTTTCACTGTCAGTCAACACCCTCCAGCTTACTCAACTTGCTCAGACGTACTCCAAATTTTCGTAAGGTCTCCCTACTGAAAAATTCATATAGAATGAAATGTAATCTACATCCCAGTAGGCATCCAGCACAGCTCACAGCCCCTGAGACAGACTCTCTGCCCCAATTTTCTGTCTAAATCTGTCCCTTGAGCAATCACAGAAGGCTGTACTTAAGAGGCCACTGAAGATAGACCCTTAAGGTTGCCAGACTAAAGTCCTCTCAGAGCGACATTTGACTAAAAGCATTATGACAAAGGGGAGTTGTTTTTCTTTGCACCTCTGTAGAGCTGTTTCCCCATGCTAAACTTACTTAAAATTGCTCTTCTCAGCTCCTAATGAGAATTGGGAAAAAGCCTGAGGATTACAACTCCAGGGAGGTGCTTTAACTGAGTGACAGGGCTCAGAAAGAGCTTAACCAGTATCCTAAACACTGCCAATTAAACAGTGCCAAATACATTGTTTTCCTTCCATGATGACAGTATGCCATAAAGACAAAATTACAAGCCTTCTGTGGGAGGCACACAGGACTAGAAAAAAAAGGAAGACAAAAAAGAAAATATTGCAGAATTCTAACCAAGCCTATACGCTTCTCTCTCAATTGGTATGCGTAAGACTACATCTAAATTTTAAATTAGCAAAATAGCTACACGTTTTATCTAATTATATACAACACTCACTGACTTTGTTCATTGACAGGTTTTTTTCAAAGTCATTTAAAATTCTATCATTCCCTTCTACTATAGAACATCAGAGAGCAGAGAGCCAGAATGGGGCAGAAATGTTAGCAATTACAACGAAAACAAGGCTAAAACATCTAGGTTTTGAAAGAGTGCTGGAAGTGCACTCATGATACAGTCACCAAAATTGACAGCCTTCTCATCCAGGAACACAGATCTCAAATTCTTATAGTGCTGAAATCCTATTTTAAGCAACTGTTCTGTCATTAGGTTTGAAAACTGCCTATATTGCAGTTGCTCTACTACATCTCCACTACAAACAAATTAAATTAGAGACAAGATATAATGCTAGGTCTTGCATTTCATCCTTCAGATAATTGCATGAGGCTTTTGATCTCCTAGATTATATGCAGCAACAGCTTCTGTTTCACTTAAAAATCTACTTCAGAGATGAAGGACCTGTTTTTCAACAGTGTATCTGTGTAACCCCCATCACAAAGGCTTAGCCACAAATACTTTAACTAAAGCTACGCTTAAGAATGTAAGTCCACAAAAGACTTAGAAAATTAAAAATTTAACCTGTAATTAACATTTGATACCTTCCTCCCATATTAAAATGAGGAAGAAGTATTTCCATTCTTTTGAAGAGTCTTCAATGACAGAAAGAAATTGGATCCACAGTCTAAAACCTTATTTATCTATAAATGTCAGTGGCAAAACAAGCTTTTCCACCCACAAATACACTCAACTTATCCTTTGAGGTAATCCTACCAGGAGAAAAAGGTTTTCTATTTCCTCACTATTAATCTTTCCTAATCAGATGGAACAATCAGGGATATTTTTTCTCTGCTGTAACAAGTCTCTGAAGCTCACTAAGAAATTATTAACTTAAATCATTACTCTTAACTAATCTACAGGCTCTTTTACTGGTAACAGCCTTTTTCTTTCTAATTTATATCTTAATTTTCTTCAAGTGAGTCTTTAGCTAATGATCTGTCCCTACAGTGATCTCATTTTAAACATTAAAACACTAATGAAAAGTGAAAACAAACCTGGCTGTTCTTCCCACTCTGTGTATGTATGTGTTCGCATCTTCTGGACAATCAAACTGAATGACCCAATTCACTGCTGGAAAATCTGTGTAAAGAAAAACATACACCAAATAAGTTCACTGGACTCAAAACCTTCCTATTAAAGAGCATTAATTCCTGTAAAAACCATCACTTGGACCCATTCACAGACATTAGGTGCAACCTCTGAAATAAAAATAAAATTAGTTGCATGTATTAGCATATATAAATTATCATTCTCTTCAGCAAAGAAAGTTAAATTAATTGTGTGTTCACTTCCTAAATTATGACAGTGCAATGAATGGAACATAATTTCACACTTGATAAGAATAGACATGCTTTGTGCCATGCAGATGATAAAACACCCTATGGTTAACAAGTATGTAACAGAATCTGACCCACTTTTCACCCTCACTGTTAATATCCTACACCACTGGGGTCTGAAGGTAGCTGTGGTGAGACTGCATAACTTCAGCTGTCACATACAGAAGCAGCACAGCCCCTCTCAAAGATGGGAGGGGGTGACCAAGCCTGACAAAAGTTAACCTTGACTGAGAATGGTAATAACAATAAGCATTTTCTAACTGCTGCACTTCACTCAGCAACAGCATGCTTTGCACTGAAGTGTTACTTCCAAACCAAATCAGAAGCTATACTGTATTCCAGAATTACACTCACACTCTACACCAAACTAACCATACCCAAATTAGATAGTCACTGGTGAGATTTCAGCAGTATGGAAGGTATGAGAACCAGTTTTCATTCCTGACTTCAGTTTTTAATGTACCTTCTTTTTGTAACATAGTGACAAAATCTCACTTTTTGGACAACAGAGTTTGCTATCTCAAAGAATGACTGGACTCTTGTGTTGCCATGGAGGCACTTAAATGCCTCTAAGAACTAAAAGAAAAAAAATCTTTTTACCCTCATTTATTTTTCTATTTCCTTATCAATACAGTCCTACAATGCCACTCATATATCAGACATTAAAATTTCAGGTTTCCATTTCCACATACCAGTAGGTTAGCAATTTTTCATTCCTTTTTCATTTATTTCATTTATTCATGACATCTGCAATTTTTCATTTATTCCTTTGGAATAACCCACATGATACAGGCACATCAGAAATACTTAGAACTGCTGGAATCTTGCCTTACAGCATGTAGTAAACAAATACATCACTGTTACCATACCACACACGTTTCTCTGGGATAAAATGAAAAGGTAAGAAGAGATGAAGTGGGCCTCTTCAGTAATAAAACAGCAGAACTCTAAAGAAGCATCTCTATTTTGAGCTCCTAAGCAAACCACAGTTTCATTTTTCAAAAACTGCGTCAGTCTTCAGAGTATAATGTCTGATGAAGCCTCGAGGTTCAGCTGCTGCTTCTGTGGGTACCTACCCAGGCCACGAGCTGCAATATCCGTGGCGAAAAGCACTGCTGCCTTTTTCCGAACAAAACAAGTGTAGACTTCCATTCTCTTCATCTGCTGCTGCTTGCCATGGAGTGCCAGGACAGGAAGACCAGGCTGAAGCTTACAGAACACTCTGAACAGATACTGAACCTACCCAACAAATCAGGGGGGAAAGAATTACCATGCACTGTTAAACATTTTAAGTTCATATACAGTGTATATAGCAACCGACACGGTACATCAAAATAAATAAATTTTTCTCCTCATCAGAGAAAAAAGATGTTGAGACCATGTTACACAACCAGGTACTAAAAGACAAAAGCAATTGTGGCAAAAAAATTGCTATGCCTTTCAATGGCATTTCCTAAAGGAAACCAGAGGAGGTCACAGCAAAAACAACTTGGGACATGAGTACTTAGACTGTATGCAAAGGACCAAAGTATGAAAAGTTCATCAGAAGCACTTCTTTAAGACAGTACTGGAGCGGTGCTGTATTTTGTGCTTGCAGCTCAAATCAGTCTACAGTCCCAGTTTACTATTTCAAGTTTCAACAGGTTCTCTTATAAAATCAGCCTGTTTACTCTTACCCACAGTACCCATGATACAGCATTATTTTACAGCAGGCAGCAACCTAACATCTTTTTAAGAAAGTAATTACATAAACTGTGTCTACTGCAGGAACAGCTGCAGCTCCAAGAATTTCTGTACAACTAAGCCAAGCACTTCAGCGTACTCACCAGTCAACTGCAGAACAAAAATATTGCAACCTCTTGCACAAGTGAAAGAATTGCAATGAGTATTTACTAGGCCATTGTAAAATGGTCAATTATTATAAAATACTAGCCTTGTATTATATTAGCAAGCGATACCTGCACTGTAAAATACTTGATACATGCAGTAGTTATAGGTACAAATACCTGTGTCAAACACACATGTGCAAATAACTTCTAACGAATGGTCCCAGGACACTTACACAAGCAGGTATTTGAAGGATTACTTGCTATGTAAGAAAAACCTTTGCCTGTACTATTTCACAATCACACCTTCTCAAACAGGCAGATTAGATTTAAAAGCTTGTAAGGAAAGCAAGTACAATTACTGAAACACTTTGTAAGCCAACTACGAAACATGTCAAACGACAGAACTGAAATAGCTGGGCCTTACTGACATTAACTTTTAGCATTCATTTTTAACAGCAGACTACAAAAATGGCTGAGAACACTCAGGTCTCCAGAACTCTCCTGCACTGAGCCTGGGTCACTGAACTGCCTAGAAGCCGGCCCTGAACGACATGATGGTGATGTTTTGTTCCTCCAATTTCCTGTTGCAAATTAGTCCACAATCTCAGCTCTCTGAGACATCTATATGAATATCTTCACTTTATTAGTTTTAAAATTCTGGGGCAGAAGAAGGGAGAAAAAAAAATACCTCTTTACAGCTTGCAAAAAACACAATGCTCTTCTTTTTCAAATGAGTTCTCAGGAAAGAATATAACATGTTTACTTTTTGCTGAAGCTCACAGACAACATAGTTCTGATCCAAAGTTGCTGGGGTACTAAAGAAGAAAAGGAAAAAAAAAAACCAACAAAACCACACAAAAAAAGTATATTTAGATAAATCACATAAATGTCTCACCCTTCTTTTAAGCCATGAGTGTCTTATACATACTCAGAAAAAGGAGAAAAGAAAACGAATCAGGTTGGAAAGTTCTCCCACTTTAAGAAACAAGTCTTAGCAGCTTCATTTGAAAGCTACATCAATTCCCTTATTAAAAGCCAGTGGGGAGGGACAGATGACTTTTGACATTACTTCTAAATTCATTTACTTCCAGCAAGGCAAACTCTTTCCATGTCTAAGCAGCGACATTCAAATTGCCTTGACTTAAAATGCAGTTTTGTCTATTAGTCCTATTAAAGCATCACTTGTGCTTAAGGCAATGTCAAAGCAGAGTCTAATCACGCACAAAAAGAGAGCATTGATGTACTTCTACTGATTACACTGAGATGCAAACTGACTTTCTAAAGCTCTGAATTGTCGTCTGAACTCACATTTCTGTTCTTAAAAGCAGAAATAAAACAACAAAAAAAGTTCTTTGGGATATTCGCCCTTGAAACACATCTAAATGTTCATCTCTTACAGTCCCTCTACTTCATCCTAAACAGACAGTGGATATTCAAAATCACCTTTCTAAAGGTGGTCACTTGGGAGGATGAAATTACAAGAGACTCCTCCAGTTTTTATTCTGTTATTTAATTTCAATTACGCCACAGCACTTTTTGCTTTCTAAGTCTTTCAGAGGAAATTGCTTTTATAAGGTAATAACCTAAGGCAGTAAAATCTAAACCAGATTAATACTTTTCTTTTTTTTTTAACTGGTTTGTTATCTAATTGCATTCTCCCATATATTAAAAAAAAATTAAATGTCCTTTAAAATAGACTTCACTGAACATGGCAGATCTGTGAAACAGTTGTCAAAATGAAGACTACAAATGAGGATTGCACATTCTCTGCTGCTAAGATAGTATTAATCACATTTTTTTTTCTGGCAATCATGTTTATTTAAGATGCCTTTGATAGTACTACTGATTAAAAAAAAGTATTTGCAGTGAAATTCCAAGATAATCAAATCAAATAGTAAAAACTTCTTCAAGATTCAGTGTTGTTCTGCCATGCACTTTCCTGATGATTTCTTGTTTGCTCCCTGGAAAACCATTTTTATCTCTGTACTTTACCTTTCTCCTGCATCTTACATATGGAAATACATGCATATTTCATAGAAGAGCAGAAAAAAATCCTCCATGCTCGTAAGTAATTTGACATTCAGATGATCAAGCCCACAGAAATGCAAAATAACATTCTTCATCTGAATTTCAAAAGAAAATTATGTGCTAAAAAGCAATATTCATTTAGTGATGCATTAAATTTTTTGAACATGGCACACTACATACTTCCCTTCCAGCAAGGGCCTCCCATCCTACACCAAACTGTAGTGCAGGACAAATTTATTTTGTGCACAAAGGGCCAGTGCCCTAAACATGCACAAAAAATGCAGCACATCAGGAAGCCATGGGAGTTACCTCACACAAACTAACACCACATGCTTTCTCTTGGGCACCTAATACTGAATACACAAGCAAGACTGTCATTCTGCACTTTCTCAGGAGGAAAGCACGCCCTTGGAAAGCTGGATTTATAAATGGCACACAGAAAAACTGTATTTGTGGTGGTTTTGCACAGTAAGCACACACGGGTAGGAGGCAAGGAAGCCAAACAACAAAAAAGGATTTATTTAGAACTGAGTGCTGCTAGACCCAGGACACTGGCTATAATCCACTCTGCAGCTTCCTCCTGAGGAAAAATATTTCCAGTCTGAGAAGCTGCCTGAGGAGTAAAGACAAGCACAGGTTCAGCCTCCCTGTAGTGATTCAGTCAGAACTAGGCCCCTCTTATTTGGAAATTCCTTGCTTTCAGGAAGGCACACAGCAGGATCAGACACTGATCCAGTGATGGCTGCACAACACAACCTCTGATTCAGCGAACTGTCAGAGAAGCAGCTGAACAGGATCACTATCTAACCCTCCCCAGAAAAAAAAAATCCCAACATACCTGAATTTGGCTTTTTCATGAACCCAAACATATTCCGGATCTTTCAGACTCAGCCGTGCAAGATCCTTCACAGATTTGGTTTGTGTTGCAGAAAAAAGCAAGGTCTGGCGTTTCTTAGGTAGATTTTCTATGATTGCATTCATTGTATCAGCAAACCCCATGTCTAGAATTCTGTCAGCTTCATCAAGAACTGGATTGAAAGATAAATTTGAGAAAAAAAACTGGTTTTAGATTTAGTTTTAAAAAAACTCTACATTAAATCCATATAGCACAAAATCCGTACTTAAAATGCAGAGATTAAATTAACTACTGTACATGACAGGAATCTCTTTAGATATCCCTGTACTTCATAAAACATGATTTTAAAAATACCTGCAACAGAAATCCTAGCATTTCCCATAATCTATGCACTACAGCCCTCAGTTTCACATGCAGAAGCAAAAAGAACAGCATCTCAAGTAAACAGTTTGGCAATTTGCAAACAGACTCCCTGACCTATTACTGAAATAAAAGCACAGAACGTAGAACAGTGTTGTAGTATTTGTGACAGAGCAAAACACCCTCCTGTCCCTAAGCTGAATTTACCATTGAAATATAGGGTATAAACCAAGTAGCACAGAGACAAAGATTTAAAAGAGCCTAGATTTAATGCAATTCTTGTCTAACTGCCATGAATTGTACTAAGTGTAGCAAGCATAATTTCACATTTTATCAGCTTCATTAGCTTCTTAATTGCTTCTATGTTCCTCAAGCTATGCTAAAGATTATGCAGTTCTCAGTAGCAGGCAAACCTTTTCATTACACTGAAAATTTTTGTTCAGGCTGGAAGGATGAAAACAAACAATGAAAACAAAAGAATAAAAGGAGCAGAAATCTGTCTTAAAATACCAAGAAAAATGTTTTCTAGAACTGGTCCAAAATACACACACTGCAGTGGATAGCCTATATAGCTAGTTAATTATCATGTCAGGAAAAACACAAGAGCCATAGCCAGAAAGGTGAGTTTAGCACTAGTAAAGACAAATGTAAAAGACTATAAGGGGTGCTACATTGGGGTTTGGGCTCCTTACTAAGTCCCCTGCTTGTTCTTATCATCCTAAGGAAGGCATGGCTCAGCAACTGCTTCAAAGAAAGTACACACAAGAAAGGGGTTTTGGTGTTTTCTAATTTAATTTAAACATGTGCAAGTTTAAATGCCATTTCATCTACATACCATGACAAGAATAAACTCTTTACGCAAGGAAGTGCTGCACACAATTATGAGCTGCTACAATATATTCCTGAGTACTTTCAAGTACTTAAAAAACTTACTCAACATTTGCAGATCAGATGCATAGAAATATGAAGTTTCATCCATGTGTTGTAAAAGCCGTCCTGGAGTGCAAATCAGCATATTTATGTGATGGATTCTTTCAGACTCTTCTTTCAGATCCTGAAATGGAGTTAATCCAACTTAGCTCTAGTTGCTCAGACTAGAACTCCAGTACCAGAGACAGGCCAGTTTAACTTATTAACAGCTTTTAGAAAGAATAGTCAAGGACTATTGGAGCAGCCTTTCCTCTTCCCACAGATATGCCACCATTTCTTCAGCATGCTCACACCTGTGGCTTGAGGAAGAAGTATTTCAGAGTAATCTAAATTAACAGGATAGTCCTGGAAGACTTGGCAAGAAGGTCCATCCAGTCATGGACACTGAAAAGATTTTAAATATGCTCCAAAAAGCTTCAAAAGATACAGAATACACACGAGAAAATTAGTGGGTGACTTGACAGGTTCCCATTAACTAGTCTCCTCCTTGACTTTTCAAGCCCAGGGCTTCCTTCCTAAACTAGCACCTGATACAGCACTCAGCTATGCTTCCCTACAGCACACTCCAGGAGAGGACACACACCTTTCCTCCAATGATAAGGCCAGCTGAGAACTCATGATTCTTCCCCACTTTACGCAGAACCCTGAAGGTTTGATATGCCAGCTCCCGGGTAGGCGATATTATCAAAACCCCCAGGCCATCAGCTGAAGTCCACTGCTGGCGATACAGCAGCTCCAAAGCCTGAAAGAAATCACCACGTCATCACCACCAAAATCTCAGAAGGAAAATGTGCAACAACAAATTGGAAACAAAAAGTGGCATTAAAAAAAAAAAATATGAAGACATTAATTAAAATAATGACGTGAAGAAACAGAGTACATTTTACATAGTTTGATGATATATAAATTGTAACTAATGGTAATGATACCTGCTGTAGCAAAATTCTCCAGTAGCAACCTATGACAGATAGTAATGGGTGGAAAAATCATAAACACTTCACTGCACAATTAATCCTACTCTGCTAAATTCTTGAAATTAGGCCATTTTTATGATAATAGGAATCAGTGTAGAAAAATATGAGAAATTTCCCTGCTCATAAGGTTTTGTGGGAATCAGGGACAGAAAGAGCACCTGGAAGAATGTTAATTATTGAAACTGTTATTCTGGCTTATAGACTTGAAGCAGTATTATCCACACATTACATACAGAGTATTCCAACTAAAGCTGCCATACAGCTCACACCAGGATTATTCCTCCTCTTATGAATTCATATTGCAGAAAGACTGTATTAGTCAGCTAATCCTAACACAAGGACTTTACAGGTATGAATATCTGAAGCCTTCTGAAATACTGAGAGCTGGTAAGCACGCTTGCACAATTAATTTTTTTCCACTCCTCAGCTCTTCAGCTCCTCTCTTAGCCCTCTTCTCAAAAACTGTTTTGAAATAAGGTTTGTAAAACAAAGTACTTCTACTCTTAGATTACATAATAGAGTAATCTCACCTCTTTCTCAAATTCACAAGACTTTTGAAGCCACACACATTTTTTTTAATTCCATACTAATAAGACTTCTTTTTTTAAAGGCAGCATGAAGCATAAATCTTCTTTACTAGAGAGGGTATTCAAAGCACCTACTACTGTTCTCACAGTTACTGACGTAATAGGCTCCAAAGAAATTTATGTTTACAAAAATGCAAGTAATGTTGAACACAGAATGACTCCATAAAAACTATTTACTCCCTTCGGTGTTTGTATCTACATATTTATGCACTTTAAGCACATCTCAATTATACTTTCAAACTGAAGAAATGAAATGCAGATCACGATGCTTTGAGTAAAACTGTCAGATATGTACATCCATGATGGCGTTTTTCATCCCACTATTCTGCTTGCACTTAGAAGTGATTTCTAAGGAGTTGACAGGAAGTCCGCAATCACTAAGGTTAACTTTGGTTTTCACTCTTTTAAAATGTTACAATTTGGACCTTATATAACAGTCATCTAAAAAAATCTAAGGAACTGAAAATCCACTGTTCTGTTTCATACACCTAGTTTTCAAATGCCAGAAAAATTGGACAACTAGAGTTGCACCAGAAAAACATTACTGAGAGAAAAACAAAGCACTTCCTAAATCACACAAGGTCTACTAATGTAAGGATCAAAATGAAACTTTTAAGTCATGGAATATTCCTAGCACAAAAAACACACTTCTTTCAGAAGCTCAAGCAGCTTTATTCAATTCCGAAGTATCTTGGCTTACCTGAAACACTCAGATCAGTTGAACTTTAACTTTGCTCTCAGGATCTACTAATGTAAGCTGACTGATATCAATATTTCACAGAGAACTTGGTTTCAGTAGAAATAGAAGGATGTAAATTACTTACTGGAACAATAAAAGCCAATGTTTTGCCAGATCCAGTCTTTGCAGCTCCAAGTACATCTTTACCTTGTAAAGCCAAACCTATGGTTTGCCGCTGTATCTCTGTTACCAAGCGATACTGAGCTTCCTGCAATCCTAGTATTTGCACCATGGGAAGAGAAGAGAGTGTGAGAGGGGAAGAGGAACGAAAAAAAGGAAGAAAGAAAAACTATTTAATTTTGTCTGGCCCACAACTGCATTGCTCTGTTTAGAAAATGCTGTACATGGCAATATTTACCTAAAACTTAGTTTAAAGAAAAATAAATATTCAGATGCAGATAAACAATGTATTCCCTTTTACTTCTACTATTTTCCTAAGAAAAACTTTATACTCACCTTTAAGGGTTTTCTTTGACAATGGAAAATCTGAAAATCTTTGGATTTCACTTGCATTTATCTGAAACAAAACAATTGTAATCAATGCTTACAATCCAACCATAAGAGAGGAACTGAATAGCATTCTGCAAGTTGGTGTTAACATAAATATGTACTAGTTCAGTATGACCTGATTCAAGTCAGCTAGTCAGGCAATCTATACTAGCTTGACCTAATCTAAACCACTGATTTACCACAAACTATTCAGTAAGTAATAATATAATTGAATAATGCAGGCTAATAGCACAATTTAAAGCTCAGACTATCATGAAATCCAGAGTAATTTAGACAGAGGAAGACCTCAGGAGGCCCCTGGTCTCCACCTTACTAGAGCCCAGATGCCCTTTTCAGATCTGTGTTTTCAGATCCCAGCAGGGCTCTACTGGGAATATATGCTCATCCTTGCTGCACGGTGTATTTGGGCACCCAGAGCTGCAGCAATATTACATCTACCTGTCTGGGAAAAGAAGAGCTCACCTATGTCCTGAAGCTCACCAGATTCACCAACCTCTAGCACATGATGTATTTAAATTTTTAGAGCTGTCCTACAGGGTTAAAAAAAAGCATACTGAAAAAGTAGTTCATTGTCCTGACACCTACTAACTTAGTTGTCTGTATGCACCCATATTTGAGAGCTGTTAATTGTACACACACACAGAGTCCCCAGTAAAATGTGTTTGAGTACATGAGTTTGCTCAACCACTTACAAAGATCAGGCATCAAGTAGAGCTCTTGGAAAAAACGTAGTATTTTCCAGGCTGTTCTGATGTGAAGAGCCTTCACTGGCAAAGTTTACAATTAATAGTAGCAGGACAAAAAAACCCCACAAAACTCAAGGAAAAAGAAATAGAAAGCACTGTATTTATAAAGCCTGAAAAAGAAGGTAGACTACACAGCTTTGAATGCATGCTGACTAAAATCCATAAACTGAGATTTCTAAATGTCAAACTTGGAGCTTACAACTCATGCATTTCTAATAGGTATTGTTTATCTCTAACCAAGTGCTGAACAGAAATCTCCCAAATCAGGGACCAAGCAAAATAGTCTTCAGACTATTTTGACATATTGTGTTAACAATTCCAGAGAAGGCTTCAGATAAAGAGCTACTGAGCTGTCAGATCAGCCTTGTATCTCCTTGAAGTACCAAGCCTTTTACAGGCTCTGCTTGTTATAGAAAACTGAGAGGTTATTATAGCTGTTTAAAGCATCTAAATCACAACAGCCTAGTTCTCTCCAGTAAAATCAAGACAAGTAACTTAATACATGAATTTAATCTCTATAACGAAAAGGTAATAACGCTCTTATTAAAACCTGGTTTTGACACATTTCAAGGCAAAGCTCTTGCAAGGTAGATTTCAAACTTTCACTGTGTCCTAACAGAGAAATTAAACTCTTGCCAAACATTAGTTTGGGGGAGGGAAAAAATCCTGCCAGAATCACCATAAAAAAGGTCTTTTTTTGACTTTCATAAATTGGAATTCTTGACAAGTACTTCCAAATTCAGTTGGTAATTCCCAGTCTTACTATTTTGCATGTTAAATATTTACAACTGAGTGATGTATACAGTTTCAGGTTAATTTCAGCCAAGAGACTCTCTGCATAGAAAAACAGTAGGCCTACAGGAGGGAAAAGTATTTTACTAACATCAAAAGAGAATTCATGCAATCGATTATGTGCAACTGAAGGAATAGATTTTAACAGGTTTGTGCTACATCAAATGGGCTACTGCAGCAATCTGAAATCGTTCTAAATAATTAAAGTCTTTCAGTAGTCAACTTCTTTTTCACTCTAGATGACTCAGTGAGAACAGATGTATTAATCAAAAAAGAAAATATTTTTCCACTCTACCGTAAACTTCTCTAAATCAATTTAAAAATCATTACATGCATAAGCCTAGCTCTTTCAAAGATGTCCAAGGAGAAAAAGTGAGAACAGTATTAAAAGAGCAAGGAATGTTGGGAAAGGCCATGTCACAAAGCTTCCTATATTATTTCTCTGCCCTACATACTTCCAGGAGCTGAACAGTGTTATGTTGTAGTACCCTTAAACTCCGAAGGTGCTGGTATATTTTTAAGTCATGTCCAATTGGAAAGCGTAAGAAGGACTGATGTCTGAGGTAGATCTTCTGATAGCCTTATTCCACATCTACATGCAACAGCGGAAAGCATCACCAACTTCTACTTAGTTTGTTTCCCTGTCCAAAGTCACTACCTCTGCTCATCTGCTGGCAACCTGTAACCCTGAGCTCTCTCTAATCACCGCCACATGAGAGCAGCTAGCTCATTTCAAATACTTCAAATGCTATTCTGATCTAACTTGACTAATTTGACACTGAGCAAATTGAGAAAGGATTTTTCAAAAACAGTTTCCTAGCACATCTGTTAGGTTGTTAATGCTT
Organism: Illadopsis cleaveri; assembly: GCA_013399915.1. Classification (NCBI taxonomy): domain Eukaryota; kingdom Metazoa; phylum Chordata; class Aves; order Passeriformes; family Timaliidae; genus Illadopsis; species Illadopsis cleaveri. Next base: position 341,288 of record VXBB01018435.1, read on the forward strand.
TTCAGGAGCACAACTGTTTGGAAAAGACCATGTCCATCAATGGCCTGGCAGTCAGGCAATAAAGTCACTGAATCAACAGCAAACAGCTCATCCATAAACACATAACACAGAAAATGGTCCCATGATATGGACATGATATTAGTCCCATGATATTGAAACTAAATTTCACATTTTCCATCTATGCTGCCACACACTTGCCACCACATGTCAACAAATGAAAAAAAAAATCCAGTAACAAAGTATAGTGGTTGAGTCTTCATTATTAATTTTGTCTTGTTTATCCACTGCAGTCATTCTCACACACTAAATTATGGACAGGAGGCCAAGCTGGATCATCTTGCATCCATCAGCCATTCTACCACTATTCCATGCACACATAAATCCAACCCACACACACCATGTGTGCCAGAGATCCCAGACACTGCTCCTCACAGAGATGAGCTTACCCAAGAGCTTTCTACTTCCCTTGTCCGTAAGGGATCTGCATTATGCAGAACTCACTGGAGACCCCTGCAGATCCAAGCACACGGCACTTCTTCACAATTCCTACTCCCACTTTAACCAGATCTAGGGTAATACAGAACAAACACTGGAGACCCAGTGGAAAACCGTGTCAGGAACCAGAAAAGAATATCTGAAGGACTGAAGACAGAAAATTAGGCAGGTATTCAACTGTATGTTCACAGGCAAGAGAATCCCGGAGCAAAAGGACAGCAAAATCCCAGCAGAGGTCAGGCGAAGGGCCCCCAAAACTACACTAACACAAGTATATGTTCACTCTTTCTTAATTCTGATGAAAACATGCCTGAAAGTTACAAGCCTCTTTTCTTCAACGTCTAAAAACACACACAAACACAAGCTTCCACTATCCAATCTCTACCTCTGCTGCCCCAAGCTGCACAGTGACACAGAACTATCACCCATGCCCAGAAACAGACGCATGTGCAGTCACATTAGTGACATGGAAACATCCATAGACATTCACATAGCTAAGGCTAGGAGTAGAGGAACATGCCATTTGCTTTCAAACAGCAAAGCAAATGACCCAGTGAAGCTAAATACTACCTTGCTGAATCTTAACTAATGGTGCAAACATGACCTCTTTATGGTACCAAATGTGTTTCGTCTATACCTCTTGTCATTACCTCCTGCTCAATGAAATTACAACCATCAAAACGTCAATACCACCAGCTGTGCCAACTGCTGCATAACCAAGTACAACTGCCCTGCAAACTCAGCAAAAGTTGGCAGGAGGCAGAGCAGCACCACAGGCCAGCACACATCTAACCCGTTATTCACAATTAAAGTGCTTTCCACTGATCAGCGCGTTTCCAAAACCGACTGTCTCCCGCAGGAATTCAAGGGGATCTGGGTGACAAAACCAACACCACTCACTTCAGGTCTCGCATTCAAATACCTGTTTCCTGGCTCGAGGCTAAGCAACACATTCATTCATACCGATGGTTTGCCTGTCGTGAGTCTTCTGTGGAGACAAACGTGTCTTATCTCCAACACGGAGATATCCACGTTGCCTGGTGAGAGGGGCCATGTGCCCCTGGTTACAACCACCTGCTTCAGCCTCCTCCTCCTCGCTGCCCTCCTAACCACAAACTCCCCCGCCCGAAGGTCCCACCGCCCCCGGCTCCAGAGCCTGTCCAGTCACCTCCACCAGAACCACTGGAACTGTGGCTACTGACCCCTCCTCCTCTGCCTGGGNGCGCTCCGCCGGCACCGGGGCGGGGAGGTTGTGCGAGTGTTGAAAAGTCGCAGTTTGTGGAGCATCGCCCAAATAAATGAGTTCGTGCTGCAGCAAGGGAAATACGCTGAGATAGAGATTGTAAAACACAAAGAAAAAAATAATAAAACCGTAATAGAAAAGAGGTATGTGCTTAGTGCTGGCATAAATTTTGTCCTGAGCAATGTGGTGGTGTGGAGGAATCACAGAAGCATAGAATGGATTTGGTTGGAAAGGGCCTTAAAAATTACCCAGTGTCAGCCGCTCTGCCGTGGGCAGAGGCACCGTTCACTACACCAGGTTGTTCAAAGCCGGCCTTGGACACTTAAAGGGATGGGGCATCCACAGCTTATCTGGGCAACCTGTGCCAGTGTCTCACCACCCTGACAGTGAAGAATTTCTTCCAAATGTCTAATTTAAACCTGCCCTCTTTTAGTTTGAATCCATTCCATCTTGTTTTGTCACTACCTGCTCTTGAGAAAAGTCCCTCTCCAGCTTTCTTGCAGTACCCCCCTCCCGCCAGGTAGTTGAAAGCTGCAATTAGGTCTTCACCCCAATGCCACCTCTTTGCCAGACTGAACAATCCCAATTCTCTCAGCCTTTCCCCACAGGAGAGATTGTCCATCCTTCTAATCATCCTGGTGTCCCTCCT
>VXBB01018435.1:344012-437968 GCA_013399915.1 Illadopsis cleaveri
TGACCCCTCCTCCTCTGCCTGGGAAAAAAGAACAGAGCATCAACTCTACCTCGCGACAGTAAAAGCCCTCTGCCCACCATCACAGGGCAGTGCCACCCAACACACCTCCTACCTACAGGAGCCACCAACAGCCCTGCCCAGGACCCACACACAGACACCACCCCTCCTCCTCTTCCTCCCAGTTCTAACCACACGAGGAGAGGAGACGCTTTCTCCCAGACCGCCGTGCCCGCCCGCCCCGCACAGCCCCTCGCTCCCTGGCCCGNACTACCTGCTCTTGAGAAAAGTCCCTCTCCAGCTTTCTTGCAGTACCCCCCTCCCGCCAGGTAGTTGAAAGCTGCAATTAGGTCTTCACCCCAATGCCACCTCTTTGCCAGACTGAACAATCCCAATTCTCTCAGCCTTTCCCCACAGGAGAGATTGTCCATCCTTCTAATCATCCTGGTGTCCCTCCTCTGGACCTGCTCCAACGGGTGCATGTCCTCCCTGTGCTGGGAGCCCAGAGCTGGATGCAGCACTGCAGGTGGGGTCTCAGCAGAGCAGAGCAGAGGGGCAGAATCCCCTCCCTGGCCCTGCTTTGGATGCAGCCCAGGACACGTTTGGCTTTCTGGGCTGTGAGTGCACACTGACAGGTCGTGTCCAGCCTCTCACCCACCAGCACCCTCAAGTCCTTCTCAGCAGGGCTGCTCTCCATTTGTTCCCAGCCTGTGTTCATACTGGGAGTTGCTCAGACTTATGTGGAGCATCTTGGACTTTGTGCACTTAAATTTCATTAAAGTCCCACAGGCCCAGTTCTTAAGCTTGTTCAGGTCCCTCTGGATGGTGTCCCATCCCTGAAGTGTGTCAGCCACACCGCTCAGCTTGGTGTCAGAAGCCCCTTTTAGATACTGGAAGGCTGTTCTAAGGTCTCCCTGGAGCCTTCTCTTCTCCAGGCTAAACAGGTCTCTCAGCCTTTCTTCATTGGAGAGGTGCTCTATCAATCTGATCATCTTTCATGGCCTGCTCTGGAGTCGTTCCAACAAGTCCATGTCTTTCTTGTATTGAGGACCCCAGAGCTGGAGTGAGTACTCTCGAGCTGGAATCAGGAGGAAGAGTTCTGTGTCAAGGCTGTTAATGCTTTCTTTATTTGCTCATTTGTTACAGGGAAAAACTGACAAATTTGGAAAAATCAAAACTCAATTGAAAGACATAGAGTGGGGCTCGTGTTTAAGGTGCTGGGTTTAAGCTCTGGCATTTGCTTTGACCTTTCATCATACACCTGTAGTCAGTCTTAATGGCCTTGGCTCAGAGACTTGAACTATGCAAGGGTTGGCAGAAAGTCACTGGGAAAACTGCATGGTGTAAGGTGGGTGTCTATAAGAGGCACATATCGCTCAACAAACTAGATTTAGCCAACCTGCAGATTTATGTTACGCTACCTTTACATTCATCAATTTTTAACCCCTCCCAACGGGAAGGTCTGCATTGCTCTGCAGTTGTTCAGTGGTCAGAAACAATTTGCTGAGTCAGTTTTAGCGCTTCATCAGCACACAGAATTAAAAACAATAACAGGCTGTGGAATTATTGTGCCACATCAGGAAGAGAAAATTACAAATGTATTTATGCAATGGCATGAGACGGAAGTAAACACGTTGATGAGGGGAACAATGAAAGACTCCCAAAATAATTGCTGTCTCTGATGAGGGTTTGGAATTCCAGAAAGCCAAGGGAAAAGGGAGTGTCTCTTAATTAGCTCCACTTTTGCCATACGTATGTTGAGTGTATCACTGAAAGATGTTTTCACTCCCCCTGAGATCTGGGAAACCTATAATCATAGAAATGTTTGGTTTCCCTTTAAAATCCATGAAGTTACTAATTTCAGGACGGTATAGAAAAATCTCCCTTAAATATGCCCATGGAAGATCTCTCCTCCAAGGTACAGCTTTGAATGCAATGATTTTTTTCTAGGGGTTTATTACTGTGCAGATAAATAAGTAAGTATACTGAAGGTTTTATTCTTGAAACAAAAATGGTTTTGTCTGAAACTACCTGATAAAAAGCTGCTTGCAGGAGATGCTGATCCACCCCAAAGGATGTGCTTTGGGGGATGGCTCATGTTTCTCACAGTTACAGCACATTACCTTGACATACAAAACGAAGTCCCAGTCTAGCACAGCCAGACTGTCACAGGGCTCAGCTGCCAGTTTAAACATTTTATGTCTGCCTGTAATAGAAAAACAAACAAGCAAAAACCCTCCTGTGTAGAGTTCCAGCTGCCACAGCACTGGACTAAGTTTACTCTTTTCCTAAGTAAATGTACAGTAAAATTGTTGTGTTTGGACATGCTGCCTTTGCTCACCTGGTCTGTGTTTTGCCTGCAGGGCTCACCTCTTTCATAACAGAACAGCAGCAGTGGTCTGTGAGTCATGACAGGCATAAATAGTCAATGAAAAAAAAAAGGAAAATAGTGTCTTGCTGTCCTGTTTCTAAAACAACTTTTTATGCTGCTGTCATGAATGCTTTGAAAAGTATCTGAGAAGCATGAAAGCATGCTGATGCTTTTTAATAATGAATTTGCTCATTAGCCAAAAGGTGCATATACCAGGAAAGGAAAACAGAAAGTCAAAAGGGCCTTGTCCTGTGTCCCACAGTACAAGGTAAAATGCTGGATGGAGCTCCAGGCTGGAGGTCTGGGAGCCTTCAAGGGCTCTGGAAGCGCCCTTCTAATTTCTCTAGTGTCCTCTCACCCTGAGAGACTTGCCCGAGAAACAGGCAGGGGTTTGTAGAAGTTTCCTTTTTATGCAGGAACAAATTCTACCTTGTGAAATTCATAATAAGACATTTAAAATTTCAGTTGTCTTGTAAGAGTACTATCCTAAAACTGTGGCAAAACCAGAGGTCCCTTTGAGATTGAGAGAGATTATAAATGATTCAAACAAAGATTCAAGTACAGTTGTTTATTTGCAATTTGAAGAAATGAAGGGAGTATAGCTATAACAATAAAAATAACAAGGCTCTATGCATGACCACAGAGAAGAAGGCAGCAATTTTTCACTTTAAACAAGACCTATTTTTGGAACACTCACTCTCCATAGATTTCACTTTCATGAATACTCAATCTTTCCTACTCATAAGCACAAACATCTGTGTGTTTCGAAAGAGTTATTTATGGTGAGGAGGACATGGGGCACCAACTATCAAGGTCAGAGCCCTGAGGGCACTCATAGACCTTAATGGTCCTGACCAGCCTCACCTCAGTTCTCCTCCTACACCCTGGCACAGCTCCACCCTGCAGCTTTGGGCCGTGTCTGAGTTATGTCATATGTCATGTTGGTTCCCAGCCCAGCCACAGCCATGCCTGTGGCCATAGACCCCACCGGCTGGGACCCAGAGCTGCAGAATTACTTCCTGGCTTGACCTCGGTCCTGCTTTGTCACTGTGGACGTGCCCAGTCATCAATGACTGTATCTGACCCTGATTATGGTCACCAGACCTCATCCTGATTCTGATCCTGATCCTCATCCTGTCGCTGACCAGGCAGTTGATTTTTCCAGCTTGACCTTGGACCTGCCTCAGACATGTTTGATGAGTTGGACTCCTGGTGACCACAGCTGCCACCTGTGAGTATGCCCTGCTCCCTCACTCGGGCTGTGTTACCAGGCTGAGATCCTGGCTCTTACAGAGCAGTCAGTCCTTGCCATGCCCTGACAAGCAAGCCCTCATCACTTTGTCCGTGTTGATCCTGAATGGTGACAATGATTCACAATCTCTGGTATCCTTCACGTTCTCTCTTGAGAAAACCTCAGGGCCAGCCTGAGTTGTACCACACTGCTGTAGCTCTGTATTTCATGAAGCTTTCTTCATGCCAAGGATTTAGAACAGTTGGCCCAACACACAAATCTTGCCGATTCCCTATTCTTACCTGTATTCTTTCCTGCATTTTGTGCTTGGTCATAATCTGTTGACTTGTTGCAAGTGCATCACTCCCTGCACTCCAGCTGTGCCATTTCTCCTGGTGCCTCATGCAGCCACGTAAACTCTCATTCACATACCACATACCCCAGTTAAACATTTCCTCTGCAAATCTCTACAGGAATTTAAGATAAGTAAACACTGATTTTATTTGATAATTTTTTTTTAATTATCACTGTATGTGTTTAAGTTAAACTTTGGTATTCACATTAAATCCTTGATCATTTTATACCAACCTGCTTACTTTCCATTTTCCATATAATTTTTATCATGTAGCTAAAGAAGTAATCAGCAAACAGAGGAAGTGACTCCAGAAGGACCATTTGTCAGTGAAATACCACTAAAGCCCTTCTCAATGGAACCGCCACATGCTAGAATTTTCTCAACCAAGAGGCTCTCAAAACTCTTATCTTCCAATGCTTACATGCTTCACGAGATTTGAGAGAAAGCATTTGAGAATATTCTGCTTGACTGTCTCTGAATGAGACACCCACTGTGAAAGGATGGATCTTCAATGTAATATTTGCATTACCACAATGTTTCTTCGGAACAGTTTGGAAAAAATATGGAAGTGGCAGTCAGTTATTTTTAACAGAGGTAATGTTCCTATCAAACATTATTATGAAATTTTATCTGTCCTAAGGATATACAATATGACATAGAAGAATGGTAATCTCACTTGGAAAAAGAAAAATCACTTTCAATTGAGCATTATTAGGCATGATGGACAGAATTGTTCAGAGAAGAAATGGGTGTTAGAGTAGATGTCAGGGCCCTGAGAGCAGTATTGGGCCTTACTGTCCCTGCTAAGCCTCCCCCAGGGTCTTTCCCAACTCCTGCTTATGGTCTCAGGACTCCATTTCAGCTTAGCCAAGAGGTACTAGTCTGAGTACTGCAGGCTGAGAAAAAAATCAATGCTCTCAGTTTAAAACAGAAATTTCAATACTCTCATGAAGATCCAGGGTAAGCAACTCTAAAAAGGAATCAGTAGCTGTTTGGGATGGAGAGCAATGAATAAAAGAAACAGGGTCGAGGAAAAAAAATTAAGAAAACGCATGGAATTAGTTTTTCCTCTATTGGGTAGCCCTATAATAAAAGGCTACCAAGAAATTATATTTTTGAAGTTGAAAGTTACACTGAATTTTCAAAAACACAGTAGAAACACTGTTTCAATAATTCCTGGTCTGAGCAAATGGGTTAGTTGTGATGGATAAACAGGCAGGTATTACCAAAAATATTGTGTGGTATAATTGAGAGCTTGTATTTTCCTCTTAGTAATGAACAGCTGTTTCTCAACAATGAAACAAATATGAATTTGCAGATGTATTTCTTCTTGAGGAACCGATAAAACAAAAATGCTTTTACCAAGCATATCAATTACAGGAATTTGGGTTTAGGTACACACCTAAAGGTAGACATCTAAGCTAAAGATGCCACAACTACAATGGCATAAACACATTTGTGCTGGAATGGCAGAGGTCTTTTTGTTTTCTAGAGGACTGCTAATATTCATGATTTAGTCTGCAGGGCCCATAGAATGAACTTTAAGCCAATGAAAGCCCACCTGAACATTGGGAAAGCTGTGATGTAAACTTTGACCAACAAGAACAATTCCATGGACAAGAAGAAAAGCTTTCACTCAGATTGTCAGAAGATAACCTATAAAACAGAAAGCAATTTTAAAAATTAATCTCTTATTGTGTCATACTTTCAGTCTTTAAATTAAATCATCTGCCTCTTCAAGATGTTATGCTACATAGATTTCTTTTAAGAAAGACACATGATGAATGTTAAATACAGAATCAAAACATTTTTCCTTTAAGTCAACAAAAATGCTTTTATTGAAAAATATGAGCATGACCAATCTTGCAAGAAGTATATGATGGGATTTGCTGGAACTTGTTTTGGCTCACAGAGCTGTCGAGCACGCCCAGGCTTCCCAAGCCCCATCACTTCACCCCTTCCCACAGTTTGCCCTGCAGCACCTCACCCTTCTTTGGGCTGTTGGTGCCAGGCCCACGGTGGTGTCTGGGTGTCTCTGAGCCACTAGGGGCCGTGACGGACCTGGGCAAATAAAAATGAGTAATAAACGGGGATCGTAACAGGTACACCACCCTGAGGAGGACCATTAAATAATCAAGCCTGCCTTTTCGTGGCAGCTGGGATCTCTGTACAGTCCCAAGGCACAGGCAGTTATTCCAATGCAGGGAACTCCATAAATATGCATTTAATCTTGAACATGCTTGACAGTTCTTTCACAACTGAGCTGATTTCCTGGCTGAGATACAGACTTGACAAATTTAATTACAAAAGATGAGTTAACCTTTCAGATGATCACACATTTTGGAAGAATGCCATTCCCCAAGCAGAATAGTACACACTGTGGTGCTACTGAAGCTTAATGTAAAAATGACTTGCTTAAATGCTGTCCTTTAATTATAAAGGCACTCTGTAGAAAAAAAAGCATTTTCATTTAGCACAGTTCTTGGCCTTTCTGTATTTCAGAATAATTTCTGAAGACAATTAATATATTGTTTTTCCCTGATCATTAGCATAGTATATTTGGTTTGTCAGATATGTAAAAAAAGGCACAGTACCTTTATGCAACAGGAACTTATGCCTTATTATCTTTATTTTTATGTGCTTGATTATTCTTGCATTTGGAGAAAAAGTCATAGTTTATTATTTTGAACCTCTAGTTTATTCACCAGGTGTATTGCTCAACTCTGAAGTGTACATTTCCTTCCTATTTATGATGATTTAATAACACCTCTTTTTGTGGCTGGGAAGTGTAAGCCACCCAGCCTGCCCTATCTGTCTGCATGTTTCTGGCTGTAGAAGTTAAATTTGTTTCAAATGTTTAGACTCATTAGACTGATATTTCATAGTAACAGGCCATTACAGACAAATTTAAGAGAAGAGACATAGGCTGGGAGTCAGCTACAGAGAGGCAATGAGGGAAGGCAAAAGAAAACTGAAGATAAACTACCCTGGTAGTGCCTATTTACGCTGCCAGAGGTGAGACTGGACCCATGCCCATGTCCCTACCATTCAACCATTCCTGCTGACAATGCCTATACTTGTAGGAGTCCTGTGTGGACCTGTGTGGACAACAGCTGCATGAACTGTAAAGTTGTCAAACCAAATTCATCCCTTAAATAACTGCAAAGTCTCATAAAAAATAAATTTATCTTCATGCTTTATTATTTCAGTTGCATTAGATTTCTCAAGTAGAAGGTGCTGACAAACCTTGGGTGAAAAGGATACTGTGACTATAGCAGGAGTAGCCACGTGACCTCCAAACTCCAGAGTGATCACAGCATTCTAAAAACTGGAGATAGATAAGCTGCTGTGCTAAATCTCCTCATCTTCACAATCACAAAAGCAAGGAAAGGGTAGAAGGGTTTCTTTCAGGGTGTTGGTGATGAAGTTGTGCAGATTTGTCTACAGTTCCTTACCAAAGGCCAATCCATGATGATGGAGTAAAGACGTGCCTGAATAGCTGGACTTCCAAATCTTACAATAACATTTGTGTACTTTCTCTGGTTGTAAGAACATGGGAAAAAGCAAAACCAGAAACTATGTTAAGAAAAATAACATTTTTCATGAGAGATTCTGGCTACTTTTGTTTGGCAACTCAGTAAACATACGCAGTTGCACTGGAAATACAGGGTTTGGCAAATGAACATAATGATTTAAAATTTCTTAACAATGAAATCTCAGGTGTGGGATTCAGCTCCAGATCATAGATATATGTATGTATAGGCATCTAAATGGAGAGGCTTGGTTCAATTGCTTAGTTTCCATATGAGGTGCTGTAAAGCATCCTGCCTGAGCTCCAGCTGTTTCTCCAGAAGGGCACAGATCTCCCATATACCCCATGTTGTATCTGCCAGTCTTGTGCTTCTATACCCTAGAATATTGAATGCTTATGTTCAATCCCACTGAAAACTGTAGAGCTATTTGACTCATTTTGAAAGAGACATCTGAATCCTCCTCCAGAGTCCATTAGTTGTATTGACTGGATTTCCACTCACTATAATGGGAACATGACATATGGACAGGACATTAAAGCTGGAACTGACTGCCCCCTATCCCTCCCCAAAGAGTTTAATGTTTGTCAAATGTAAAGACTCAATAAGAAGCATGTGAAGACATGGACATAAAAAGCTTCACTGAGCTTCTCAGCAGTTTAGTGTTCCAGTTTCACTTCATTTAGCAATCCTTTAAATCACCGTCAATAATAACACTCAGGAAACAGGTTGTTTCAGCAAATGTGGTTGATTCACATGCAAACTTAAAGCCTAAACAAATCTAATAGATCTTTCAGTGGCTACTCTTTGGATCCAGTTCAGAAAATGTTCAGTATTCTTTAATGAAATTAGCTTCTCTGTTTCAGACTTAAATTAGACAGGTTCAACAACTTAGAAAAACAAACACAAAACCCATAAAAGCTCTACACAGCTCTACAGAGGATTGGCTCCTGCCACATTCAGGAGTTTGACAGTCACAACCACGCAGCCTAAGCTAACAGGCTCTGCCACTCAATAGGTTTTGGCAGAAAAAACTTCCTACTGAAGAGCTCAGATTCATGGCTTCCAGAGGGGACATGGCTTGGCCTTGGACCTTGGATCATCACAAACCTGTGTGTCTGGTGGTCACTGGCATGTGCCTGAGCTAGGCAAGCACCACAGGACTTGCTCTGCTTGCCCTGTTCAGGTGCTGTGGGATTGTGCCTTGCTAGGGAGGAACACACTGTCCTTGCCTGTCTCACTCTCACTCTGCACTCCTGGCTCCCTGTTCCACAGTACGTTCTGTTGTGTCAAAGGACTTTCTATGAACACTGTAGAATAACTACCCAGGTAATAAAACAACAATTAAAATTCAATGTAACTAAAGGTGATATTATATATGAGGAAAACTGTTCCAACTTTATATGTACCAATGATGGCTGCCTAGTTGTTTTTTTACTACTCATAAAATTTGGGTGTTGTGATGAAACTGTTTCTATCATAAGATTCTTATTTAGGCATTCTTTATCTGTCTGGCTAGAAGCTATCCTGTGAGGCACAAAGAGGAGTGACTGAAAGCAAAAGCAACAAAAGCCCCAGTGCTATTGCTGTGTACCATTCTGTCACGTGTGTGAGTGTTGTCCAGCTGGACGGTTGCATGTGGAGATTTAATGGTAACAGTGCTCAACTTTCTGCCCCAGACAGTAAACAGTCTGTGAAGAATTTATACTGCTGTGTCACTCAGTAAATTTCAAAGGGAATATACCGTGCTCTGGTTTTCCTCATCTGACACAGGAAAACTGCATGCATTCATTTGCATCAGTCTCTATCGGTCACTTTGGAGTTTCCAAAGCATCCAGCCTTGTGACATCAGGGAAACAGTAGCACTTTCACTGCATAGAAAGGGTAAATCAAGCAGAGAACATCAGAGTAGCTTGGCCTCTCTGAGAAGAAGCCCCAGAACACTTGCTTCCTTTTAAATACAGCAATGCAAATACTGTGAAAACTTGAAATCTAGTCCTCCTTGGAGTTCTTCTGTAGATGTACATGAGGCTTAGATTTTATTCTGATTGCAATGCTTCAGACAGAGCAAGAAGGTAGCTCCATTTAGGGATAAATAAAACTGTAACGAGCACATTAAATCACATTGAGTGTTCACAGAAGCACATCCTGGCAAGAATGTTTTCTTTCACCTGGCACTGCCTCTCTGCTCGGGATAGTATGGACAGGTTGACAAAAAGCTTCTGTTTCTTCCTACCATTTATTATTGTTATTCTGTTTCATTGTAAATCTGTGCTTACTGCCTGTTGGCCCACAAAAATTGGCATAATATATATCAGCATAATATGGGATATTATGCTATTGAATGAGATACAAAGATAACAAGAGACATGCTTGAAAAGAAACCAGAGATCAGAGGAGAAAAGCCAGGATACACAGTGAGGGATTTTAGTTCAAATTTAGGAAAAAGGAAGAGGCATTTGAGTTACTATTTCTGTTCTTACAGAAAAGAATAAAAAGGTTTCTTTTCCTTAATGTTGAATTGTTTTAAACACTGCAGAGCGAGTGAACTTGGTGTACTAAAAATCCAGACCAATACCTTTAACTTACTGACACCAATTTATGAGTGTTTTGCTTTGTTTTCCCTTCAGTCACCTCTCAAAAGCAACAACAACCGAAACTGCCCATTCATCACCTTCTCTTTGATCTTCACTCTTGATAACAACTATTTTGCATCTTCATCCAAATCACTCCACCCCATTCCTTGCAGTAATATTAAAGAGAAACTTCCTGTAGCTGGATGCCTTTCTGCAATAAATTCAATTACTGCTGCTCCAGGGAGGGGTTCAATTGGCAACAAATGCAGCAGGAAAAGCAGTTTGGTGTTATAGGTGGATTTTTAAAAGCTGTTCTGAGTCTTCAAGATTCTGAGGCAGGCAAAGCAACTGCTATATGTTGGAATATGCAGGTAACTGCATTTTCTGAGGTCCCTCAAGATCCTTCTACAGCATGAAAACATTCTGTGTTAGTTCTTAGACAGTATGGATTGGAAAAATGTGCTTTACAAAATAAAGACCTTGGAGATACATTGTAATTCATGAAGGACATGAACATCAATTCAAATTTTGAAAAATGTAATGAAAAATAAGCCACTGAAAAACATGCTCTTTCTAGACAGCCAGAAAACCCTTTGTAAATCACAGAATCACACAATCACAGCATAAGCTGAGTTGGAAGAGACCCAAAGCATCGAGTCCAGCTCTGGCCCTGCACAGCACTATTCCCAAGAGTCACACCATACGTCTCAGAGTGCTGTCCATACACTTCTTGAATTCTCTCAGGCTGGTGCTGTGACCACTGCCCTGGGGAGCCTGTTCCAGTGCCCAACCTCCCTCTGGGTGAAGAACCTTTTCCTAATATCCAACCCAAATCTTTTCTGATACAACTTGAGGCCGTTCCCTCAGGTCACCACAGGGAAGAGATCAGTGCCTGCCCCTCCTCTTGCCCTCATGAGGAAGTTGTGAGATCTTCCCTCAGTCTCCTCCAGCCTTGAGCCTTCAACCAAACAGACCAAGTGACCTCAGCCACTGCTCATATGGTTTCCCCTCAAAGGCTTTCTCCATCTTTGTAGCCCTGCTTAGGACACTCTCTAATAGTTCAATTTTCTCCTTGTATTGTGGCACCCAGAACTGCCCCCAGCACTGGAGAAGCCCCAGCCCCAGCTCAGAGCAGAGGGGACAATCCCCTCCCTTGCCCAGCTGGCCATGCTGTGCCTGATGCCCCCCAGGACAGGGTTGGCCCTCCTGGCTGTCAGGGCACTGCTGCCTCCTGTTCAACTTGCCACAGAGCAGGACCCCCATGTCCCTTTGTGCAGCACTGCTCTCCTGCACCTCATTCCCCAGTCTGTCTGTACATCCAGGGTTGCTGTGTCCCAGGTGCAGAATCCGGCACTTTCCCTTCTTGAACTGCATCTGGTTGGTGATTGCCCAGCCTCTCATTTGTCTCTCTGCAGGGCCTCCCTGCCTTGGAGGGAGTCAGCAGTTCCTCCCAGTTAATCCTGTGATAAACATAGTAAATTGCATCTTTAAAAGGAATTACAGGCTAGCCATATTGTGAACTATGAAATCACATCTCTCCTGTACAAAGCATCTATCCAAGGAGTTCAGACAATTTGTTCCTTGCAGTACCTGGCCTCAAACCTTGCTTGCACAGAAAATGATGGGATTCAATGCATTTCCTTGATTTTTGGCAGCTGGGGATCACACTATAAGGGAGTGTGGAGGAACATGGATTCAGAGAGACTCTTCTGTTCTTCTGCCAGGAAGCAGCTGTACTCGGAGTATTAAAACTCTTGTGAACAGCTAAGTTTACTATGAGCTGCAGATTTTTAAAGGTCTCCACTGTATGTTTATGACCATTTCTGTTGTCTCTAGCAGCTTAAATGTGCAAGTAGCATTCACGGTGTATTACTTTTGAAGTATCTCAATAGTCTCATCTGCCATTCCTGTGTTGGGTTAACTTCTCCCTGTTAAAGAGAGCGAAGCTGCCCTGGAAACCTTGAAGCTTGATCTCCTTGCACATTCTGAGGTCTAGGATTAACCTTAACAAGGTGTAAATTTTGCTCCAATAATGGTCAGATTTACTTCAAAACAAATTTCTTAGGTTTACTTCATGATTTTCTTCAGAAGCAGAAGACCATTATCTGAACATAAGTTCATGTTTTATTATCCTGATCACTTAGCCACATAATTTTGCCTCTGCAGAATGTAAATACAGAAAGAAAAAAAGAAAAAAACGAAAAAGTAGAAAGAAAAAAGAAAAAAAATAAAGAAAAAAGAAAGGAGGCAGATTATGACAGGAGTTTTTCAGTGCACAATAAAGACATAAAAGCTGCGTTTGTCATTTACATCTGCATGCCTTTACAGACCTTTCTTCTGACTCAAGGTCTGATTTTGGGACTTATAAAGAGATGAGAAGTGGTAATATATACATTCCTCTCTTCTCCTGAGTTCCAAAATAAACAAAACCAAAATTTTCTTTCTTAGATAATGGATCCTTCAAATGCAGTGGCATATGCTGGTTTGTTTTTAAATAATTTTACAATTATTTATGCACTTATTTAATAATTTGTCATTTTTGTATTCCAAGAGCTTCAGATCAGAGCAATAAAGTTGCTCTGTGTTTTCTAAGATACCACAGTAGTTTTTTTATCTCATTTGCCACTTAGAATATCCATAGTACAGCTACATACTAGGATATGTAGATTGATATATTGAAGCTCTGTATCTGTTGAAGCATCATCATTCACAAATGTTTAAATGGATACCTGCCTTGATGTCCCATTTAGTGAGATAAATTCATTTCATTAGCATTCTGCAAAGGCTTCTGTGTGTAATGGTGACAGAGAAACAAATTCTTCCTACAGATACACATGAACATTATGGAAAAAAAACTTACTAGCAATTTGACTCAAAGAACACTGAATAAAGAGATTGAAATCATCTAGAAACTCAGTAAACATACGCAGTTGCACTGGAAATACAGGGTTTATCTCTTTATCAGGAACAGAGTTTAGGAGGAGTACGTGAAACGATAATATTCATGGGACTGAGGACTAGACAGAAGACATGAAAAATCTTCAATGGCTCCATTGCCTTGTACTTTGAAGATTAGTTTAGGTTATCACCACATGAATATAATACAGTGGTATTGTTTTTAACAATGCTTGCAATTGACAGTCACTTTGCACCAGAATAAGATCTTCTTTCATAAAATTACTAACAAATTATTGATAGTAAACACCTGGTTAAGTAGATCTCCATTTAACAAGCTACTCAGCCAGTCTGCAAATACCTCAGTATACATAAACTGCTTTTACCCTTAACTCAGGCAGTTAGAGAGTATTCAGGATTATTTTGTTGGATCATTTTCACTGGAAGGAAAACACCTGCTTTATCTCTGCATATCCTCTGCATATTTGGTCGTGCAAATCATCTACCCAAAGTCCTGTTTCTTAAATACAATAATACTATACAACAGCAGGATAGTAACCTCCACATTCAGAAGCCTAAGTTCTTTATCCAGATAGGTCTGAGTTCAAAATTTTTGATCCATGTTTGAATTACAAGTATAGATTTTATTGGTGTATTCTTGTAGTGGAATATAGGCATGAAAACAATTTGATGTTTACTATTTTTTGTTAAATGAGAAGTATGTCACTCTAAGAGAGCAATAACAGAGAATTATATGTCATTAAGTAATATGAGTTTAAAATCCAGTAAAAGATTTGAAGTGGGCTGTAAGCCAGTGACGAAGACTTGCTCTTTCTTTTGGGTTTTCCTTCAGGTCACAGTTCTAGAGGTCTCCAGCACTCTTTCTAATCTCATTGCTTTCGTACACCTATGCTGTGTGATTCTCATGCAAGCAAATCAATTCCCCCTCCCTATTCTAAGAGTAACTCTCACTGATCATCCACTAGAGTGGAGCTGAAGCCTTGCACAACTAGGTCAATACTTTACCTTCATGACACAAATCAATGACCAAAGTCAAAAGTATTTTCCCAGTTCAAAGTTATTCCAAGTATGTTGCTGGGTCAACCACACACTAGTAGATTTTGTCACATTAGGCATTGCCTCTCTGTGCAAGTAATATCTGCAGCTGTCTCATCCTTTTCATCAGTTTCTCCGACTCTCCCTCCTGGTCACTGATGCCGGTGATTATTGGGCCTGGATGCTGCAAGTTCCAATTTAAATTTTTGCTTTAACATCAGACTACGCTTAGTTGGCATCTTCCTAATCTCTTACTCAATCTCTCCACACATTTGCCTTCCTCATGGCCCGTTTCGTTCCACCCTCAGCCCTCACTGTTGTTTCCACCCTCACCTTGCACTGGAAAGGTATCACCACAGCCCACGCTGGAGCCATAATTACATTTCCCAGGTAAGAAGGTCATTTATTAGGTCCTTCCCTGGTTCCTTCTTTTGTCATTTTCTGGGCATGGAGCCAGGACCTGGGCGTTTTGCCAGCACACATGCTACTCTTGCACCCCACCCTGGACCTCATGTGTTCCTGCCTACCTCACCTCTGGAGCCATGCTGGGGCCGCACCCCTCTCTACACCCCTGCTGTGGAGCCACTCCTGGTCCTGGCCACAACACCTCTGCCAGCCCTGCCTGGGATGCCATGCCCAGGACTGGGCTTCTCTACACTCGCTTGGCCAGGTGCTTCCCTGCCAGCTTCCTCCATGCATTTTGCCAGCATAGGAACACAGCTTGGTTCCTTCAAGGTCTAGTGCTTGATGCGTTGAATTCTGAATGCAAACAAAAAAGGTACAGAGATACATTTATAACTCACTCTGCTTGAGACAAGGAGAGAACACAAGCTGCATCAATCAGACATCAACAGGTTATGGATTTTTAATTGATTTGTAGGTTTACAGTGATAGACCATCCCCAGACATATCAGGCTCCTCCACAGGTATGTGTGCTGGCACAGATGCTCCTCTCCTCTCACAACAGCACTTGTAGCAGTAGAACATGCTCAGCCCTTGCACTGGGTCTGATTGGGATGGAGTTAACTTTCTTGTGTTTCCTGTTTGGGCCTGAGAGAGTGTTAGTAACACACCAGAGTTTTGGATGTTGCTGATCAGTTTTTGTACAGCCTTAGGAATACCTTTATTTATTTTTTTTAAATTCCTCTATTCTGCCCCACCAGCGAATAATCTGGGGGTACACAGGAAGCTGGGGCAGGACACAACCAGGACAGATGACCCAGACTGACTGAAGGGATTTTCCATGCCATGCAACGTTGTGCTTAACTATGAAATCAACAGGAGAGATGTTTTTGGTTAAAGCAGTTGTCATCACAAGTAACTGTTATGTGTGATGAGGTCCTGCTTCCCAGGAAGTAGCTGGACACCTTCTGCCAATGGGAAGTAGTGAATTAATTCCTTGTTCTGCTTTGCTTCCACAAATAGCTTTTCTTGTCCTATTAAACTCTTTATCTCAATCCAAGTTTTCAGCTTTTGCACTTCCAAGTCTTTCCCCCATTCCTCTTGGGAGAAGTGAACAAGGGACTAGGTCTAGGCTCAAAGTCAGCCACTACAGCACACAAACTACTTTTGCCTTGGCTGACAAAGTCTTTTTGTTGTCCTGGATGAATACAGATCTGTTCTTTGCCATCAGGGCTGATGGAAAACAGGTACACGTGTCCCCATGAGGACATGGAGGAGGAACTGGTTTTGCCTCTCACCTTGAATGCGGAGGTGTTTGAATGAAAATGTATTTCTGCTACTCTGACTTAATCATGCATGAGATGAATTAATTGCAAAGTCAAATAATTATTTATTTCTCCTTTTTGAGCATCTTCTACCAAGCATCACAATGCCAAGGAAATTAAGGAGAGAGGAAAATGTTTTGCTGTTCTGGGTAGCAGAACTCAGCTCGTCCTTAGAAACTGTCTGCTTTTACTTTACTAATCTTCTCATCCCCATCCCCTGGACGGCATATCCAGCTCCTAACAAGATCATGAAATTTATGATCACACAAAATGTGGATACTGTTACCAGAGGCTGTCCATACAGGGGAGAGAAGTTAAGTGTGATAGGCAGCTCCTTACTGCCTCCATATTAATTATTTGTCCAGCTGCTGGCAGCTGCTGCTGTTGTTGAGTAATAGTGTGTCACCCAGGTAATGCAACACGTCACTTTTGAATGGGCTACAGCACTTAGGTAGTCCATTCTGCCAGATTACAGTAGTCAATGCTATAAGTGCCATTTTTTATTTCCTGGGGCAGCAACTGATCTCCAAAACAAGCTGTCCCAGTATTGCAAAACGTGGCATATAGAAAATTTTCTTAAGAAAGTACGTTCTTTGATGTTTGCTCTTTGTGTAATTTTAAGCCTAATCAACAAGAAAGAAAATTTAATCCATGGAACAGATAGCAGCTAACAAGCTCTAAGGGATATCTGGGTGTTAGAAAGACAAATTAGTTGTCAGTAGGACTGCATTGTTAAGGTTTAGGGCTTGACAAGCTTCAGTGATCTCAGATCCAGAGGGAGGTTACTAAAGTATGGGAAGAAGAGTGTACCACTGATAGAGGGCACAAAGAATGCAGAATCTGTGGGCCACCAGGAAATTTGGCAGAACAGACAAGATAAGGAAAAAATTAATAAAGCTAACTCAACAACTGTGCTGAATCAGCCTCAGCTGGGGAAAGGTAATTCTGGTAGTGGGAGACTGACCATGACTCAGGGCCCACTGATTCCTAAAGCCCACAACTCAAGAGAGAAGAACGACTGAGAATCCTTAACCAATAGAAGATTAGCACCACTACATAAGGATCTCTGTACTGCAATGGGTCTGGTAAACAAGGGCCTGCAGGCTAGGCAAGTCATTGCAAATTAGCCCATGAGAGCAGATAGCATTTCCATCCTATATATGGCATAAAAATAATTATTGTGCAATTCCACTGTTTTGGTAATGTCTGTTGCCATGCCGACCCTGTGGCAACATTTCCACCATCAAACCCAGAGGAGTACATAAACGTGAGTGTTTACTGAACACGTGCATCTTAAATCCCTTTGCCTTTAAAGCCAAGTCATTACTAAGGCTGTGCCATCTTGGTTCTATATTTTTCTTTTGCTCTTAAGAAAGAAGTTTCTATGTAGATCTTCTAAGCTTGTAAATAAAACAAGTTAAAACTGCTTAAGTTTCTTCGACATCTCTTGTGCCATCAAAATTACTTTTACTAGATTTTTTGGGGTGGTAATTAAAGGAATCAGACTCATCCTATCTTTATAGTGTTATGAAACTTGTGTGTGATTCTTTCATCTGATGAAATAGACCAGTATAAGGCAAAATTTATGGATGGTGTTACAAGAAAATGAGAACTTACGTAAATTTTTCGGCATGTCACTGGTCATTGTACCAAAAAACACTAGAAAATGCTGCAGTTGTATCAATATAACTTGACCATATACTTGAATATAACTATAATTTGTATGTGTGTGTATGTGTGTGTATGTGTGTGTGTGTGTGTGTGTGTGTAGCCTCTAACACCTTCCCTGTGGAGTATTGATACAATTTCTCAGTTTTTCATTATTCCTCATGAAAAAATAAGTAATGGATTTCATAGCACAGTCATTTTTTCATGCACAGAAACTTCACATCCTTTTCAGTATGGAATACAAAGTCTGTATGGTCCATTAAAAAAGTGATAATTTGCAAGAAAACTACCAGTGTAGTTACTTTAATTGGAACAGAAAAAACTTCTTAATTCTGCATCCCTTCAGGAGTCAGGGTTTTCCTTAGTCTGCACCAAACATTTTTAAATACAGGTTGACACAATTAGAACAATTCAAGCACAGATTTATCCAGAAGGAGAGTACCAAAGGGACTGACGTTACCCTGCTAACATTACACGCTATCATCTCCAGTGCTCCCCACTAAAGAGCTCTGCAGAGCACACAGTTCTCCCTTACAGGCTTACACAGACCAGCTATTCATAAGTGGCTGGACTAGGTGCTACAATAAAGGTAGTCAGGATGTTGTGTGGATGAAAGCTAGGTATGGAACAGTGGCCTAGTTTACAGCAGAGCTGCTTGTTTAGCAGAAAATCTCATACCACAAGAATGGGGTAGGCTAAATAAAAGAAAAAGCATTCAATTTTGCATCGTTGTTTCTAATGTATTGAAGTTGCTTCTATTTCCCCACCAATTTGAATCCTCTTCATTTACTGCCAGGTGCACTGGAGAGAGTCCTTTGCTTTCAGCCCCTCTGTACTGATGCATTTCTTTTAATTTAATCCTGTTATTAATATGCAGAGTTGCTACTTCAGTGTTTAATATGTTTAAAATCCTTCCAAGCTGACCTCTTTTGCCTTTGCATCAGGGTTGTCAAACAAGTGTTGTCTGGAGAGCTTATAACACACAGTTCTCAGCAAAGAGCCAAAGCAAGGCAGCCTCCTCTCTCTCATGCAGCTCCTGGTAATGTTCTGTCTTCTCAAACATGTGTTACTCTGAAGCAGATTTACAGGTAGTAATAGAAACTGAATTAGATAATAGACGTGTAGTGTTTAACTCCAGGGTTTGTAAATCTTACTCATGTGCTAGTTCCTTCTTTTCACAGAGTTCCCTCTCTCTCCTCCTTCAATACCTCTGTGCCACTTGCACATCAAATCAATGAACTGTGAAGCCAGTTAGGTATTTGGCATGAGTTCATCAAGGAGAAAAGAGAACACAAATCTTCTGGCTTCATCTCTCCCAGCAAAGGCCCCTGTGTTACATGTCATGGTCACAGTCATGTAATGCACACCCACTGTTTCCTCAGTCCCTCACATTAAGACAGGAGTGGAAGCAAACCCTGGCTACATAGTAAATTTTCAATGGTTTCATTTGGATAGCCATTCATTTCCATCTCTGATAGTAGGGCCTGAAAGTTTATATCAGATTTTTCCAACCACAACTGCATTGCACTCTGTGTTATAAATAGTACAATAAGCCTATTGTTACCTGGGGTCCAGCACTGAGGAGTTCTGCAAAAGTGACAGTGCAAAATGAGTTTCAGAGCTGTCACTTAAATGGAGTGATAACATCCTGCTGGACTTCATTTAATATATTCCAAGTATTAATTAAAGAGCTAATAATCCTGTGGAAGGGAAAAACATATGTATTTCTTGATGTTACTTCAATTAGAATTATTAAAGACAGTTATCACTAAGGATTTATTGATACTGCTTACATATTTAATTTATAAGATGGAAGGGGAAAAAACTAATTTACAAAAAAATCCTGTTCAAAATATAACCTGTATTTATAGAATATTATTTCTCATTAAGCATTGGGTATCCATTTCTCCTTGAATTTAATTAACTATACTTGATTAAAGAGTGAACAGCAGTAATTGACAAGACTCATTAAATTCCCCTTAAAACGTACAGCTATGGACTTCAATGGGAGTTTAATCAAACTCTAAATTAAGAGCAAGATTGCTTCAAGATTAAAACAACTTGTTTCAAAGCCTGGGGACAGTGTGTTCAATTTTATACTGTATTGGTATTCTTCTTTTATTAAGTGTACAAACAGATGGGATGAGATTCCTCTCACCCAGCTTTAAATGTATACAGTTTACAGTTTGGAGCTAGTCATGCTAGACTCCCTTTATGCTCAATGGAGAGAAACAGCTTCTTTTAGGCCATGATTCACCTGACCTATTTAAATGTCTACTTTAGAATGAGATAAATTGTGTCCTATAACCATGTGGTCTTCATTGAAAATAAAACTAATTAGGCTAATTCATTTAAAGGGAGCTGTCTGCAGCACAAGTGTTTACATTTAGTAAAATTATTACTTTCGTTGGCAGATGAAGGTATTTAGACTCATCATCAGTGTATGTAGATGAGGATAAGCTAGGCAGTGGAACTGAAGAACAAATGTGTATTTTACCTGATCTTTCAGATGGAACTTGATTGCTACACGCAAGGCAAAGGCAAAATGTTTTAACTCTGTAATATTCCTTGTTCTTCTGATATGCTGTATTTGTAGCTGACCAACATCAAAAGTAACTCTTATTTAAAAGAAGGATGTGAATGGGCTACTCCTTCCCCTCCACTGTTAGGGATATTTATGCAAACACAATAGAGAAAGGATTTTATTCTTGTGATATTTTTATTCTTGTGATTCTCTTGCAATAAAAGCACTCTTGGAATTAAGTGCTAAAAATGATCACAGAATTATCTGTCATATAATTAAGTTCAAGACAAACTGCTGCTTTGCTGGAATGAAAGGCATTTTTATGCCAAAATTTATATTAATTTCCCCTGGCATATTCACAGAGGCATTTTGATTTAGCTATATCACGGTGGCTGTACCTTGTTCTCCAAGACAGAGCATGTAAATAAAGCCAAGATTTTCTCTGGGGCATTAATAATTGTACTGGTTTCAGGGTTTAAACAGAGTATGATATGGTTTTAGCTCAGAAACAATTTTCCTAAAGATATCATTAAGATTTTCTGTTATGGAACTTTATTATAGATTGTGAGATTTTTTTATTGTTTAATTTATTTTCATTTTCTTAATTAAATGAAAATTGAAGTAATAATTTTTGTAAAATTTATTTCTTTTCTTCCCCACCCAGCGCTGGAAATCATTAAACTCTAAAGACACTAATCACAGTTGCTGGTAGTGACTCTCTCTGATCATCTGCTTATTAGTCTGTAGTAAAAGATGACCTGATATATACGATGAAACAAACTTCTTCATGATGAGTTATATTTACATCTTGCTGTCAGTACACAGAAGCATTTTTGTCCCTGATAATTTTTGTTTTGAGGAGATAAATGTGACATATATGCTATAAACCACTTGGAATCACAGAAGCATAAAGTAATCTAGATGCTCTGGGACCCTGTCAGGTTGAATTCCCTCTCAAAGCAGGGCTAACTCTGATGGTAGATGCTCCATGCCTTCCACAGTTTTACATATCTGCAGCTTTCCTAGACAACTTATTAAAGTGTTGGATCAGCCATGATTCCACCATTGGAAGTGTTCAAGGTCAGGCAGGGTGAGGTTTTCAGCAACTTGATTTAGTGAATAATAATGTCCCTGCCCATGACTGGGGAAGATGGACTAAATGATCTTTAAAAGTCCCTTTCAACCCAAATAAATCCAGGATTTTTTTTTTTTTAATAATGCTGAATTAGAATTTTTTCATGGAATTTATGTCCATTATTACTTGTCCTTTTGTTTTGGATCTCTGTAGGAGATCTGTAACCATCCACTAAGAAGTTGTACACAAGTAAATTTTTTTAACCTTTTCTTCAGACTGAACAAACTCATTTACCTCACCTCTACTCGTGTCACAGGCTACAGTTCTTTGGTCAGCTTTATGCTCCTCTACTGGACTTGTCCCCATATGCTAAAACTTCCTGTATTCGGGAGTCCAAAACTGGACGCAACATTCCAGATGCAGTCTCTTGAGTTCACAAGGAAGTAACTTTCCCTGGCCTGCTGGCTACACTCTTAATAATGCAGCCCAGCATGCAGTTAGTCTTTGTTGCTGCAAGGACACATTGCTGGCTCATGTTTGGGTTGTTCACCATGACCCCCAGGTCCTTTCCCAAAAGATTCTGTTCTACCCTGTCAAATTGTACAGTGCCATTGTATCATAGAGCTTTAGATGAGGCTTTACTTGCCTTTTTTAACTGGCTTTTTTGGTTGGTTGGTTGGTTTTATTTAATTTGCCTTTTTGGACATCAAGAAGTTTCTGTCAGGCTGTTTCTCTAGCCTGTTGAGATGGCCCTGGACAACTGCCCTACCCTCCAGCATGCCATCTTTTCCTCACCATTTAATGTCACCTGCTAATGAGGATGCATTCCATTTCATCATTCAGGTCATTAGTGAAGAAGTTAAATACCACCGGGGTCACAATCTAATGCAGAAGAATACCACTCTTAATTGGCTACCAGTTAGAATTTCAGCTACTAACCAGAACTCTTTGAGCCTGATGGTCCAATCATTTGTTTCATTAATCTCGTAGACAATCCATCCTGTCCATGTCTCTCAAACATGGTAACAAAGATAAAACCAAACATGGTCTTGATAGTCTTGCTAAAGTCAAAATAGCCAATATCAATTCCTTGCCTTTCATCCCCAAAGCAGTCATCATTGAAGGCAGCCAGGTATCTGTGGTAAAGCCGTGCTGGTTGCTCTAAAATTGTATTAGGGTTTTGGGGGTTTTTTTGTGAAAAAACAAATATATCACCCTACACAACTAAAACAGTTCCAGGGACTATAGATGTCATGATGTCCTGCTTTAACCCCATCCAGCAAGTAAGCTGACTCCCAGAGGCACAGAATCAGAAGAGTAAAAGTGAGAAAACTGGTGGGTTGAGATAAAAACAGTTTAATGGGACAGAAGAGGAAGTAAAAAATAAGTGTTAATTACCATAATAATAGGAATTAGAATATACAAAACAAGTGATACACCACTTGCCAGGTGATGCCCAGCCATTCCCAAGAGCAGCCCCTGGCCAGCTTTTGCCCTGATTTATATACAGAATGATGTCATGTGGTATTGAATATCCCTTTGATCTTCAGGGCCAGCTGTCCTGGTTCTGTCTCCTCCCAACTTCTTGTGCCTCTCCAGCCTTCTTGCTGGCAGAGCACGAGAATCTGAAAAGCTGAAAAGTCCTTGACTTGGTAGAAACACTACTTAGAAACCTAAAGACATCAATGTGTTATCATACTAAATCCAAAGCAGAACAACATACCAGCTACTAAGAAGAAAATTATCTATCTCTCTATCTATGTATCTATCTATCATCTATCTATATCTATCTAGCTAGCTAGCTAGCTAGCTAGCTATCTATATAGCTAGCTAGCTATCCCAGCCAAAATCAGGTCAGATGCAGCAGTCGGATTTGGGCTAGCTTTAATGTAAGAGCACATGCAGAGGGAAGCACAGGGACATTTGAGTATGTCTTCACTATCATATGAGATTTTACTTGAATTTGCATGCCTTGCCTATGTTTCTCATGTGCTGGTTCACATAAACCTGAATCTAGCATAAGCATGAAAGCTAGCTGGATAAGAAATTAAGATACAACTAGAGAAGTTTTGAGTTTGAATTTAATTCCTGAAAGCAATTTGGATGCAAAAATGCACAGGTCATTTGAATTGGTCTGCTCCTGTTGGGGGTTAGGTTTGTTCCTTTTTTACTTACAGAATTTTTCCCCATAAGTTGCTAGGAGACTAATCAAACCAAGATAACTCCCAGTCCTATAAAGTTGTCCTATCATACAGAGCAGCCTCATCTATCCATCTGTATGCCCTCATCTCTTGACACCACTCTGCTTCAATTCTGACACCCCTCTTTTAGCTGCTGGTGGTGAACTGCAAAATTTTTAAGACACTGATGAAGAACAGTTTGGTATCAACAGGGGATCTGTTGGCTCCTAAGGTTAAAATTTCTAGTAGTAAATATCCAAAAACTATTTGAGGACAGCCACTCCAACAAACAACAATCCTCAGGAACTTCTTATCTAAGACAAGGAGCCCTCCATATGAAATACATGAAACACGTATTCCTGATTACAGCCATGGGTCTGGAATCCAGAATGATGGCCCCTTATTCTTGTACTTGAAGAAACACCAAATTCCTTTCCACCATTTCTATGACACATAGAAATATAGAATATATAGGACTCCATGTTCTAATTCCCTAATTTATATGGAGAATATATATGAATTTATAATCAGAATATATATGCAGAAATCTAGGTTCATGTGGTATAGGAATATGTAATATAATCTATGTTCCGTACAGAATTCCATATTCATATATAAGCTGTAAGAAAACTATGGAGTTTTTTGCTTTTCTAATAAATTCCAATATTTGGGTTCCTTTTCTGATGTTTTCACAAGTTATGCATATCATAAAGACCTTGAATCCAAATGGTAATAGTCAGCTCAGAGTCCATTGCTTACTGGTGAAAGCTGCTTGTATGAGAAGCCAGGGTTTTTTTCCACCACATTTCCTGGTCATTCTGTCTTACAAAAGCCTCTTGTGGTCCTTCCCAGTATGCCTTTGTCCTTATTACCCTGAATGGCTTCATATCACATATCTTTCCCACCATACCAGCAAACTTGCTCACCTCACTGCTTGTTTCTTTTCCAGGTCACCTAAGAGGGTGCACAGAGCTCTGGGAAAATCACTGGTTACCAGTGGTTGTGGCCAGTTATTACCACTGACCTTCCACTATAATAAGTAACCTGTCCTCTTACCCTCTATTTCCCAAGTTGTAATCTGTTATTGACCCATAAAATGACTTTTTATTTTTTCTCATAACTACTAAGTTTCCTTGGAAGCTGTTGATGATGGTACTATGAAACGTCTTCAAAAGAACAAGCAGGTTACATCAACATGGCTTTGTACAAATATTTGCTGCCATCCTTCAAAAAGAGCACTGTCAAGTAGGAGTTTTGTTTTTAGAAGTCATACTGAGTTTTCCATAGTGCTTCTTTTATATAGTAGTTGTTGATCAGCCTTAGAGACTGTCTGATGCGCTTCTTGGTGTGCTGAAGAAGGGTTTAGTCCTAGGTTAGAGATCTTCAGCAAGTTGTTCCTCCCTGCTGGTTTTTTTCTTTTTTTTTTCTTCCCTTTTTTTAATATGTTATCAGCCAGGATTTATGAATTTTTCTGTTTTCCTCATTTGGATATGACTACAGTGTTTTAAAAGTTGCCTTCTCGCTTCTGATGACATCTCTTCCTTATTGTTTAGTCATGCCTGATTCTTTGTACCTTTACTCAAGCCTGTCTTAATAGGTTGCATGTACTGGCATATGACCTAAATATATTAAATGTATAATTCTCCCGTGTCCCAGGTATTGGCCTCTGGTCATTATGTTTATGCACATATTAGTTAAGGAGGAAGAGAAGCTTGCCTAGTTTCTGCCAAGAGAGCAGGTGTTATATGCAGTACTAGTCAACTAGTCCTCTGACAGTCAAGACATGAGACCTATAATAAAGCAGAAACCCTGCATAATTTCAACCAAACATGTTTGGCCTCCCATTCCAAGTGGTGGTTTTATATTCCAGAGCTGCAAAGGTAACAATGCCTCTTCATATGCCTCTCCCGGCTGCAGCCCTCTGCTGCAACACCCTACAAGCCCAATCTGTCTTGCCCTGTGAGGGATCCTACTCAAAATAATCTCTTCTCCCCAGTCCAGAGAAGGTGCTGTCCCATTGAGTATTACAAAAGAAATTAGTGATTAACTGAATCCTAAAAATAAGAGAGGAAGAAGGATAGACATTCATAAGAAAAAAGCAAAACAAAGGGGTGTCATTGATTCATTTTCCAAAACAGTGCCAAATACTCAGAGGGGCAGTGTCATAAAGTGCCAGGGTCAGACTGCAGCCACCATTTTAGAGATCTCTCTCATGACCATCTTTCCTCGCTGCTATGCAATGCTAATATGCTTTTGGGACATCACTCTAACCTTCCTTCGGGCAGGCAAAAACCAGATCATATTTTGCTATGATGTCCTTATGTCATTCTAAGGGATCAATAGAATCCTATTTCAGCAGAAACAATCCTGCACAGGAAACGAATTGAAGAGTCCATGAGTCCATACCGACAATGTATGGGGTAGGAAGGTCTTAGAGCAAGAGGCAGCAGCAGCAAACAGTACTTGTAAGGTGAGGAAATGTGCTGTGTGGGCAGAGCAGAGTCTAAAAATGGGGGAAGGGAGCAGCCCACATTCCAGGGATGGGGAGGAAAAAAGAAGCAGATGAATGACAGACTCAGCAAGAGGAAGTGCTTGAAGAGATTGAGAAAAGGAGCAGTCTGCAGCCACACAGGCTCCAAGATACGACTTGGGAACACAGTGTACCTTGAAGATTGGCTGCCCCTATGGGAGCAGATCTGCTGCCTGTGGCATTTACAGGGTGGTCAGTGATGGTCTGCACCCCACAGCCTGCTCAGCCTGGTCTTGGCTCCCACCTTGCCTCCCAAGAGGCTGTGAAGCACAAAAACAGCTAAAAAACCACAAACAGCATTTGGATGTTGATGTCCAGGCAATCTTCAAAGTATACCACTTCACAACTGAAATGCCTAAATGAAAGTCCAAAGCTCTTTTGAAGTGGGAGTTGAGGGCCCAGTGGAAGATCCTGAAGGACACTCACTGCTCAGTGGAGATGCTGAGCTGTGGCAGTGGGAACCATACACTGCAAGCCTCCATGTCCCTGAAACTCAGATGGATCTCCAGATGTTATCACACATCAACAAATAATGACTATTAGAATAAACAGAGGTATAAACAATGGGCTTGTTAAACAGAGGAGAGGCACTGCTTTTGTCCTTCTGAGTAGTATGATCCAAGTATTTTTCAGCTAGCCTAGTGTTGGAAATATTTATTTCAAAAACAATAAGCAGATTTAGTACATTTTAAATGAAAGACTCTCCATATTTGTTCTTTGCCTTGTCGTAAAGCCATTCTCACTTAATGCAGGGAGTTAATTAAACCAGCCTTCACTAATCTGGCTGACAATTTAGACAGTAATTAGTGCAACAGGAACAGACAAGACCTTACAGTTCTTTCAAGCCTCAAGGCTGATACAAGCCTCAAGGCCAATTGCTGCAAGATTTACCCAACCTTTCTGTGCATTCCTCTCAATTCCTTAGGTACAGACCAGCTTTTAGAATCAATCCTTCTGGCTTTTCAGAACCCTATACTTTGAATTTCTCCACTGAGAACAAGTGGAGTTAGCAACACCCATTAGTGCAGCAGTATTTGTGAAATGCAATTTTTGAAGAATTTGCCCTATAATTAAAGTATATGTGTCAGCATCCTCTTTAGTGGCATCGGCAATTAACATTACTAATGATGTCTCATGTCTGCAGCCTCTCGTGCCATTTTGGCCCTCTGTTTCAGGTTTTTAAACCGGAAAACACTACTTATTTACGGGAAACACTTCTGTATCTTCCTGGAACAGCTGTTAGTTAAAAACCCTGGAAAAAATTTAAAGCATGTATCTTATCTTAGGTTTATGGAGCAGAAATTAAAGCACATAAGAGCTAGAGACTCTAAATACTGGAATACGGGCAGTGTTTTCTTGCCATCGTGACCCATATATGGAAAAAACATAAATGGTAAGTGAGGTGGAGTAATGAAAAGACATTTGGAAAAGTGGTTACTTTTTACAAAATAAATTTCTGGTAAAAGACTCCATAGATAAGAGTTGTTTCTAGTCCTGGTCCAACACACATTTTGTATGCTTATGTGATGTACCAAAGATGCTGTGTAAAATGAAAGTCTTCTTATTATACAAATGGCTATGCCCAAGTCTCTAAATATTTTGGATAAAAGCCATTGAAATAATTATCATTGTGAAGTCTTGCAGCATCCCTCTAAAGCCATTAGTGTATGTACTTGTCACTCTTCTAAACAATTCCATTGCTTTGTACACAACAAAACACATTTCTTTCTTATTACCTGAAAAAGTATACATTGCTTATACATTAAATGAACATCTTGTTCCTGTTTCCCTCTGCACTAAAAATATGCCAACAAGTATTTTTAAAAAATGCACCAATTAATCCAGTTTCTAGAAATGAAGAAAAAGAATGACAGAAACTTAGAAATACAAGTCCATTCTTGACTTACATGCAGGACAGATGCAATTATAGATAGTCACCAAATTTGTGGGGAAATGTCACCCTTTATTTGTAAGAACTGTAATACATAACTTCCTTTGCAAAACCATAAGAAAGTGCACAGCTTTCCTATATATTCTGTATGTATGTTTTTATTTTTCACCATAGAATCACAGAATGGTTTGGTTTGGAAGGGACTTTTAAAGGTCATCTAGTCCAACCTCCTGCAACGAGCAGAGACATCTTGTAAGTTTGCACAATAATTTAAAAGACCACAATTCACCAATAAGATGAAACATTGTTTTTAAGGCAAGTGTGGGCATTGATGAGCTTCATTGCAATGGATATACAGAAAAAAATGTTACCATGTTCTGCCCCAGCTCTGGGAGCAGATTCATCATGATGCAGAAGCACAGTGAGCAACTGCTTCCCATATCCTGCAGGTGCCAGTCAGAAAGGGAGAGTGATGTCTAATTCATTGCCTGGAAGAGTCCCCGGGAGAACTCCATACACTCAGCTTCTGCTGGTGAAACAATCACCCTGTTATGCTCAGTGCAACAGAATGGGAAGGACAGGACATTTACTCTTAGAGGGAAGTTCTCCTAGTGAACTAGGGACAGCTGTGGCTCTTGCACCTTTAGAAACAACTTAGAAATGCTTAGACTTTGCCCAGAAGCATGTCCCATACACTATTAAAAATTCACTGTCTTTTCTCTGTTGTAGACACACACTCTCCACATAATAATTCTTCATAGTTTGCTTTTTTATGTTTTCATCAATTGTCTCACAGCCTTGCTTCTGTTGTTTGGTTACCAGGAGTCAGGTAAGTTTCTCTTTGGGTCAGACAAATTGTGCCAGAAGCTCTGCAAA
This sequence comes from Illadopsis cleaveri, assembly GCA_013399915.1. Lineage (NCBI taxonomy): Eukaryota > Metazoa > Chordata > Aves > Passeriformes > Timaliidae > Illadopsis > Illadopsis cleaveri. The sequence continues at coordinate 372,495 of VXBB01018435.1, forward strand.
AACAAAGAACCTCCTCCAACCTATTATTCCCGCTGTGCTCTAAGGCCATTATTTCCACTTGCACCACTCAACTCCCTAGTGGGGGAACATTCTCCCACAGCCCCACGTCAGCCTGCTGCAGGGTGGAAAGGTGGCTGCATGCATCACAGCCCAGCTCCTGCGGCACACTGCCCTGCCTTTTTCCACTGACTTGCTTTTCTATAATAAAAATTGTGTTTTCTTTCATAGAATTAGAGAATATTAAGGGTTTGGAAGAGACTTTAAAGATTGTCCAGTCTCAATCCCCCCAGCCATGGGCAGGGACACCTCCCACTAGATGAGATGGCTCAAGGCCTTATCCATCCTGGCCTTGAACACTGCCAGGACTAGGGCATCCACAACTACCCTGAGCAACCTGTTCCAGTACCTCACAGTAAAAAAATATTCTTCCTAATATCTAACCTAAATTTCACCTCTTTCAGTTTGTACCCATTACTCCTTGTCCTACACCTTAGCTTTCCTTAGCTACACTAAGGAAGAGTCCCTCTCTGACTTCCCTGTAAGCCCTCTTCATGTATTGAACGGTTGTTACAAGGTCTCCACAACAAATCTTCTCTTCCACGCTGGAGAGACCCAACTTTCTTAGCCTGAAAAAATTAATCATAATTTTCCTTCTTCATCTGCAGTTCAGCCCTGAATAAAGCTCTTCTTTGATGGAAAATTTTCAAAGGACATTTTACAAAGTTTTCAACAAATACAGTGAACTAGTCAGACACATACGTTGGAAAGACACAGCAATTCTTGGTGCTCCCACCAACAGAGACCTGATAGAATGGAATCAGGATGAAATTATTTCTGAGATGTGATTATAACTCCCAGGTCAAGAACAAGAAGAGTTCTCTACTGTTTCTTCAAGAGAGTAAATAGGAAACATAGTCTTGTTGTTCCCTAGTGGAAAATTTGCCGCTTTGCATCCACACCGCAAAACTACGGGCATGTCCTCCTGCAGCGCCGGGACGCGGCGTGCTTCACGGAGGGGCTGCCGGGGGCCGAGCAGCGCCCGGGCGGAGCAGCGGTGCCACGGAGAACCGGGCAGAGACGTGGCGGGGTTTGCCCGGCGGCAAGCGGGCCGTCCGCGCCATGGGAGAACAGCAGCGGCCCCCACCCCGTGTGGGCGTGTGCTCCCCGGGCAGCGCCAAAGCAAACACGGAGCCGAGCGCCCAGCGCATCGCCCGACTCAACCGCGGGCCGCGAGCGGGACACGAGAGCGGAGATATCGGCAACTCCAACACGGACTCCGGTTCCGGCTCCGGCCCCTGCTCCGGCCCCGACGGCGGTGCTGCCTCCCCTCTCCTCCCTGCCCNGACCGCAGCGCCCCAGGGGCCAGATCTCAGTTTTCTGAACGAGGAGGAAGCCAGGGCGATTTTCCAGGTGCTGCAGAGGGACGCGGAGCTCCAGCGGGCAGAGAAGGACAGAGTCAGGTACCGGCTTTCACCCCCGTCCTGTCGGTGCCCGCCGCACCCGCGCGGAGGTGGAGGGCGCGGAACGGGGTTTGCGGAGGGCGCACGGCCCCAGCCCGGCGGCCCGGGGAGACGCTCGTCCCGACGGGGAGAGCGGGAAAGGAGGGGGTGGGTGAGCGCCCCGCGGGGAAGGGTCTGAGCCCGCCAAGGCGGCGCCGGGCTGCGGTGCTGAGCGGCGGGGAGAGCTGAGCTCCCGGCGGTCCTGCCGGGGCATCGGGGAGCGCCAGTGCTTCCCGCCAGTGCTGGCTGCCGCCGGAGCCGGCCGGCCGGGCACCTGAAGCATCGGGACGTTTGGGAAATGCGTGTTGTGACAGAGACGGCTCTGAGTCACGGCTGCGGCTCCCCGTGGCACCTCTCCTTCCCCGGGGAGGAGGAGGAGGCCGCTTCTGTTCTTCACCGTGCCGCTGGCATGGGGTGTGGGCTAAACACCGGTACCCGGGAGACCACGGCGACGGGGAAGTTGTGCTGGACCTTGCAGGGAAACGTGGCAGCTCTGCGGCTTTTGAGTTGATCCTGGCAGCTTTTGGAAACAAAGCCAGGCGCTCACCTGCCTGAAAGGTAGTTCACAAGACTCTTGAAAGTGATTTAGTTGAATTCTCTCTGCCTTATCAAGGTATAGGACACCTCGACCTTGCTTCTAGCTCATATTTCCCCTTTGTGCAAGCATTTATATTGAAAGTGAAAGCAAAGGTCGAGGAATTAATAGAAATTATGCTGGGAAATGAGCCGTTTATTATTAAAGGTTATAATTTCTTCCCACAGGTATGACTTTTGGCACATTGTGAAGTGAGAGGCAGTGTCCTCTCAGATTTGCAAGTGGGCACTTTTCACAAGTAATACTTTCATGTAAGATATAGAGGGAATGTTAATGAGTAACATTTGTGTCAAGTGGATTTTTGTACTGTGTATTTTTTATTTCAGTAAAGTGGATTTTATGGTGAGCATGGTTAAATATTATGTGTCAACAATGACTTACATCTAAAACTTGTCTTGGTTTTCTGTGGCATGTGAACCTGGGCTGAGTTAAGTTTCGCAATTTCTTTCTTCCATAATTTGGTATTAGTTTTCTTTTTCTGATTCATTTCTCTTCCATGTGTCTTATTATTACCCTCCCAAAAATGAGAAATATTTTGCTGGATATAGGGAATTACATAGCTGGAGAGCTGTAAGTTTAAAACTCTAAAGTTTTTGGGACTAAAGGTGAAGCAAATGCATTGAAACTTCCAATGCTGTAGAGAGCCTTGTGAAGCAGTAGCCTGCTCTTGAGCTTGAAGCTTTCACCTGCCCCCAAATTTGTGTTTGTTTCTTCGTCTGTACACTGAGGACTTTGTCAATAGAAAATGTTCTTTATGTGAAAGCTGTCAAAATAAACATGGTATAACAGGATGTTTCTGGTGATGCTTTACTGAGATGTAGTCAGTTTAAATCTCAGCTGAAGAAGTATTCACAAGTTGAGCAGAAGGTAGGTGAACTGTTCATGACCAAGGCGCCATACTGGAAATCTAGGTTAAACCCTGGATCTATCAAAGGTATGTGTCCTTGGGCAAGTTTCCTAATCTCTCCTGGCCCTAATAAAAGTACTTTCTTTCTTACTGCACTTCTCTACCTGATCTTATTTAGAATGTAAGCTCTTCAGGCCAGAAGACTCCCATCAGGAGCAGACAGGTTCCAGTCTGTGTGGTGTTGCCCTGTGCTACTGTAATCAAAGTAATAACACTGATCACCCTGGAGGGCCAAATCTTGCAGTTCCTATATGACCACAGCGAGCTTCAGAGGCTCTAAATAAAATTGCATTTGTTCCCCTTTGTCTCATATGCCTGCCTCCTTGTCATTCTCACTACTATTATTTTGATAATTAACTTCATAGACATTTTTTTCAGTTTAAAAGTTTTAAAAGAATGCCTGAGAACTGTGGCAGCCCACTCTTGGGATATTTTCAAAGTGTGATTTTGAAGCTATTTGACTGATGCTGTCAATCAGACAAGGCATGTAGGAGACACTGTGGAGTGGAAGGAATGATTTTATTAAGACTACTCTTTTTGCACAAAGTTGGTGAAGTGAGTTGCCCTTCAAACTGCTCTTGAGCATGGTTTTAGAAAGAGCTGGTTGGAGCTGGGCAGGGCCAGTGAGCAAATAAATAACAACCGGTGGTCAGTAACAAATTGGTAACATGTTTTTGGTGACCATCTGTATTTACAGTATAGCATGTTCCTGTATAGACCAATCTAGACTGGATTGACAGAGGGGATGAGGCTTTTGCTGGCAGACCAAAGTCAGGTTCTAATGACTGCGCTGATCTTGTCCATACTGTTTGATGTCATACAAGCAAACACATAGCTGTCTGCCAGTCTCTTAAAAGATCAATGAAAAATTGAAATTCATTCCCAGATATAACTCTAGAATCCAAAAAGCAGGAACAAGCTACATTTGTTATATTGAAAAATGTTAACACCAGTTAATTTTGAAAGCTGAAATAAGAAATAAAATCAGAAGATGAATTTTGACATTCTCTGTATTTTACTGTGACTTCCTCAAATGTGTTGAGCTTGCAATTTTTTCCTGACAAAATTTTCTTTTCTTTTCTTGTTGCTCACCTACACTGGGTAGAACTAGATCTCTCTTCATCCAGACAGCTCATGCCTTTGTGAAATGGAGTGTATAATGGGGATATTTTCTGGGGAAAGTTTGCTTTATACAGCCTCTCTCATCTCCCTTTCTCTTTGTAGCCTTTGTATAGAACAGGAACGTGTGAACACATCTGTGTAATTCTCAGTTCTGCTTGGTGCTTCCCCTCCTGTTGCTGCTGATGCCCCAGCACATTCTCTGGGTACCATTGGCCCTTTTTTGGCTCCCTTGGCAGCCTTCAGACCTCTAAGCCTGGCCTGGGACACCACTCAGTATAGCTTTTGCTTTTATACAGAAGTGAACTGTATGTCCTGTTGGACCTCAATTTGTTCTTGCTATGGGCAGGGAGCAGAACTCTTGCTGTGTCCTGGCCTGGTGGTTCCCAGGACTGGAATTTTTGGCCTGTTCTCTCCTCCCAGTGCCCTCTCGTGGCTCCTCTCAGCAGTACTTTGAGCAGCCACCACAAACCAGCTGTACCTGCCTCCTTCTCCTTGAAACAAGTTCAGAGAAGCAGCAACAGTCAGCTTTGGTATAACTCATATGGCTGCTCATTGCTATATACACCAAAAATACTTCAGAATCTTATTAATCACGTTATTTAACAATTTAAAAGAAAAAATATGTGTTAGTTATGAACTTGGGTAACACTTGCCTTCAGATTTCTTTGCTCATCCAATACAGTTTCATTCATAGTACTGGTTCAAAGAAAATTTCATTTATCCTAAGTGTTAGTGTGGAAGAGAGATGAAATTTAGCGTTTTTATATCAATATACATAAATTGTTCCATAATAGTATTTGCAGTATTAAGGCACAATTCCAACTCAAGTAATGAAATGCTATTTAATAAGCCTGGTTAATGAAACTGATGATTTTACAGATGCTTGTGGAAGGAGGTTCCTTGTCACAAATATTTCAGTTACAATTAGGTGCCCAGGAGAAGACAGGGAGGAATATAGCGTGTTCACAGTGCAGTACCATGTTCAGATGGCTCCCCAACAATTCAGTTTCCATAAGAACACAATGAATGCACAGTTATTAATATCACAGATCAACTTTCTGTATGTAAAGAAATAGGCCTGAAAATCACAACATAAAAACATTCAAGATACTATTTTGCTTACGGTTTCAAGACTTCAGCCTGCACTCAGCTCATCTTCTTAAGCTTTGTTCTGCAGCTGCTGGGGATAGAAATGAAAAAAAGAACTGACAGCTAATATTTGCACAGAGACCTCCAGGTCCCAAAGGCTAAACAAACCTGTAGGTGCTTCTCTTTTCTGTCCTTTATGATGAAGCAAATGGGCAGGGTGAAGTGAGCTGACTGCCTTCCGTCTCTTCAGGACAGCACTTCAGAGCCTGGCAGGTAGCAGAGGGACTGGCAGTCCTTGTAGGAAGTCTCAGCAGCATTAGGGCATGAAGCTATGGGATACAGAGGTGGAGCTAACGCCTTTTATCTCCAAGGCAGCTCCTCCCTCTGCAGTGTGGAGAGGCAGACAGTGCCCAAGCAGGTGTCATTCCAGTCAGCTTTGGGTCTCTGATGTCTCATAGTGTCTGAGCACTGGGTGTTGAGATGCACCTCCACCCCTGGAGCTGCATCAAGGCCCAGAGAAAGCAGCTGAGATGAGAAAAGCCAGGAGACATGGAGCCAGCTACTTAAAAGAGGCAGCAGGTAGGGGAATGTGGCATGGGAGCAGGTAGCTGGTACAGTTGCAGATTGTCCAAAAAATGAACAGTTGGAAGACAGAGTAGAAGAGCTAGGATAAATAGAAAATGCATGTAAAAGGGCACAAAAGCTCTGTATTCTTAAATAATTTTATTTAGGAGATTTGGCTGTTTTATGTAATGCTCCTATTACAACTGCATGCTATAGTCTTGTGCTGTTTTATTTTTATTAATCCTTGAGAGAAAGGGAATACTGTTATTTTCACTTTCAAATGAGATATTGAAAACAACTGAGATACTGAGCTACAGAATGGGGAAATGAACCTACCTCCACTAACAGCAATTTACTCTCTAGATCGTGTTTTGAGAACTATGCATGCATTATTTAAAGATTTTTTTTTTCTTTTTTTTTAATAGGAAAAATGGCAAAAATTAATTTCCAGCCCTAGAACATATCTGGCACATCAGCCACTGTCTATGACTAGGAACTGAAAAAAGAGGAAAGGGAAATTGAGCTTTTAAGAGAGGATAGCACTCATTCCATTTGGTTTTATTTGTTTTGCTCTTTTCCAGGTTTGTTTATGCTTTTTGGGGGAGGTTTTAGTAGATTTATTTTGCAGATGACAATGAGAATAGATGGCAGCAAAGCAAAGGGTTTTTTTAATTTACCCTCAAATTTGAAGATGAAAAGCATATGAAATTAATTGGGAGGTACAGTCAGCACCACTCAGTGCTTCACTCTTGCTGACCCATTAACAACATTTGAGTGTTGTGGGAAAGATGAATCCCCTTGTTAGACTGTTCTAGACAGTCTCTACAATAAATCATTTGGACATAGTTACTTGTTTCAGCACACAGCTGTTCATACTGCCTCACGGCAGATCATTTACTGCGATCATTTGTTGCAAGTAATTCCTTACTGCATTCCCTTGACCAACATTTGCTCTCACAGGTCTGACAATAGAAGGTGGGAATAAAATCCTGTGTTGGAAACATTTTTTCACCTTCTTTTGGGAAGACATTTGTTGCAGAAGTGCAGACATACTCAGTTTTGTATGTATTTGAGTATATTCATACTCGGTGTGTCAATTATATTATCTTGCGTACAGTTTGAGGGGTCTGCCATTGCAGGCATTATTTTGTCATATTCACAAAAGCAATCCTGTTTACTTTCTGGAAGACCAAGAATAACTTCTTGGGTGTTAGAGATCTACATTTGGGGCTCAACTCCTCATAATTACAGAGAATTTTTAAAATCAGCTCCAAAATACAGGAGCTGCTTGGGTGAGGAGAGCAGACAGGATACCAGACCAGCAATACTTGGGTATATTGTTCCAGTGGAGCTCCCTCCCTGAACAAAGCATTAATAAAGAAATTCTTTCATAAGAGATACTCCACCCAGGAATGTTTCAGGGCTCAAGTGTTCTATTGTGTCTTGTTTGTGGAGGAGATACTATTATTACTTACCACTGATAATATGCCACCGGCCTGTTTAGTGGTTTGTAAACACTAATGAAAATAGGTCCTTGAAGCCCTGAAGGGCTAACATACTAAAGAAGTGCCAATAGAACCATAAATGGCAGGGAAGACGGGGATTTAAAAACCTTTACTTGGTTTGGTAAATAATTACTATCATAAGAATCCCATTTTGGGACTTCCCTTGGTTGAGTGGGGGTACTGTAATGAAATGCAATTTACCAATTGCATATCAAGTTGCTTATCAAGCTTTTTCCTCATGGTGTTTTTTAATAGTCCTATCTTGTGATGGGGTCTACACTCACGGACTGGAGCTTCACATAGGGTGAGAAAGAGAAGTAGAAATGGCCAGGGGCAGGTAGGCACTGTGTGTGCCATTTTCTCTATTGGTTTTTACTCTGTCTATCTGGGCTAACTAGACCAAAGTCTGTGATGTAACTCCAGTTTTGTATCTACAGAGCAGAGTCTGGACCAGCATTGCTGCCAGCTCGTTGGTATTGTCCTTTCATAGTGAACTAATTTCGGTGTCAGTCCTTTCTCTGAAGATTTGCACTTGCTGTTTGAGGGCAGGGGGTTTCCTTTGGTGTGTATGGTGGCAGAAGGAAGAACCTTTTGAGGTGTGTAATGTTTGGAAGAGCCTGTCTGTAGGGCACTGAATGTATTTCTTCCTTTTTCAGGATATTGGGGCCGTGGTGGCTCCCCACAGGGCTGGCAGGGCAGGGCCTGGCCACCAGGGCCTGTCTGCAGTGATGCAGATGACAGCCCAGCAATGGCTGTGGTGGCGTGGCAGGGCTGGGGCCAGGCTGTGGGGCTGAGTCACGCTCAGGGTTGGGGTCAGGCCTGCTGAGGGCAGCCGGGTCCACCACAGTCTGGTGGTCACAGGGCAGGGCCGGAATGATGGTGCAGGGCCATGATCAAGCTGAGAAGTCATGTCAGGGTCAGGCCTGGTGGCAGTGCCCAGGGTCAGCCATGGCCCTGTAATGGCCAGGCAGGCCAAGCTGGGTGTCAGCCTAGGGGTCAAGGCAGAGGCTGTGCACAGACAGGGCTGGGGATGCATCTGGGACTGGAACTGGAGCTCAGCCCAGTGGGACAGCCTGCACTGCATTGAAACGCAGCTCCCCGGGGCAGGAGGGCTCACCCTCGCTGAGGCCTGTGACTATTGCCTTCACAACACCTCTCTCTAAGGACACCCAGCTCTGCTCTTCCCAAGCTGGTCCAGGGTCCAGGCAGCCAAACCCACAGGAGCGGGAAGGACATTCTCAGGGCACTTTCACCTGTGCTCGTTCAAACGCAGGCCTTGTGCCAGGTCGTTCAGACTATTGAGACTAATGTTTGCATTTTCAAGTGACCAAACAGTGTAAAAGTGAAAATCACAAGGATTTATTATTGTTATTGTTATTGTTATTATTGAACTCACTTTCTGATGTCACTAGGGCTGCCAAAAGTAAGATGGTGTTGAAATTGATGAGATTTAAGCAAAGACTTACTGTTGAGTCATAGGCAGACATTTTCGAAGTCCAAGCTTAATGGTAAAAGTAGAATTTATTGAACTCTATCTATATAGATAAATTGACCAGGCTTCAAGAATAAATAGGTTGGACACAGCAGAGCAAGCAAGCACTAACTGTTGAGTAGACAGTCAATATGGGGAGTTATTCTGGAATAGCTAATGCAGAACAGTCCAATTTTTTTAGTTTTTCCGTGGACTTGTGATCCAATTGCAGTCTTCCGCACCTTGTAGGAAGTCTGCACACTTCCCAGGTTTGACTTCTCCAATAGTAATGTCTCTATATTCTCAACACCCTCTGTCTCCTCCACAATTCAAGTGCAAAAGCTAAATTAATAATTGACATTATTTGGAATTGGAAATTGCCATTAGGTAAAAGAAGACAGCTTTCCATACTAAGCAAGCAGAGAGTCATTGAGGTGCCTGCATGAGGAAAAGAGAATGATTTTCTCATGCTGACAGCTTTTACACACTGTGTCCCAACACCTTCAACTCCTTGCATGTATTTCAGACATTTCAATAAATTGGTTATGCCAGTAATTCAAAAAAGTGCTTCACAGAAGCACATCTGATTCATGTTCAGAGTGGCTGGCTGTCTCCCCATGCGTACTGGCACAGCTGTGCTCTGGTGTTGTGCTCAGGTTATGTGTGTCACAGGCTTGTCAAAGACTGCAGCACCTGCTTGTGTAGCAAAGCCCAAGGTGCTGGAGTTTTGCTGGATTTGGTCCCTGATGTACTTCAGGCTCCTGCATCCATCCAGAGATGCAACACTTGCACCTCCTGCAGACGTGGCTTGGCCTGGCTAGCTGGGAGCAAAGCTACTTGGGCTGTGTGTCAGGACTCCACTGATGTTCACTGGTTTCTGTCAGATACTGTTTTGATGGCATTTGAAAATTGTTGTGTGTGTCCATCTCCTTTTCTTCTTGTAAATTTGGGTTTTGTCAGTGGTTTGTGTATACTGAATTTAATTATCCTTTAAAATCTTTTTTCTTTTGAGTTTTGAATTTTGGGCACAGAGACCTCATTTTCTTTTCTGTTCCAGAAATTTAACACAGGACTATGTAAACTAAGGCCTGACCTCAGTTTGGTCTTTCCTGTACTTTTTTAAATTGAAAAGTTACTTATTTCCTTGGAGCTTAAAGTCTGAAAAAATTCAGTACTTAAGATGCAAGAAATTCATTAAAGCAGGTAAGGAAAAATGGGATTTGTTCTGACAATGTGCATCTAAATGTTCACATGAAATATATTTCTAATCCTTCTTTGCAGCTAAATTATTATGCTTACACTGTTAACTATAATAAACTGTATTTAAATGTCTCAGTCTTACCTCAGAAATAAATAAATAAATCCATATACTGGTACCATATTAATTGTGAACAAACACATCAAACCCACAAAAGCTAAGAGTAAATTATGAAAAGTACAGTATGTTTATAGTTTATAGCACATAAATTACATAGAATTTACTTTGTTGTTGGAATAATCAAGGAACTGTAACACTTCTGCTTGCCATATCCTTGGATTTTTAGATCAGTAGGGGTCTGAGTGCAGAAAGCTGCAGTCAGGAAAAGCTGCAGCAGTGTGTCTGGGGTGCTCTGCAGTCTCTTTCTCCATTATAGACTTGTGTGTTATTAAATACCTATTTATATGTGTATATTTATGTGTGTATATTTATATGTGTGTTCTTTAATATATCTAAAATTATACACATGTAAATGTAATACTTTAAAGTATTATTATACCATAATATTTTAATTTCCAGTGGAAGAGTTGTGATAAATGATGAGTCTAAGGTACTAAAGCAGAGGATCTCTGTGCAAGTATGTATTACATACATGTAAGAAGCATTACATTTCCAGATGAAAAACACCCACTGTGTCAACTTTTAAAGCTTTCATTAATTCTTATGACCTCTTTCCTTACTTTAAAGCAATGTAAATGAGGCTTTTGTAGTGTTACAGTAACACATAAACTGTGTGCAGGTACACTGACCTGTCTTACTTCTGTTGTCCAGAACTGTAAACTCTGCTCGATGTAAGACTCTGCACAATTATCTGAGACTGCAAAGGTGTATTTTGAGAGTTCTAGGCTTCAGGCTTAGCTCTGTACAAGCAAATGTCTAAGCCTGTTTGAAGCCTCTCAATTTCAGAACTCTGTCCAGACCCATGGGCCATCATGCACAAAGCTGCTTGTAGAGGTGAGGATTTGCTCTTAATTTGAAACCAAATCACCTCTTTCAGAGTTCTCACCTGGCCTGTGTTTTGTTTTTTGGGTTTTTTTTTCTGATATTGTTTGTTAGGAAAGGTTTTGCATAAAGAAAGTCAAACAACATAAGGAATAATGTCTGCACTGTATGTCTTTGTAAGGCAGTTAACTTTACAATACATGACTGAGCTGTAAGCTACTTGCAATAGACGGCTGTCTCTTTGCATGCTATCAGTATTTATAAAAGTTGATTGTAATCAACTAGCAGCTCTACCCTGGCAGAGTAAATATGTCTGCTGTTAATCATTAGCTTCAGATTTATTGAGAGACCTGATCCTCAGCCTTTCAACCCATCAGGTGGTACATGTGTATGCATCTTACATTTCCAAGTAAGATTTCCAGGACAGAAATTCAGGAGCTCAAAACTTATACCTGGCATGCAGTGTTTTTGTTAGATGAGACTACATCTATGACTGCAAATAAATCAGAATCTTTACATGGAGAATTTTATCTGTTGCCTCTATTAGCTTGTATTAATATTAATAGAATTTCCTATTAATGAAGTAATCTCATTAGAGACATTAATTACTACCATTCAGAATCTATGTGACACACTTCAAAGATGGTAGGTGGCTTTTCTTTTCTTTGCGTCATGGATTTGTTTTGTTATTACCATATAATATTGGCAGGTAGTTTGCAAGCATTAACAGCATAGTAAAGAAACACCCTGTTTTCTAGACTGTCATTTGTAGCCTACAGAGACATTGTAACTAATCGATAAAACATTCACAGAATAGAGCTTTCCCCTGCTTTGCATGCATTGAGAAGGGAAGGGCAGGGAGTCAGCCCAAGCTGGAGAGTCACCAACAACTGTGACATTCCTAGTGGTATTCCACCTCATTTGTTCTTAGTGACCAGGTGCCCAAAACTTCCTTTTTTGAGTATGTATAAGCACTAAAAGATCTGTACTTACAGACTTCTCTGTTTGTTCCAGCAGGGCTGAAATGATGTTTTCACTGTAAACCCGGGGTTGCTGCTAAAGAAATAGTTTCATGTTAAAAGTAATGTTTTGAGGCATTGTTACATCTTGAGATGGCATGATTAATCACCCTCAGCTCCTGTGATCTCAGTTTCCAGTGCTCTGTTTTGAAAACTTAACTTTTTGAAGACAGTCATTGAGCTTCTCATTTCAGAGCTTTAACTGAGAGCTTCTGATCCCTGAGCTGCCAGAACAGAGAGGAGTTATGTAGTCAGCATGAGAATTAACCTTTGTTCTTGCCCTTACAACATTTCCTAGTTTTCCATTTCAAAGGAAAGTGTCGTTCTATCTCTTGCTCAGGAAAGCAGACAAAAGCTTCAAGGGGAAAGGAGTGTTGGACTTGATGAAGGAAAACAGCAGCTAGTGTAAATCAGTATATTAATTTCACATAGTTTAAAATGAGAAGTTAATGTTTTGGAGAAAACAGAGGTAACTTCTGGTCACTGTACAGAGGGTGCTGAAGTTAAAGAATTTTATACACTAAAGTCATCGTGACTTACAGGGTAGAAGTATTCGATGTCCATTGGGAGTCCAATGTTTCGTGTATGCTCATAGTCTGTGGATTGTGTGTAATGAATGCACACAGTGCCACTGGATTAGGCTATCTCAAAGCAGGTGATCAGCTTGAATTTAAAAGAATAAATTTGTTGAATAGAGATAGTGTAAGGTGTCAAATTTTGTGTTTTATTCTACTTTTTAATTAAGAAGAGGAGAGGGGGAAATAGAAGGATTTTCCCTATGAGCAGATGAAGTAGAACTTCAGTAAGAGCAGAAAAGATGTTCTGCCTTTAACTCACATATTCCCTGACTGTATCCCTGACACACACAGCAGGCCTTAATGTGTGAATCTGATACCTATTCTCAGAAAAGTGTTCTAAGGACAAAATTACATTTCTGTTTGCAGGTATCTGTATATGTAGCCCTACTTGCTGTTTGAAAGGATACTTCAGGCTGCATATCAAATTCATTTGCAGAAATGGTAACTTTGTGCTTTAAGTACTTCTGCCTATTAAATGTACAGTCTGGGAGGAAAAACTAGAGAAGATTAATTCCTCTTTCACTTTCTTCTGCCTTCTGTCTCTTGGTTTTGCACATTACTGGAATCTAAATATTTAGGGAGAATTATGAGCTGGCAACGTCATGTGACCATTAAAGTGAAATTGAAAACATCTGCCGTACAGTTCAGTGCTGGGCACTCCTGGCCTTCACGTGAATATTTCCTGGCACTCCAGTTGCTCCTTTCCATGCAGTGGTGTCGCCACTAGGGGACTCTCCCTCCCGCAGCCTGGGCTGCTGCCTGTTCAGGAGAGTTAAAAGTCCTTCCATTACATTTATTGGTGTTTGGGCCCTGGTCAGTAACAAATACTGAACCCACACACTCTGTTCTGCATTGTTGTGCCACATCCTCTTTGCCCATGGTCATCTTTACTTCTGTTGGTCACATACTTCGATAAATACATCTGAGGGCAACTTAGTGGGTTAATGGGCATTATAAAATGAATACATAATAACAAAAATGACAGAAGGATTAAAAGGATGAACACTTAGATAGAAAACTAGTATTTCAGGGGAAGAGAAAATTAAATTTGAGCATTTGATTTGCAACGACCTAGCAGGTTAGGTTCAACTATTATTGGCAACACATTTGGTCCATCAAAATAGAGGAGACCTTGACTTTTCAGAGAATTACTGCAGAAATACTTAATTTTACAAATATCAATTTTTTTAAAAAATGAATTTTCAGTTAGATCTTTTTACATCGTCTTTTAGTATGTGCAACCAAAACATGGGAGTCTTTTTTCCTCTCTGATTCATCTACCTGTGCATAATGTCTTACATGTAATAATGAGGCTGACTTAGTTCACTTTTATTAGCCAAACAGACAACAGTAAGAAAGAAAAATAAACAAAACATGCTTTAACGTGAGTAAAAGTATACCAACTACTAAGAATAAAGACTTCCTGAGAAAACAGACCTGTTGTGTGTCTGATGTGCTAGGAAAGAGTGTGTTGACTCATTGTTTTTCTTCCTGGTAGGATTAACCTGCCACAGGAGCTTCTCTGGCACCTTGGCAACCAGAATGTTTTTGTTATTTCTGTTATATGTTTCTAGGGAATGACAGATAATAATTTTTTTTTCAAATTACTTAAGCTCTGGTAGCCTTTGCCTTTGTCAGTAATACTTTTCTTCCCCCCCTTTTTTAAAATAAGATGACAACTTGGAAGTATGTCTTTAAATTATTTTCATAAAATTAAAAGGAACGATAAGTAAGAAAATATACTTGCATATGCGTTTGTCCTGGGACAAATTTGGAAGGGAACTTCCAAAGGGATGTTCCCTAAAGGGCAAAATTCAGCGGCCCTTCCCCCCACCTGTTCGAGAGATAAATCTCCTTCGAGAAAAGTGGAAAAAACCTGTTTATTTTAAGCAAAGTATTCACAATCATGAGAAAAATTGAAAATATTAAACAATGGAACCTCTCGTTGTTCTGAAGAGATGGCACATTCTGGGAGAGTCCTTTGGTAGTTCAGAGTTCTTTTCGTGGGCGTGTCCTCGGCTTTCTCTCAGTCTCTCCGGGGCTCGGGTCCGGTGTCCTGGCCGCAGTGCAGCTTGGGGGGCCCCGGGACGATAGTTCTGGTGTTCCCGGACCAAACAATGGGTGAATAGTTCCAGAAAACCCCCTCTGGCCTCAGCTAACGAAAGAAAAAACAGCAAAAATAGCAAGGGAAAACTCCCTGTCTCTCTGCAGAGCAGAGAATTCCAACAGCACTGCTTATCTCTATGTTTTGAATACAGCCGCGAAAAAAAAAAATCATCATCGCTTTTCCTTCTCCCCTCCTTTGCTCTTAGATCTAGTTTTAAAGGTACAGAACTTATTTCTGGGCTAAACAGATGAATGGGGATACAATTCAGTATCATGAAGTCACCCCAGGACAGCGTTTTCGAACTACCTGTGGCTGTGACAACAGCCAGAGTTTTCTAGAAAAATAGCTGGTCATAGAAATGATGGAGTTGTACAGTTCACCAGTGCAGCATAATGTATAAAGCGTTTGGAAGGGGATAAACTGAAGTAAAAAAAATTAGGAAAGAACAGGTTCTTCAGGCATTGTTTTTTAACATCTCTAGTCTTCTCTTCCTGACAAAGCAAGGAATATGAACACAGTAAAGAGAAAAGCTTGGTTTAGGTTACTGCAAGTTATCTGCCCTGCTGTATTTTTTATCTAATGCTTTCAACATTATTTTTATCTGCGGTCCTTTCAGTCTTGTCTTTTCAGACACTAAGAGCTTTGATCCAATGAGCAAATTTGATCTGCTTATTCTTTACCTGGTGCAATTCCTCATTCTTTGTAGTTGCTGTTTATTTGTTCTCTTATGAGGTGTGTAGTAAGAGTCCTTTAGGGCCAAATCCTGCTCTGCTAAATTCAATAGGAATAATAATTTATGCTTTAGCAAAAATGGGATTGAATCCTCTGTCCTCTGCAAACAACAGCGTTGTCCCCAAATGTCCTATTTGGCAACCCAGTTTCTACTGCCTTGAACACGTTTTCCTCTTGATATTCAGAGTGAAGATGGTAAGGAAAATGCCTTTCCTCTTACAGTTGCAATTAAAACTCCTTATTATCCTACAGGAAGTAGCAGAAGAGGCTACACATCTATTGACAGTATTTATGATAACCCACATGAAAGTCTAGAGCATACAAACATTTAGGTTAACTTTTCCCTGGAGATGTCTGTAAAAAATACTGGAACATCCTTGTGCCAATAAGGAGATGTTTTTAAAAACAGTGCGAAGAAATTACTCCTGAGTGATTCATTAGTTTAGATGCTTTGCAGAATAATAGATGGGAAAAGATAATGAGCCTGTGAGGTCATTTAGGGTTGCTGCCTACACTGGTTTGTGGAATGGTCTCTTGTAAGTAATCCTGGGAATGGATTTGCTTTCAGTCCCACAATAGTTTATAGATACTTTTCCCAGTCACAATGATGTTGTCTCCTCTCAAAAGGCAGTGGCTCCAAGTGTACAAAACAGCTGTAGGCAAATGAAGAGTAAGGATAGATGGAGCAGACTGGGAAGCAGGATTAATACATTTGGTTTAGAGGGCAGTAGGTGTTTTGATACTCCTAAGGTGCAGTGTCTCAATACATAATGTGTAATCCAAGTAACAATAGTGCTGCCTCAGAGGCAGGTTCATTGCAATACTGAGTGCAGATACCATCTCCTGCTGTAATTGTTTCTTGACATGGGCTTTCCTGCTGGCTCACAACTGTCGTTCATTAGTATCGTGAGGGGGCACTAAACTTGACAGAGCAGGTATGTAGGGAAATAATGTGGTTTGGCTGGGAGTCACTGTGAAGGAGAAATACTTAATAGCCATGCAATATTGCAACTACATGTCGTGTCTCATATTCGTTAACTATTATTCCTTACTCAAATAACTACATAGATAGGATTCTATATATGGGCCTCTGTGTACAAATCTAAATATGCACAAGCAGTTTAAAGGATTTATTTGATGAGTTGGGCATGACAGCACAATTCAAATGCAGCATATTCACAGATAACGACTACATATAATGCCAAGCATGTACCAGTGAAGATTTTACAGTGTTTAAGCATTGAAGTCAGTGTTTGTGCAAGACTAACTCCGTTTCTCAGTGCGAGGCATGTTCGTGCAGTGCCTGGTATGGTCGATGTTAGAGTGCTTGAGGGGTTTTTGTATTTCCCTTTGCTCTGGAATGCGTCAATGTGCAGCAAATAGCCGTTTCTCGGTCTGTCCCGTCGCTTCCCGGCCGCGGGCGCTCGGGTGGCGGCGCTGCCCCGGGACACGCCGGGAGCGGGCGGGCGCTCGGCAGCAGTACCGGCGGCCGCCGCCGGGGGGTGCCAGGGCCCCGCCCACCGGCCGCCCCGGGAACGGGGATCCCTGCGCGGATCTCTTCCCGCGGGAGGAGCCATTCGGCCCGGCGGCCTTCTGAAAGCCCGCGGGATGGAGCCTACCAGATGCTCTCCAATTTCGGGACTTCAGCAGAACTGCCCACGAGTTGTTTCCCGGGCAGTCGCTGTGGCTGCAGCCACTGCCCGAGCAGCACATGCCTTTCTCTCTGTGCTTTTACTCCTCCCAGTATCTTGGAGCCCCTTTGGTGAGGCCACAGGAGTGAGGTCATGGAGTTGGCTCTTGAGAGCACATTGTTCATTCCCTCCTGTTTCACATCAGTGCTAGGCTGCGTTCCAGGCTGCACTGTGCATTTACGGTGTTTAGTCACTCTCATGGTGCGGTAATATCTGCGGTGATTAACATTTTTGCCTTTGTAATAAGTTTACTGGAATGGCTAGTACTTGTGCATGTGGCTGTGTAATCTTCTTCAAAGGAAATACTCATTTCCCCAAAATGTCTCCCTCCAGCCTTCCTGTCCATGAGATGCCACCAGATGCACGGTAGGGGCTAGTATGGACAATGACTCTGTAAATTCCAGATCAAAATATATCCATTTCCAGACTAGATGTTTAATTTTAAGTTTGTTCTGTGAACTAGTATTGTCTCAGATGAGTTTTTATTTAAATTGATAACTGAAGTAACTTATGTTCTCTGAGAGCATTTGTATTCCTAGACACAGATTTTTACCACTGATTAAGGAGGCAGATTTGCATGAAAGCCTTGCTCAAACATCGGTATTAGATCTCCAGGCTGTGCACAAAGTCTTGTTTTGTTGCCATCAGAATCTGCTGGGGTGTGGATTTGCTGTATTTGCATCTATACTTTTGACACTAGTGTCATGTAATTTGAAAACAAGTAACTTCCCATGTCCCTTGCACTACTCCCATTCCTTTGCAACTGTACCTTGTTTTTTTTCTGTCCAGCTAAACAATTCATTCCTGTGACCTCTTGGTCTAAAACCTGAACTTGCTACTAAATATCTTCTTTAGTTGCAGCCACATGTGTGTAGCTTGCTCAGGCTGCACCTCAGTGTGGCAGAACATTCATATTCATTATTAGTTGCCTCCATCCATATTGAACACAGGTAGAATCACTATGCATCAGGGAAAGAGGAATATGTGATAAACTTGTTGAACATGTTGCATGGATATCTATTAGCTGAATTCACAATTTACTGTTCTCCTTTGCATGGAAAATGTGTAGTGGGCACCTCACTGTCAGGACATCAGTTATTTACCCCTAGAAAATAAAAATAATCTTGTTATTGCTTCTACTTAAATGAGTGAATAAATATCTCAAAATTTGCTTTATTTAGAGTGTTATTTATTCTGGTTATTGGATCAACTTAATCTTACTTTCAATTAGTTTTAGAATGCATATGGATTGCCTTATTCTTGCAAGGAAAAAAGATGCCCTTCCTCAAGGAAGAGAATAATACAAGCATAAGAGTCATCCACATAACCTGGTCCCGTACTCTCACTTGTGAAACCATAGAATGTTGCTGGCACTAAAACTTTTATGTGATTGCTGTGAATCTATCATGTCTCACTGACTTTGTAAAAGTCATTGTATGTGGAGATATACTGTAAATACCTCAATGAACAGCAGGGAGAGTTCCTAATGATGAGCCTGTAATATCTAAAATGGCATAATTTTTTTTCCCCTATTTAGCAAACTTCTGAAGAGAAAGAAGTCTGAAAAAGGGCTGCAAGGAGTGACTGGAGAATGGTTTGAAGAAATAAAAAGAAGAAAATTTCAGAATTACATTGATGCCAGTAGAATGCTAAAACCACCATTAGAGCATCAGCTAAGGAAGAGCAAAAACACCAGTGAGTTGCATTTGTCCATTTCCTTATCTATATAATAATGGTCACCAAACCAATGTCACAGTGTAATAGTTAAGGAGTTTCTTAAATTACACTGAGCTTCTTCTCATATCATTGTGTTACCAAAGATATATTTTCAAAATGGGTATGTTCCTTTAAGTAGATTCTGTTAGAAGCAGAGCTGGGATTTACAACAGAAAGTCCCTGATATTGTTATGCTGTAGTTAGAATCATAGTATGGTTGGAAGCTCAGGTTGGAAGGATAAGCAAAGCTCATGTCCAGTTTTTTTAGGAAAGGGAACTTGGATGAGATTATTTAGCACCATTTGCAGTCACATCTTGTAAACCTCTAATCATGGGGACTCTACCATGTCCCTGAAGAGGCTGTTCCAGTGATTAATTGTTCTCACTGTAAAAAATGTCTTTATTAATCAAAATGAAATTGCTATAATTGCTATAAATACAGTGGTAGTTTCCCATTCAAAGCAGTGATGTCTGCATTGTACAAAAAGGTTGTGGTTTAACCCCAGCTGGCAGCAAAGCACCACAGAGCCACTCACTCACTCCCCCACCATGGGAGGGGGTGAAAATTGGAGGGCTAAAAGTGAATTGAGGTGAAGACAGTTGATAGATAAAGCAAAAGACACACACACAAGGAAAGCAAAGCAAGGAATTCATTCAGCACTCCTCATGGTCAGGAGTGTTCAGCCATCTCCAGGGCTGCATCACATGTAACGGTGACCTCATGATACAGATGCCATCACTGTGAATGTCCCTCCCTTCCCTCTTCTTCCCCTAGATTTTATATGCTGAGTATGATGCCATATGGTATGAGATATCCATCGTGTCAGCTGGAGGCATCCTCCCACTTCCTTGTACACCCCCAATCCACCCGTTGATTGGGTGGGGTGAGAAGCAGAAAAGCTTTGGCTTTGGTGTACACCCAGCTCAGCAGTATGGAAAACATCCCTGAATTACCAACACTGCTCTCAGCACAAATCCAGAACATAGCCCCATTTTAGCTACTATGGAAATTATTTACTATCACAGCCAAACCCAGCACATTCTTTACTCCTTATTCCATACCATTTACATCACACTCAGGTCCCACACTATCCAGTATATCGCCATTAGCCACCTCACTGCCTTCACCTTGCCTCTGCTTCAGCTTAGACTTACCCATATACTGCAGTGTCTCAGGGGTATACCTGCTCCAAGTAGAGTCTCTCCAGGGGTACACCTGCCGTGGCATGGACTTATCAACAGTCCCAGTCCATCTGAGGTGCACCTTTTCCAGCATGGCCTCCTCCATGGGCCACAATGCCTTCAGAAATTACTCTGACATGGCTTTACCCATGGCCGCAGTCCCTGCAGGGGAGTACTTGCTCTGTTGTGGTCTTATCCATGGCCACACACTTTGAGGTTCTCCAGCATGACCACATGCATAGCCACAGATGCTTTGAGGTGTACCTGCTATGGACTTATTCTTGGCCAAATCCCCTCAGAGGTACCCCACAACCATGGCACATAACCATTCCACCAAGGAGCACTAGGCTCTAATATACAGCCTGGCAAGCAAGCCCCATGGCAAGTGCTGGAGCCTGTCAATTAATAGCTAAACAGCAAAACAGTGATAAATTCAGTCTAGCACATTCCACTGAGATCTGTTGTTATCTCAAACACTTCGAGCCCTACACTGGGCATCCTAAAGGACTCTTGTAGTTTTACCCCAGCCATTAACTAAGCACCACCCAGTGGCTCATTCACTTGACTCCCATCAGGATGGGCAGGAGGCTAAAAGTGAGAGAACTTGTGAGTTGAGATAAAGACAGTTTAATAGGTAAAGGATAAGTCTTGCACATGAGGAAGCAAACCAAAGAATTAAGTTACCGCTTTTGTGGGCAGGCAGGTGTTCAGCTGTCCCCAGGAAAGCTGGGCTCCATCATGCATAATGGTTGCTTGAGATGACAAACACTATCACTCTGAACATCCTCCCTTCCTTCTTTTCCTCTCAGCTTTATACTCTGAGCACGAATGGTGCTGAATGATCTGGAATGTCCCTTGGGTCAGCTGGGGTCAGCTGTCCCAGCTGTGTCCCTTCCCAGCTCCTTGTGCACACTGAGCCTACTTGCTTGTAGGGTGGGGTGAGAGGCAGGAAAGACCTTAACTGTGTAAGTACTGCTCAGCAGTAACTAAAACATCCTTGTGTTACCTACACTGCTTCCAGCACAAATCCAGAACATAGCCCATGCAAGAGACTATGGAAAAAATTAGCTATACCAGCCAAAACCAGCACAAAAAAATTGGTTCTGTCTAGTTTTCTTAAAAAAACTAACAGCACCTAAATGACATTTGGAATAAGTAGATGAGTTTGGGTGAGAAAGGCTTGAATATACCAGTGGAAAACTTTTTGTGGTAACACTGGGCTAAAGGCATGCCAGTGCTTATTATCAGGGTGAGTGTCAAAGCCTGAAAAGTTAGCCTGACCAGGAAGCAATTTCTTGAGATCTCATTTCACAGGTTCTGATGCCCATCCAAAATGAACATGCACAAGAAACATGTTGTCTCTATAAAAAGTATGACATTCTGTACTGTCTTTCATCTTCTATCCAGGTAGTTCTCATGCATAATATATGCTTTTATTCCATTCACACTTCTGCATGTTTTTCATTGAGCTCTTCCTATTTGTGCTTCATAGCAACTGGAAGCAGTCATGTATTTCAAAAGAAAAGTGAAACCTTAAACATTTTCCTGATACTACAGACCTGCACAGAACATATCTCAGTCTTTACTGACCTTTTTTCCCCAAGTTCCCTCTAGTCCTTAGCTACCTACTATTCTCTTTCAGAGATGGTCTAATTGACTAAATTCTATGTAATTGTTCTCTGGTATTTAAATTTGAAAGAACCTGTTTCTATTTCAGATCTGAAGAAGGGCTTTTGTGCCTCAGAGGCTTGTCTGGTATTTCCAACTGTATAAGTTGGCTAAATAAAAGGTACTACTACTACATGCAAGCCTTGCTGTGTCTACATCCCTAGACCATCCTGGCTATGGCAAAGTGCTGTTAGGACTCTCTTGATGTCACCTGCATTGTTAAGTCAATGCCACCTAGAGATTAGGCTCTGAAAGGGTAAAGAATACAGCTTTTTGAAGTACACAGAGATTGTCACTGAAGGGAAAGCCATGTATTACACACAGGTTTTAAATGACATTACATGAATTATTCACTTCATTTTGGACAATGTCCAAAATGCTGCCCCTTGCTATTGTTATAAATGACACTTTCCTCTAATTTCTGGGTTTGCTTTCTCCTACAGTTATTGGATAAGCCATTTTCAGGCTGTTGTATTGTTTCAGGCATGTGTTGCTTTAAGTGGGGAAAAAAAATGTAATGCCTTATTCCTGAGTGACATCTTGTTTCTTTATATCCTCCACTTCACTGTGGTGCAGATCCTGCCATTTCTTTCCCTTATCTGTAAGCAGTACTCATCCTCATCTTCCCACCAAATGCCAGCTGCTTGTACAGGCAGACTGAGTTTATGTTCAATTTGAAGAAAACAAAGAAATCATTCATGACATCTTGCATTGAAAATACAGATATTTTGCTACAGTCTGCTGTAGCAAATACAGTCTGTAGCAGAACTACAGAAAAAAAAAGGTACTCCAGTGGCCACAGGAATCCCACTGTAAGGCATTCTATGATACAGAGGACACGTTAGTCAGTGTTAGTGTTATATACGTTACAATCAGTTAAGTCATTGTATATTCTGGGTTGTCACATTTATATTTCTTACAAACGTAAAAAAAAAGTGAGTAATGATTGTGGGTGCCTCAATCTTCAAATGTTTGATTTGCCTTTATTTTAAAACAGGTATGGTTTTCAAGTGATTGAGTGCTGATTACTTTGTGAAGATCAGCCTCATGTATCTCACATGCATCACCCAAAACCAATAAGACCTTTTGAAACTTTAGAGCTGTTTATCTTTCTCTGTCTTCTAGTTAATCATTATAAACCAGTATGTCACATAGTCTGTACAAAAATGTCAAAACTGGATTTTCCTGACATAAAAGGTAAGCAAAAGAAAATTGTTTATGAAACGTAACATTTATGTATATTTTAATACTGTATTTATTAAGAACTTGAAACAAATCTACTTTTTATCACATTTTTAGATCATAAAGAAATAAAAATGTCCTCGCGCACAAATTCTCAAGCACAAAAGAACACTTCAGCTTCATTTCTGGGGTTCAGATCACCTTTTGCTTGGCTTTCATCCTTTAGAAAATCAAGGAAAACCCAGACTCAGAAGCAACCACGGTGAGCAATAATAAGAACATACATTATTTCCAGCTTTAAAAAATTCTATGAATTGTTCTGTGTTTTAGAAAAAAGTTTAAAGTTTTAGAAAACTTTGTTAAATTGTTTTTCCAGTCTCTTGCTTTTCACCTCATTGGGAAGATTGAGATTTTACTTGGTCCTGTAATGACATTATCTGTATGGTGTCAGAAGAGGACTAAGTCACAAGTAGTAGGTAGAGTCTCTTGGCTAAACCTATGTTGTTCAGGTTTTGCATAAAGACTTAAAGTATATGAAAGACTGTAGACTTAGGAGCAGCTGCATCCTCTTTAATTCCCTCTCAAGAGGACACGGTGTAAGGTGCATGAGGATCTGGTGCCCTATGGCTGTGATAGAATAGGAAAGCATAGCTTTCCCAAGTCATGGCAGAGAGTCCCGGCCCCAGGCAGCTCTGCTGCATCAGTTCCCACCATTTCTAGCCCAGAGGCAGCTTGAGGCAGCCCTGCAGCTTTAGCTCCAGCCAGGCAAACCGGACGGCTCTTGGTGCTTTTGCCTTCTGTGCTTTGTCAGTGCTTTGGTTTCAGTACTTTGGTTTGCTTTGGTTTTTGGATCTGAACCAAAGGTGGTCTCATACGCAGCTCTGGAGCTGCTGTTTGAAGAACATCCTTCACCTTTGCCATTTCCAGGGCTGACGCTGCTGCTCAGAGGGAAAGGGGTGGGGAGACAGTCAGGCTGGTTATGCTGCCTGTTCTCTCTTAACTTTTGTCCTATATGGCCATATGTCAGCAACACGTGAATGAAGTCTTACTGTTCTTGTGTGCATCTTAGGGTAATGCTTGGGACTGGCAATCATAGGTAGAGCTGCATTGTGCAGTGCTGTGAAATCTAAGTATGAAGGTGCAAGATCTTTGGTACAACAAGCTGATTTTCACTCAGTGAGTCTCAGATTGGTATTCTGCTCTGTGCCTGGGGCTCCCTGCTGGCATGATGCTAAGACAAGGAACAGCTGTAAGAAACAATGACAGGGAATGCAAGCCTCTAAAGAAATTATGATTAGTCTGATATGTAGGTTTTGTAACAGAGCAGCTTGCTATTGTGGAGTGTTTGTATCAAAGCAGGAGATTTAAGGAGAGGTTTGTGTAGAGGCTGTGAGGTTGGCTTTGTGAATGTTCACTGGTAACAATTCCCTTACATAACAACACAAGACAGAAAAAGAATATGCAGTGTTAACACTGCTCCATACCTATCATCTTCTCCTTCCTCTTTCTTGTGACCTGGTAATGCCCTTCATCCTGGAACACAGAAATGCTGGGCCACAGTCTTCCCTGAAGAATAAAGGGACACTTGTGTAACTAAGAATCAGATTTCAAGGGTGCTTTATCCTGGTGCACAGTGAGGTAGGCAATGCACACATGAAGGTCGAGGCTTTGCTGTAGAATCTAAGCATTGAAATTATTTCTTAATTTAAGAAGGCAAAAAAACCAAACTGTGCGTACTCATTACATCAGCTTTTCTGATGTGTGTTTATCTGGCTTTTCCATGGAAAATCTATCGTATCTCAGGCTCAGATGCCTTTGATTTCTGACCGAGCATAACTTGAAAAATAAACAAGTCAATCCTGACGTGTAACTGAGCTGATTGCTACATTTTCTAGTCACGCCTCTCTGTTGAAAACTTCCCCCACCCTCTTCTAGGTGTTGCCGTGGCATGTGGTTTGCTTTATGCATAGGCAAGGCACTGAAATAATCTGCCTCTCACCAGGTAGAGTTATTTTGGAGAGCTAGTGAAACACTATAAGACGCAGCACTGTAAATCCTGTAAGTAAGCCTAACTGGCAGAAGTTTTTTAATGGCTAAACATTAATGGCTGGTTAGAGGGTCCTTTCAGTTCTGGAGAGACAGTTTCTTCAGCTGCCGTGGTGTTCCACTGTGAGAATAAATTATGGATGCTGCAGGAAGGAGTGTGCTTGCATGGAGATACAGAAGATGCTAATAAAAGGTTTGTAACTGTTGTCTGAAGGCAGAGAAATGTTTGATCACTTTCGGTTCAAAGGTGTCAGTGTTCTTGAATTCATCCTTACTATTTTCTAATATGTAAGTGTGATTCATCCTGGACAAAAATGCTGTTTAATTGTGTTTTCAGCACATGTGAGTTATGTGTTTGGTTTTTAGTTGGCTTCTTATGTAGTACTGATTAGAATAGTGTTGACGAAAATGGATTATACTGACATTAGACCTCTTGGTGGGAGCCTGGGGAAGACAGGTGCCTTGCCTCTGTGGAAGTACTAATTCGCAGCAGATTTTAATTAATGGATTTTTATTATTGTTACCAGTAGAGATAGTCATCTTTTAATTTTAATCTTACATTTGATTGTCATTAAAAAGATACATATGTATGTAAGTGGAAAAGTATAAAATATAATTTCTCATTTTCCATACTGAGGAGTATTTTCCAGATGGCAAATATTTCTGAACTTGAACATCAATTTAGCTTCTTTCCTGTTTATGAATAATAGACAATATTTACAAGTATGTGTATATGCATTGTGTGCAAAGTAATGTAAACATTGCTCAGTGTCATTAACCAAAACAGAAACTGAATTACTGTTTCCTAAAATTAAGCAATATTTCTTTGAAAGTAAGAAAAACTTTAATTTTGAAATGCTGTAAAATTTAAAACAGTTCATAGAAAATAATAAGGCAGTTTGGGAAATGGAGGGATTGGCATAGGGAAAAGATTAAAATAACCTCATCAGTATAAGTTAGCAGGGAGAAAAATAAAGCAAGATGCAATGACCAGTTATATCTGAGAGAACACTGACAATAAAGACACAGATGAATTTAGAATAGAGCCAGAGGTGCAAATGAAAATTTAAATTTTGCCTAGACTATCAGAAAACATTTCTAACTGACATTTCTAACTAACACGTCTACTTCATGTCGGTTCATTGCAAAGAGCAATTAAAACAACATCAAGTGGGGAGAGCTTGGCACTCTTGGGCTTTGCAAAGAGTGGCTTTGCACTGCGAAGCAGAAGAAAGCTTCTAACAAAGCTTTTGCATTTTTGTTATGCATATAAGTAAAGCTAAGGTAACTTGCTAAGCCACAGGATTTTACTGAATTTAGCTTGCAGGAAATCATTGTAAAAGCTCTGAAACGTAAGTTTCGTTCTTGATTTGGTTTAGAAGCATTAAAACACAACTTTATTTAAGTTTAAAGGAAAAGCTACATACATTTCTGAGTTCTGGTTCTGTAAACTTCATTCAAAGGGAGATGTAACCCTCTGATTTAATGGATGTTTTTATTCAGAGCTACAAGGAAAAATTAGGAATTTCAGATTCGGACTGTCTAGCCAAATCCTAAGCCCGCTGAAGTCAACAGGCTTGTTTGGTTTCAGTTGGACCCTATGTCAGAGAGGAATCCTGGTTTTACAGTTCACAATTACAGAAGCAAAAACAAATTGCACCTTTCAACTGTTCTTCCCTGCCTGCAAGCACATTGCAAACAAATGACAAAGCACTTCAGGAGGAAAGGCTGGGCCACAAAGAACTTGCCAACAAGCCGGTTTGTACTTGCTGTTGAAGCACAATAAAGTAGACTACCTGAGCACAGGGAGGCTTTAAGAACCTAAGAACAAGGTCATTCAAAAAGACTTGAAGACAAACAGGACTGAGCAGAACCATCTTTCCCTACTTCATTTTCTCCCAAGAATTAACTTCCTGGGAAAAAACAGTTTCTGAGACAAGGAAGAACTGGCAATAAGCACAGGCCGAACAATGTTTCCTTCAGGGCTTGTGAAGGGACTGGGTTGGCTTAGTAATAAAACAAGGATCTGCAGACTCAAATAGACTCAGTGAAGTCTAGTCCTGTTCTTGTTCCTTTCATTTATTTTGTATTTGTCTGCAAGTCACCCCATCGACCAGAGTACTTTTTATGTTCAGGGCTTCTCGGCTTGTTCTAACCACGGCATTACTCACGGACGCTCGAGCCAGTTCTCTTCCAAGCCCTTGCAGCCTTAAATAGCTTAGGAAAGCAGATGAGCCTCCTACCATGTCTTAAAAAATGGTAAATAAAGGAGGTTTTTTGGTGAGTAGCAGAAAGTTTCGAAGTTCACATCAAAACCAATCTGCTGTCTGTCTCTTCTCCTTTGCAGGGACAGAGCACAGCTCAGAATCTGAGCAGGATGAAATGGAAGAGAAAAACAATAGAATTGCAGATGCAAACCTCTCAGGGATTAACAAATATATAATTTAGGCTATGAGTATTACCTACTAAATTATTTTTGTTTGGAAAAAGAACAAATACCATCTTACCATAATGCTGGATTGAAACAACTACTTTATGGCTGTTGCAGACACTGAGATGTCAGTAGGTTGAGTTCATTTTTGGCTGTGCAGTTATGAAGTTTGCAAGCTGACAAGGCCAAACTGAATGGGACATTTTCCCAGCACTTTATTTTTGCAGGATTTTGGTGGGGTTGGGGGAGGTAAGGATGAATTCTTCATAGAGCAAGTTTTCTTCAGATGTTTCTCAATAGTTTTTAAAATGAGAACCTGCTGGATATTCACTACCTGATGAAATTACATCAAGTTCCTTTTTAAAGCCAACATTTAAATCCCTCTGCCTACAGATATGACAGTTCTGCTAGCCCATCTTCAAAAGTGGAAGAAATGGCCACGGTAAGTACCTTATCAATTTATTGTTTGCAATGTTTAAATACAGATTTTTCAAAAACTAGTCCCCTTGGTGTAGGCTGTTGCTTTAACATCTGTTTAAATAGTATTCTTGCAGTTCTTGTTTTAAATGCTGAGTAAAATGTCTGTGTTGTGAACTTGTTGCATGTGGTAGACTGAGCTTGTCTGTTAAAGTCCAAAGCTTTCCTAGCTAGGCCCTGTGTCTAGCTCTGTCAGATTTCAGTTCTCTCATAATGACAGAATAATTGCATGGATCTTTTTCTAGGTCAAGACCTTCATATATCTTGGCAACTGTAACCAACATGTAAATAGATCAAAACTCACACTAAACAATAATCTAGTGTATTTACTTTGTTTCATTTCATTTGTACAAGGATGAAAAAGAGTAGCTGGCTTGGGCAGGCAGTAAGCTGGAACCTCTTGGGCAACATTTCCATGCACAGAGTTCCCATGTAAATGTAA
This sequence comes from Illadopsis cleaveri, assembly GCA_013399915.1. Classification (NCBI taxonomy): domain Eukaryota; kingdom Metazoa; phylum Chordata; class Aves; order Passeriformes; family Timaliidae; genus Illadopsis; species Illadopsis cleaveri. The sequence continues at coordinate 400,718 of VXBB01018435.1, forward strand.
ATTTTGAAATAGGAATTTTTTTTTTTTGGATGGATGGTTATTTCATTTTATAAGCACAAGCTCATTTTGAGGATAGAACAACAGATTTATTTCTGATGTAATTTAAGCGCATGCTGTTGAAATATCAGATTTTCTTCCAAGGATTATATTTTCTATCTTAGTTACTTTATTACCCTGTATTACTAACATGTTTTTCCTCATTTTCAGTTGGATGGTATAACCACAGAGGGGACTAAGAAGGTATACAGTGTATAATCAAAGGCACAGAGGATGTAAACTGGCCACCTCCCTTCTCTCATATTTAAAAAACAAAGGGATAATCTATATTAATATGCAGCTGAGCAAAGATCTTATCAGAGAATCCTGTCTGTTATATAAACATATTATATAAAGCTGTATTAGAGCTAGATGAGTAAAAAGTTATGAATATGGTGAACAAAAAAGTAGTAGGGTGGGTTTTTTTGAAAAAAGGAGGAAGGGTTTCAGCTAAAACAATTGAGCAGTTAAACAGCTGTCTGCACTTCCACCATCTGAGACTGTGAACTGAGAGAAATAGGGTGGGATAGAACCTCTCAGTTTAACATGTAATCCAAACACAGAGGGGCAATAGGATGACATTTTCCCCACTTTTACCACTAAGTGCTGTCTTGCAATAAGAAAATGGACTGTAGTGTTAAATTACTAAATCTCTGTTGGGAAGTCAGTGTGTGAATTTTAAAATACACTGGTCAAGGAAGAAGTGATTGTAGAAAACTAAATTGAGAGATACAATGCAATAAAAATGTGTTTGGATAAAATAAGTAAACTATGCCCTTATCCAAAACACACTACAGGATGAGGACAAGATGAGTAATTTTCCTTATAGTATGTGTAGAAGTCTATAAAATGCATGCAATTTTACAACCCTCAGTTGTGTATTTCAATAATACATTATTTAATGGACTGACAGAGTTTGCTCACCTCTGGTCCTTGTGACACAATTTGTGATGTGACATGTGAAATGTGATTTGAACCTACAAGTAGAACTGAAACCAGGTTACCTTACAATTTTCAACAGGCTGAAATGTGCAATTCCCCAATGTCAACTGAAACAAGTGGTCATTCTTTTGATACAAACCAAAATGAAACAATGGAGAAAAGTACACTGGAATGGAATGAACAGCTAGAGAAGGAGATTTTCAGTGGTAAGTGTGTGTCCTTCTTTTGGTATTGTTTGATAGTATTGTTACCAGAAGTGACTGTGGTTTGAGAAAATTTTCTGCAAAAGCGTAGGCTGTAAAACATGGCTCATTTCTAGTATAGTGGCTACTTTTTGTTGTCTTTGTCTGACAGCAGAATCCCATGTTCAGAAGAATCCCATGTGACTGTACACAATTCTCTCTGCTCTTTCTGCCAGGAGCCCATACTGCACCTTTTAGATGCAGACATATGGTTATGTGAGAATTCTATCCCAGTTCCCTGCATGCATAATTTTGATAACGATGAATTACTGGGCCTGGTTTTATAAACTGTAAAGCCACAAACCACAGAAGCAAGAGGCATTATGGCATTCACTTAGTTTTTTGGGAGCCTTTTTATACTCCAAGTCAAGAGTTGCACATTCTTTTTTAGCTTGGCGCATGTCCTCCCAATGGAAGACTCAGAAACATCTCATCTTTTTTCTTGTTCTAAGCTGAGTTTCTCAGGAGTCTTCTTTTGTGTGCTGAAGAGAAACTTAGAAAAAAATGGAGAATTTTAGTACCTTTGGATTACATTTTATTCCAACTATACATACTTATCAATGCTTTCTTAATGCTTTTGTAGTGTTAGCACAGATCTGTAGTGACTGATTGCTCAGTCTTATGTATTTAAGTGGATTAGGAAATTCTGTAACAAAACAACCATATGCATTGTATATTATGTGTAGTATTTTCAAAATAGCAGAAGAATACAATTGGCAAAGGCATAATTGGTTTCAACAATAAAAATTGTTTTAATATGTTGCTGTCAGTCTTCTGACTGAATATCTTGGTTAATTGAGCTATATAGTGTTTAATTCCAGTTCATGAGGTTGCCTACATATATTTATATAAATACATATTTGTTGCTAGACTGAATCACAGCTTCCTAACTATTTAATTACCCTTTCTTATCCAGAAAATGCCATTTTCAGTGCTCATACAATTCAGAAGAGAACTACTTTTATGAATGAAACAAGTAGTGGACATGCCAGACTACTGAATATGCCTGTTTGACAGTTTGCAGGATTCTGTTTTCGTATAGTTACGTCATAACTGTGCTTTGTGAACACACAGAAAGGTCCATGTTTGCCTAGTGAATTCTTTACAGGGATTTTTTTGCTTACAGACTATATTTGGAAGGTTTACACACACACACACACACATATATATAGTGTGTGAGTGAGATGTCAGACTTAGCATGAAGACCAACATTTACATAAAGAGCAGTCATGGGAGGAGAGCATTTCTTTTCTTGTAGTCATAATGGATGACTGCTGAAAGGTCCTATGGAGGAAGAATGTGTGGTTTGGGAAGGGTTTTGAATACTGCAAAGCTGATTCCTTTTAAAGTCTGTTCTGATTATTAATGTAGTACATGAAAGTTTTTAACATAAGCAGTCAGAAGGTTATTAAAGAAAACAAAAACAAGTATCTTTTTCTTTTTTCCCTGTGCAGTTCTAAGTGATCTGGATGACCAGCTGGCCCAGGAACAAACCCAAGACCCTTTGGACAGGACAGCTTCTACTAGCAGTGCATCAAATGTCCAAAGTAGTAGTGCATTCCCTACTTCAAAGAGGCAGACTCCTAGTAGGGGGCAACAGAGAAATGACTGGAGTGACATGCCCAGCACATTTTTCCCAGACGGACTGAGAACACTAAGGGCCAAAGATGAACACAAGATTTTCATCAGACCAAGGAAGTTGCACAGTGCATATATAAACTGGCACCAAGCAGCCTTTCAAGAAGATTGCAGCTATGGTGATGCAGTCGAGGGAAATCCTCGCCTGCACCGTAGGAGGCTGTCTGCAGTTTCTTTTGGACGCTCTTCAGAAGGGAGCTTATATCCCCCTTCCATAACACAGAATAGTGGATTCAGGCACAAGGGTTGTATCAACAGGGATACAGCTGGCAGAAGTTACTCTGTGTGTTCCCTGCGGAGATGTCCATCATCAGTATCTTCTGATCAGCTATCAGCATCTAGTTTACAGGATCCATTGGCAAGGGAGAGCAAGAATGGTTTTGTACCAAGGTTTGGCCGACAGAACCCAAAGAGAATTCCTCTGTCTTCCATTGTATGGAACAACACACCAGACTCTTTAGAACAAACTCCAGAAACAATGTTTAGAACTCAATCACTGATGGAGTTTCATGCTACAGACCATGGTAGATATCCCAGCTCTTTACAAGAAACTAAGAAATACCCAAGTTACAACTCAAAACACCACTATAGAAGATCTATTTCAAGCAGTAATTGCTTTAGTAGAATTAGTTACCCTGACAAAGCTGCTTCTCCGATGCCCTTTGATAACTGGGAAAACTATCCTTTATGCAAATCAGAAAATAATCTCTCTAGATCTTACTACAGAGATACCTCTTCTCATGGCAAGCTGCATGCAAACCAAAAAAATTCTTATGGAAGAAAAGACAGCTATCCTTCTTGGGCTGATATTCCTCAGTGTTACAGTGATGAAGTGTTTCTTTCCCCTGATGCCAGCTTTGAAGCGTTTATGGCTAATTTAAATGACCACCAGTGGGCACATACAAAGAATGCCAAGTTTGGTTCACAGCGTCTGCAGAACGATTTTCACATGTACTCTCCAGAAAATACAAGTATCAAAAGGATGACAAGAAGTGCCAACAGAAATTTTTCAGAATTCACTGAGAGCTGTCAGCCTTGGCTAAGTTGTAACTCTTCTATTTCTTCATCTGGTATCAGAACTGATGAGTCAGTCTTTCCCAATTCAAAGGACCAACCAAAACCTACAGGACTGAACAAGAATTCAGTTGTTGTTACCCAAAGGAGTACTAAGGCAGACTTTACACACTTGGAAAAGGCTGAAGGTGTGAAACAGCCAGATGAAGACATGCTGTTACAGTCAGTTCCTCAACAAGCAGATACAAGCTATGTCAATGCACACAGTTTTTCCTCTAACAGCCCTGCTTCTGCCATGTGGCCAAGAGATGTATCTCTCTTTAACACAGTGACATCAAAGAGACAAACTCAAGCCAATGCCAGAGGAGATACTGCAAAAATTTGTACATCAAATGGCAATAAAAGAAATGTAGAAATGAAGGAAAATGATTGCCCACCCAACAGTGTGTTCAGCCATTCTCCCTGTGTTTTGCCAGCTGATGGGAGCAGGAAGGAATGTTTTCTTCCAAGTCAGAAAGAATGGGAACATAATCTGCCTTATGCAGCACAAAGAGAGAGCATCAAACAGGATAACTGGAGTGCAGAAGCTCTTAACAAAGCTACTCCAAAGAGACAGTCCTCACTACTGAATGTTACTTCTGCTCTATCCACTGAAAAATTAGCAAACTGTCAAGGCATGTTGTCTTGTCCTCCTGAGCACTCATCTAGTTTCTCACAAAACTCTCCACAAGCACTTTCTCATAAAGACAATGCTACATGCTTAGGAACACTAACTAGCTCTTCAGTAAATTGCACTGTTACTGAATCTCAAGCAAAAGTGGGGAAAACAGCTGAAGTGAGCAGAACAGGTGTTAGCAAAGAGATTTCACAGGAAACACTGCAAAATGCATGCACTTTAGTTACTAAGGACTGCAATGGACAATTCACTACTAGTTCTCCACGAAGTGGAAATTCTGCAAATATTTATAGGCGTAGCTTTGATGGAGACCCCAATACCTCTGAAAATAGTTTAAGTTATTTTTGCCTTGAAAAAGGAACTGAAAAAATGAAGAGTACTTCACCTTGTCTCAGAAGGTTTCACAAGCAAGACAGCTCACCAAGAAATACCAGTAGCTGCAGCATTACTGGCTCCCCTGGCAGAAACAACTCCAAATCTTCTGACCCCCTTGTTATTTATTATACTTTGCCTAGAAAATCAGCTAGCATTGCTGGTAGTATTATGTCAGAGACGCCCATCTCTTCACCTAGAGAAGGTAGAACAACATACAATTGTTTAAGGTCTGAAACTCTGCATAGAGCTGACACCTCTTATTCTAATCAAAGAGATGTGTCTTGTTTAGACCCAAAATCTTCCTTTTTAACATCAGCATCATTAAATGCTGCCACAGGTGACAAAGATTACAACAGTCCTTTAACCAAAAATATTAATGATTCAATAAGTAGTAGTACATCAATTGATCTGACAGACAGATGTGAACATCGAAGTAGAAGAGAATCCTCTGTGTTTTCAGATTATAAGGAAGGGGGAAATTTTTTGCAGAAATATAAAACCACAAGCACATTTACAGTTTGTGTTGATGAAGATCATGTCAAGTATCATGAACTAGTTTCAATTTATTACACACTACCACGGAGGCATTCAAAAACATTTTGTAGACTCTTCAGAGATAATTCAGAGGATGCTGATATACCTTGTCCCAAAGAAAATGCTCAGTCACCAGGAATACAAAACAAGAAAAATGAAGGTCATGTGAGTTTAGCAAATGATTTTTTCCTTACTACTTCAGAAAAGGAGGTGCCTTCATATTCTTCTGACCAAGTATCTCCAGTTCTGGTCACACCTCAGAATTTAAGAACTACTGTTGATAGTGAAGAAGAGAATTCTCACTTATCCCCTAGCTCTGAGAAGTCAGTGAGTGTGGTACCTAACAAGAAAGATTGTTCAGCATATCTTTCATTAGCAGAAAATGTACTTTCTGATGTTGTGACAAAAGAAATTTCTTTTGGTGGCCCACAATCCACTGCAATAGTGGATAAGTTGGGTAAGGCCATTTCTAATGCTTCAAGCAGCCAAAAGGCACAAATAAATGTAAAAGAAAAGAAGGAAATTTTACAAAGAGCCACACCACGAATATCCACTTTATCAACCCCTCCCAAGCCAGGCAGACATTTAGAGAATTCTTTATATTCTAATTCAACAAATAAAAACATTGCACAGAAAGGAAGCTCTGAAAGTTGCTCTCAGCCCCCAAAAATGAACAAGAAAAATCTGAACAGTTTATTCCTCCGCTCCAGAGAGAAGAGTTCCCTTGGAAGGAGTGATAGCACAGAGCATGCTGATGTGCCGCTTTCTCCCTTGGAAGATGTGTACAGGGATAGTACCCAAGTTAAACAGAGAGTAGATGTCCTCCACCGAACCACCCCTCTGTGTAATAATAAATTTAGTGGACTGCAATTAAGGGCTGACAGTTCAAGAAAAAAAGAGAACGGTTTAAACTTTTGTAGCAAAGTGCTTCCAGAGTCTCCAGGCAAAGCATCTGAGGTAAGCACAGCTTCCAGTGCTGTTCCGTTACTTCAGCTAGACAAAGTAGCTAGCACAGATACAGATGAAGTAAAGAATTCAAGAATTAAAAAAGAGCAAAACTCACAGAGTTCTCATATGGGTAAAGTTTTCAGTGGTTTTCAGGAATCAGAGAGGCATAGTGAGGGCAACCTGCACATTAAAGATGAAGTCCCCAGGGTTGCACAAAATCAGAACATAACGCAGAGTGCAGAAGAGGAGAACAAGCTTCTCTCTGACTGCATAAGTGACAAAGTCAAAGATATAGAAAAAAGGAAAAACAGACCTTCAATTAAAAATAAATTGGCAGCTGTTTACAAAACAAGTCGTAAATTTTCAAGTAAAAATTTGCCCCCAAAACCACACATAAGTAACATTTTTTCACAGAATGATGGAAGTGCTACTTCTTTAGATGTCAACATGTCCCTTGACTCATTGATTTCAATGGATTCCCACCAGCCATTCCTGAAGTTGGACAATGAAAATCAGAATCACAGTCTGAACTCTGAGAAGAATACTCCAAGACCAAGAACAGCTGATAATAAGAAGACTGAAAATCAGAATGATCCTTCTTTGCTTGTTAACGCCAAAAGGAGGCCTTTTACAAGTTCATATATCCAGAAGGAAGCCACCAGTCCTCAAAAAACTGCAGTGAAAGTGGAAAATAGGCCAAGACTCACAACCCTATTTCCAGATAAAGCAGTAACCACAAGAAATAAGAATTCCCAAACACTTGATCACGGGTTAGAAAGCAAAAGCCAGCCCATTGCTCCCAGTGCTACTACCTCATACCCACTGGATGAAGAGAAAGGAAGAGCTAGCAGTCATGCCTGCGCTCCTCCCTCGCCACTTTTGACTGACAAAAACTCCAACACCTATGTAAATAGCTGCTTGCAGGCAGACACATGTCCAGAGCAAAACTTGACTTCCCAGACAGTGCTTGGTCAGCATCAAAATACCTCTCAGCCTCCAAGCTTTGGAAACGCCAACCTCAATAGCTATCAGTTGCGCAAGAGCCATGTGAAAAGTCAGCGTGAGCGTCACCTCTCTGAGGGCATCTGTGCTCGAGATTCCCTTGAGACCTCTGCCTCAGGAAGCAATATTCTACCCAAAGATGGCATACATGGGAAGAGATTTAAATCTTACTCAGAGCTGTTGTCTTGTGATGAGAATGAAAACTGGGCATCAGACGATGAAAAATGTTACAGCACTAGAAATTTAATGTATCCCTCTGTGGAATTTGGTATATTTGGCAAAGAGCAACAACTGGCTTTCCTGGAAAATATCAAGAGGTCACTCACAGAAGGGCGATTATGGAGACCATGTCTTCTTAATAACCCTAGTGCTTTCAGAGATACAGAGAGCTCTTCTATAAACAGGGCTGAGCTTCTGAGCTCAAGTTCTGCTGGGAGCAGGATGTCATCAGCTGCTTCATCCCCCCGAGAGCTGACTGATACCTACGTGGAGGACCCAGCTGCCTACTCAGACTCGGACAGTGATACCACCACCGATGATGAATATTACCTAGATGAGATAGATAAAGAATCAGAGCTATGAAGGCACTGTGGTACTAAGAGGGCACAATAGCATGGTAGTTTCTGGGCAGGCAAAAACATGTCAAATATGCTGAGTCCATTCTTGTGCTGCTATAAATTGGTACAGCTTCCTTAGTTTCAAGGGAGTTAGGATGTTATATTAGCTGAGCATTTGACTTTTGGATTAAATGTGTGGCTTCACCTTTCCTGCTTCTCTTAGCAGGGAAAAACAATGTTAAAAAATCCCTTCCCCAAATAATAGAAGGTAAACAGCTGTGGAGCTTTGGGCAGTGTAAGTCCAGGGATGGCTTTCCTCTGAGTCAGCAAGCAGTAGTTAGGTTCCTGCCAGCTATGCAGTGCTGGAATAGTTAAATTCTAGCTTGAGCTGCTTTTTCTTACAGAACTTAACAGAAAACCAAGAAGTTACTTTGCTGATAATTTGCTGTTTCTCTGATCTTAGTCATTATCAAGCATGATAATGCTTATCCTTCCCACCGAACAAATATCCTCACAGAATGAAACCTCTTAAATCTTTACAGCATATTCTTGCATGAATGTTCTTTTTCTGCATTCCTGGGAAGCGTAGCAGTAATGTCCCTGGTGACATTTGTTCTGCTGTGCTGTTGAGGCACATTCCACACCAGGACTTCTCAGCAATGCAAAAGCAGTGAGCAATGTGAGTTGCAGAAGTACTTCTAGTGTAGGAGAAAAAGCTCAACACAGGGCACAGCACTGAGAAACTGACCAAAAGAAAGACAGCTGAGCATGGAAATCTGCTTTCCAGACATGGAAGATTCATAACCAGCACAGCTTTGGTTACAGTTGACATGATTGTCTAGGTTTCTGCCTTTGACTTAGAAACAGGTTAATTTGGATTAAAAGTCAGACACTTTTAACAATTCAAAATATAAAAAGATTTAGCCTGTTGATTTCCTGTATTAATCTCATACGTTGAATCTTTAGTTGTCCTAGTAGTGAGAAGATAACCAAAACAATTTGTGAGGTCCCAAAGTTCTGCAGCTGCCTGCTTGGCTGGCCTCAGGATGAGGCAGCTGCACCCACTGGGCTCCTTCAGGGCAGCAGCACCTGAGGCAGCCTGAGAGGGCACTTGGCTGGGGCACCACTGCACCGTACAGACAGTAGCTTTTTACATGCAATGGAAATAAAACCAGCAAGAAAGGCTCTTTGTCCTTTGTTAAATTACCATCCCTTTTTGGTGTTTTTCAACTGTTCCTGTTGTTACCACAGTACTCTTTATCCTCTAAACTGAATGGGTGTAAACATGTTCCATTGGCTCCTCTTCAGCCACAGCAATAATGTAGTATTATTACTCAGTAGCCAAAACTTGTCCCTGGCTATTAAATTTCTAACTAAGCTTTATTCTGTTTTTATAAAAAATCAGAAGTGGCTCACTGAGCCAGAAGATATATTTTTAAATAATTATACATTTTCTTCTACTTTATTTCTAATTCATATATGGTCTGAAATGATGGTCCATATTTTTATATGCTTTTTATTCCAATAAAATTTCTGTAGGACATAAGTATATTTTTCTAACTTGAAGAACAGTATACAGGTATTTTAAAATAATATATTTTACACAAAACAAGCAATGCTTGTATCACTGACTACTCCACAAGAAACGAAAAGATGAAATTATTATGAAAGTAGGTAAGAGATATCCTTATTTTTTCATACGGTAAGCTTCGTTAAAGAAGTGGGTCTGTAGTTCAAATCTGTACTGATATATAGGTATTATTACTTTTTGCTGGGGTAATTTGTCTTTTAAAAAAAAAAACAACCCAAACATAAACTATATTTATAGTTAGAATTGATCGCTATGACATGCCTGTTTCACAAGGATATAAGAGTATGCTGACATAGGCAATGCTGGAAGGAAATGACTACTCTGTAATTGCAGTCTTGTAAAATGTGGTATTCTAAGGAGAAATTATGTTTTTCTGTAAATGTCTCTATTCTCTGTGTGTACAGGATTCTGTAGAGTAAGACAATAAAACCAGCTGAGTATCTGTGCAGAATTTCTGCTGTTGTACATTTCTGCAAAATTAATTAATCCAAAAATTTGGGATACCAGCCTACATAGGGTAAAGAATAATAAAAGACATGTGTACAAAGCAAGTAAATGGTCATACAGTTTTTCTTGACTAGACATGAATGGCTTAGAACATTTTTTATTTGTAAATATTTTCTACCCATTCAAAAGTAGTCGGATTAAGTGCTCACCTTGCAGGCATAAATTTTTTTCATTTGCTATGCTGTGTATGACAGGAAACGAGGTGGCTTGATTTAATATAAGCAATTAAAAACTGCTTTTGATTGTAAATCAGTTGTGGAAGACTGCAGCCTGTTGAGGATCTATAAACTAAAATTTACACTGAATAACAGTATTCTAACAGTCAATTGCATGAAAACATAGGGAGAAATACCTTTTGAATAGCAATCAGTTCCATTCAGTTTAGCAGAGCCAAATTTTGACACTTCCACTCTTCCAAAATTTTCTTTGGCAAAAATATATTCTATAAATGTTGATAATTTACAGGATATTCACATTTAAAACTATTTGTTTGAAATAAATTCTGCATTTGCATGAAAAAAAATGTATTGGTACTGTATTTGTTTTTCACATGCTGTGAATGCAGTAGACCATTAAAAAAAATAAAAAAAAAAACAACCCAGCATCTTAATATGGTTGTCAACATCATCAGGGTGCTGATGGCCAACAAAGCCATGGATTGAGCAGGGCAGGCAGCTTTGGTCCATCTCACAGCGGTAGCCAGCGGTCACATCAGCTGCTGGGCTCAGGCCTGCCACCTGCACAGGCAGGATGTGCCACCTTCTCTTGTCCTGACAGCTGATGAGTCTTCAGCACACAGTTTCCCATCTGTGGTAGAATCTTTACAGTACACATATTAAACTCTTAGAGAGCTGTATGCCTACACCTTGCCTTGAGGTGCCAATACTCCACGTAGGGGCCGAGGGTAGTGTTTGATGAGTAGTTTTACAAGGTGATGAGCTCCACGTGAAAATCCCTTCAGCTGCAATTAGGCCTGAATGAAACCTGGCTGCCAAGTTCCATGTAATAGTGTGAGACTCATCACGGTCTTTCAGCCTTAATTACTACAGCCAGTATTTGTGGTACCTGAGCTCAGTGATGCAGTCCTTCAGCCTGGCTTAAGAAGGAAACATGGTTTATGACCTAAGGTGATTTTTCTGTCTAGACCTTTGTTCACCCAGCAGGTCATGCATGTACCCAGATGATCTTGGATCATTCTACCATCTTGATGGCATTTGAAAGAGGGGACAGAAATTTCATGGTTTCAACAAAGGATAAGTCAGGGTGGGTGTGACCTTGGATCACAGCAGATTTGCCTCAAGGTCTGGGCTGGGTTCTTAAGGCTTGATCCAGTTGAGGCTTGAAAATCCCTGAAGATGGAGACTGGACAGCCTTCTCTGGGCAACCTGTGCTTCAGCCTATAACATGGAGATATTACAGGGTGACCATCTCTTCTTTCAACTCATGCCATTTGTCTTTCATCTTTCTGCCCTTCACCATCTCATGATTTTCCTGGGGGCTTCTGTAAGGTCCACCCCCTCACTGAAGGTATCTCTTAACAGGCTTAACAAGTCCAGCTGCCCCAGTTTCTCCTCACAGGGCCGGTGCTCCAGCTCTGCCATCTCAGTGGCTTCCCCTGGATTTGATCCAGTTTATTGATGTCTTGTACTGGAGACTGCAAGGCTGGATGCAGGATCTAGATGTGGTCTAACAAGTACTGAATGGAGGTGGATAATGACTCCCCTGGACCTCTGGCTCGGCCCTTGTTCATTCAGCACATGCTGTTGTTGGCCATTGTTACTGCCAGGGCTCACTGGTGGCCCATGTCCCTCCAGGACCACCAGGGCTGTTCCTTCAAAGCTGGTCCCAGCAGCTGGTCCCAGCCCATACCAGAACAGGGGTGGTTCCTTCCCAGGAACAGGGGCCTAAGAGCACCATCAGGCCCTGATTTCCCCCACCTCTTCAGGGCTCCCCCTGCTCTCCCTGCCCATGGCTCATGACACTATTTCAGCCCAGCCTGGGGCCATCAGTCCCTGCCCCACTGACGGCACAGGACATTGTGGGCCATCTCTCCTCTGCCCTCCCTGCTGAGTGTGGCTCTATCTGCAGGCTGACAACCCCAGGACAGGCAGCTATCCCAGAGCAGTGCCTGACCCCAGTTCCCCTCACAGAGACTGATCCTGATCTGCAGATTGATGTCTCTGTCTGACCTCAGCCCTGCCCTGTACCTGGCCACACTACACAAGTTTTCTCTCACCTGTTGAGAGTATCACACATGGTATGTCAGTGAAGATCTGTGGCTATCTGAAGTGAAGGAATTGAAGAGACTAAAGACAAAAGCAAGGAGGAAACCAGACTTGATAATTCCCCCTTCAAGGAACCTGTTTTTCATGGTCTGTATGCACAGAGACTTGAAGTTCATGCTATTCAAAACCAGGCAGAATTCATTTGTACTCTCATTGCTTTGCATGTGAAAATCCAGGCTTGCCCAGAATCCTGATTTAATTCTCCTACAGCCTTGTAAGCCCTTTCATCTACTCATACCTTGAAATACTTCCCAGTAGCAGCAAATGGTAAAAATGATAAAACAACCTTAGGAGACAAATCATTGGAGTTTTACCCTCTTTACTTGTATCCCAACATTTCAAGTCTATGAAATTGCTTTGTTGTTACATTTTCTAGAGGACAATACTGTGATCCCTTTTCCGCCCTTTATCATCACAGCACTGATGAGGGCCACCAGCAGCATCTCCACCACAGCCCTCAGGTGCACCTGGGCGCGTGTCTGAGCCTCCTCTCGGGGACAGGGAGCTGAGCCCAGGAAACTATGTGTCGGTGCGTCCGAACGGAGTCCGGGTTCTGTACTTCACTTTAGATACAATTGCTATGGGAAATCCTAAAAACAGTGAACAATTTTAAACTATGTCAGGGGTTTGGGTCTTTTTCCTTTCACAGCAATCTCTCTACATCAGCTGACACAAGGCAGTAACAATAAGCTATAGAGAAAGACGATTTTTTCATCTTTAAATTCCCGGCCAGCTGTTCAGCTGCCGGCTGAGTTGCATCCTAAACCACAGGTAACGTGTTATTTGACAGGGGGTAAATAACACACCCCCTAATCATCTGCTCTTCACCGCGTCCCGCAAAGCGCCCACAAGTCAGGGCAGAAAAACCTCTCGGGATAGGCAACCGCAGCTCAGCGGGTCCAAGCCCGCTGCCCGCTCTCACAGCGGCTGTGCTGTGTTTTCCGCGGCTCTGGAGAAGTGCATGGCTCCGAACCCCCTCCCGTGCCTGAGCCCCGCGGGGAGAGCACGGTCCGGCGCACACGGGCTGGGCTGGGCTGGGGTAGCCTCTCACCCCTCAGCCTCCCTGGGGATATCGCGGGACGGCCCGGAGGAGGAGGACAATGAGGAAAGGCGGTGCCGGATTCAGCCGCNTCCCGTCAGCGCCGAGCGGAGCCTGGTGTGGGGCCCCGGGCTGGCCGCGGGGCTCACCGTGCCCGTGCGGTACTTCTACATCCAGGCGGTCAGCGCGGCCGGACGCAACTTCTCCCGCTCCCCGCCAGGTACCGTTCGTGTGCTCCGGGCGGGGGGGGCGCGGAATGAACACCCTGCCCCGGGCTGCGGTTTCGCCGCAGAACCTGGCTGGAGGTGCCCACCCGTTCTCCTCTTCCCCTCCTCCTTGCCTCCTTCCTTCCTTTCCCCGTTCCGTGCGGTGGCTGTGCCATCGCTGTTCCCGGGCTGCCCCCCGGTCCCGCACCGCCCGGAACACGCAGGACGGTAAGCGAAGCACGTGGTCAGACCCTCCTTTCTTCTGGTGCTGCCCAGTGCCTCCTCTGCTCCCACCACTAGTCTACTCTAAACAGTATGGGATTTACAGCAAAGAACCAGTAAGTGCAGAAAGAACCAGTGCTCCTGGAGCTAGTGGACGTAAAATCCCAGTACACAGCTGGGAAGTGGTAACGTAATTGTTTTAATGCCGCACACACACCAGTTGCTTAAAATTTCTGTCTCAGTCAGCAGAGCCCTCTGGGCTCTGTTACCCTACTGCTGCTCCGTTAAGGAGTAATTTTCATTTGTTGATTACTCAGCACAAGCACAAACCATCCCATGACACTTCTCCTGAGGGTGGGAATTGGGTTTGTTCTTGCAGGCCAGTGGTATGATGGCAGTCAGCTGTTTGCTGCTGCAAGTTAACTTCAGACACTGTATATTAATAGCTTAAATTTGGAATAAAAATTGCTTTTGTGTCACAGATTCCATAATGAAGATAACCCTGAGATAGCCCTAGAGAAAATCCGGTGTTGTTGATTAACGCAGGGTAGAAGCTACTTAATTTGCTGTGTATTGTTTACGGTTCACAGAGATGGTACTGAGAGGGCAGCTACCAAGTATGCACGACCTCTTCATGTCTGGTTAGTTAGAAAGCTGCTGCTTGCAGAACTAAAGAGTAGACATGTATTATACAGGGTATGTCTTCAGTCTGACGGAAATGTGGATTTTGGATACTTCAGATATTTCAGCTCTGGGCTTTCTCCATCTGCTGCTGCAGCTTGGTGCTGGATTTTGCAGTTTTGTAATTGCAGTCCAGAATGCAAACTGCACACTCACTGCCAGTGCCGAGGAGGCTGATGGCAGCTGCACAGGGAGAGCCTTGGGTTCAAACAACAGGTTGCTAAAGGTGAAAAGGTGTGAAGTTCAGCTGAGTTCTCATGCTAGTGTAAGTCCTCCAAGATGAACTAGTAGGACATGAGTACTGAGAACCTAGATTTGATTGCAGTGCATTTGTATTTATGTTAATAAATTCAGTGTCACAAGAAAGTTTCCAAGTCCCAATGCCATCTGGCATGGAGTGGTCTTCATTCATCCCATGACCTGCTGTGGCCTCCACTCAAAGACAGAGCATGTGTGCTGCCAGCAGGGAAGAGCTATTGCCGCAGCCTGTGCTAGCTGCCGTCCCATGCCAAGAATTGTTTAGGAGGGTGCCAAGGATCCTTAAAAAAATGAGTGGTAGAGTTGATCATATTCCAGTGCATGAGCACTGTTTAAAATATTCATAGAGAACCTTGACTATAAACT
Source organism: Illadopsis cleaveri (assembly GCA_013399915.1). Lineage (NCBI taxonomy): Eukaryota > Metazoa > Chordata > Aves > Passeriformes > Timaliidae > Illadopsis > Illadopsis cleaveri. The sequence continues at coordinate 415,837 of VXBB01018435.1, forward strand.
TTCTGTAAAATGTCATTAAGAATTACAATTGACAATTGTATTTATTCAGGCAATATAAACTCAATACTTCTCAAAATATACCTGTTGAGATAGCAAAAAATCCACATTATCACCTCCATTGCAAAACATGAACACTGTGATCAGAACAGCAGAGCTACGGTTAAAGCATTACATTTGTGACATTTGTCCAAATCTATTAAATTGTTTTTTGTGTGCAGTTCAATCAAGTGGGTCAGGAGTTACTGGAATCCATTATAAAACTTGTATAGCATAATTAGTAGATTTTAAATCCAGATTTGTTTTCTGAATGTCATGTCTGTTCAGCAGAATTGATATGCACCATTGCACATTACACTGGAATTTCAACTCAGAGGCTGTAACTGTTTGACATGCCTTTGTAGGAAGATGTCAAATGATGCAGAATTCATTCTTTCCCTAGAAAAGTTATTTCAAAGATTAAGAAAATCCCTACTGAAAATGCAGGACTTTCTTTTAGTGTAAACTGCATAGACTTTTTTCCTTTGGATACTTGGATATGCCTTATCCTTCTTTTCTGCTAGATATTATGCTAGGTTTAACAACTGCCAGCCATGTCTTTATATACTATTGACCGTGATAAAAGCAGCTGTTAACTGTTGTTCAGATGATCTACGTACTCTGCTAACAGATATTTTTCGAGGCCTCCCAGGTATTCTTGCAGGTTTAACCCAATACTTTCAAAGAGGAGGGCATGCTGCTTCCAGCTCTTGTTCCAGTGCTGCCAAACAAAGTTGTACATCTCAGTTCACTCGCCTGTGTACCCAGGCACGGCATGACTTCCCTTCAGGTTTTGGTTGACCATGATCCCTGGGCTTTTGTCATGGCCACACACAAGACCTGTGTTTGTTTGTTACTGGATATATGCTCTTGCATCCGACTCTCTGAAAGTATAGGCTAATAATTTGTGTGTCTCTTTAGTGACTCTGTCGATTTTATGATTTCCATCTGTGAAAGTAACCAGCAACAATTCCAGTAAAACAGTTGAATCAAAAAACTATTATTTTCAGACCTTTTAATTTCTCTTCAGCATACATGTCAGAAATAGGGTGATTAGGTTTTTTTTGTTCTTCTCCAGCAATTTGCCTGAATCAGTATCTTGTTACCTTTTCCCTCTTTCCCTCCATTTCATCGCTTGTTCCTCCTTGCATGGCATACCTCTTTTGCAAGCTGCACGGAAGAAAAAAAATGCATAAAGCAGGTGTCATTATCTGGATTTCTTAAAGTATCCCATTTTGATTGTGTCTATATTTTAGTCGCTCTTCAGTACTGAGAAATTATTTTGTACCTTAAATGCTGTCCCAGACATATTTTCAGGATAACAGAGAAGTACTAGCAGTGCTGATTCAACAAGGACACATTTTTCTTTTATAATTCTTTTGGATTGAGAGAAACAAAAAAACTTGAGTGAAAGTACCGTGGTAACTTCCTCCAAATAAAAAATAAAAATCAGCAAAAAGCTGTTATGATTAAGTATGCAGTGGAGGCCTTGGCCCCATTACACAATGAATGTTGTAAATTACAAACAAGAAGTCTGTTGCCTCAAATGAATTATTTGTACTTACATGAAATACTCGATCTCATTTTTCTTCTCCTTGACCTTCAGTGGAGTTAGCTTTTTCCCAGAGAGCTTTATTATCAGTCACTTCCCTTATCAAATGATTCCTATGTCTAAAGTGCCACTAACTAAAACTAACATATCCTTTGAGTAGATCAAGGGCTCCTAGTGTCTAGAGCAGGACATTCATAACCAGCAGGGAAAAAGACCCAAGTAGTTATTTCCTGTAGGTGAGGACGAGGATATAAAATTCAGTAATATTTGACTTGTGATTTTTCAATAGTCACTCATTTTTATGACAACTGAAAACTTACTTTTCTTCAGTGGGAAATCACTATGCCCAGTAAAAATGCTGTTTAATAAAATGGGTACAGGGAGACAAAGACATGATACCAACAGGAAACTTTTCTTTGTGAACCTCCTGACATGCTCTGGATTTGAATTCTTCATCCAAATGCTACTAGGTGATAATTATAGGGACAGAGTACTTGGTTAAAGTCAGCTACTTTGAAGCAAGTTAAAAATGGTGGTTGTGACTTGCAGTCACAACTTTAGAGGCAGAGAGGTTCATTCCTTTGGGAGAGTCATTTAATCTGAGTATTCCTGCACAGTATTTGACTTGAATCCAATTTCACGATCCAGTGATCTAGGGAAGACATGATTGATCATTAAAAGACTTGTACTTACCACATCAGTGCATTTGTTTCTGGATGCAAAGTGTAGAGTTAACTGTGACATCTCAGTCATGTAGTGCTGTTGGGACATATTCAGATTTTAGTAAAAAAAAAAAAAATTTTGATTTTATCTGAATTTTTTCAGTTTTCATTTTTTTCTGTATACTACTTGGTGGTAGCATTCATTGTATTTGTTTGGTTCACAATGCTTAGACTGTCACACTTCATGAATAATTTGTCCTCCTCTTTTTTATTAATAAAGTTGACAATGACCACTTGTGATGGAATTAAAGAATATAACATATTTATGTTTATGCATTCTCATATTGTCCATAAATTATTCCATATCTTAGTGCATTAATGATGAAATGTTGGTCAGACAGATGTCCAGGGAACATCTCTACTATCTATCATTCTCTTATCCCTGCTTTTCAGTAGCTGGGACTTTAAATGTGCAAGACAGTCAGCAGCAGCCCAAAGCTGAACAATTTGTATGTGACTCCTGCATGCTGCCTTTCCACAAGCTGGCAAGTATTCTTTTCTCCTGTTACTTTAACTTGGTTTCCTGTCTTTCTTACTCTAGAGGAAATTATTGTTCCTCAGAGCACTAACTTGAAAACTTAGAATAAAACCTAATCCTAGTTTCAAAATACTGTTAGCCTTTTCTTCTGTCTTGTAATCAAATATTTAACTTTTTATTTACACCTGCAGGTTTTCCATTTAGAGGTGTGCAATGACTAAGAATATTTGGAAGGATGATATTTCATCACTGGAAACTAGTTTTACCAACTTGGTATAATTAAAAAATTGTAGTGAAAAATAAATTAAATTCCGTGGTCTTAATTCAGTGGAGTTTGCTTCTTACCTTTATTTACTAGATGTGATTCTCATTGCTTAAAGTGATTTTGTCTGGTTTTCTTTTCCTCTTGCCAGGGAGAACACAGTTTAAAGTGGTAATTAAAGCACTCTCTCCAAAAGAAGTCATCAGAAGTTACACCCCTCGGCCTTTGGATAGAAATGATGGCACATTCCTTATGCGGTATCGGATGTATGGAAGTGTCACAAAAGGCTTAAAAATTGAGATATTTTATGGTGATCAGCATGTGGCTCAATCACCTTATATTTTGAAAGGTAAGGGTATTTTTTGATGTAGTGTAATGTGTCAAAGTTCTGATTTAGGGTATATTTGAAACTGCAGTACCTGGGCTGTGGTAGCTGTGGACAGCTCAAACAGTTCTGAATCCCCCATGTGCCTGGCAGGTTCACAAAAATGGATCTTCATTTACCAGAGTAATTTCATCCTGATAACACAAAGTCTTGTATTTCTGAAAAGAGAAGAACATTGATGCAAAATTCCAGAAATTATAGGAAGGATGATTTCCCAGGAAAACTGTAGAAAATATGGTATAAAAAATGCCAAGCCACTGTAATGTATAAATTATGTGTGCTGTAGAATCACAAATACAGACTCTGGGTGCTTTGTTTTCCACAGAACCAGTTTATCATGAGTACTGTGACTGTCCTGAAGAAGACCCTGAGGTCTGGCAGGATGTGATGTCCTGTCCATCCCAAGAACCTCAGATTACAGAAGACTTCATTTCATTTCCCACCATTGACCTGCAGCGAATGCTGAAGGAAATCCCAGCAAAGTTCAGCCAGTCAAGAGGTGCTATTGTTCATTACACTATTCTAGATAATCACATCTACCGGCGCTCCTTAGGGAAGTACACAGACTTCAAAATGTTCTCCGATGAAATGTTCCTGTCACTGGCCAGGAAGGTACCGCTTTGCATCTTGTCAGACTATTAAGGCAATATCACAGAATCACTGAGTGGTTGGGGTGGGAAGGGACCTCTGGAGAACATCTAGTTCATCTCCCCTGCCAAAGCAGGTTCACCCAGAACTGGTTGCACAGGATCACCTCCAGGGTGGGTTTTGAATATCCACGGCCTGTCTGGGCAGTCTGTTGCATGCCTCCGTCATCCTCACAGGAAGGAAGTTTTCCCTCATATTCAGATGGCACTTCCAGTGTTTAAGTATGTGCCTGTTTCCCCTTGTCCTGTCACTGAGCACCACTGGAAAGAGTCTGGCCCCGTCCTCTTGACACCTGCCTTTAAGATATTTGTAAGCATTGATAAGATCCCTTCTCAGTCATCTCTTGTCCAGGCTAAACATACTTAAATATGGCAGTACTGCAATTGTTGTATCTTCAGATGTATAATTCCTGAAGTAAGATTTGACATTTGTTTTTCTATCAAGACAACAGTTGTGTGTTAGAAGTAATGTGTGTTTGACATTACTGCTTGCCCTGGCAGTAATGAAAATGCTTGGAAAGCTCCAAGGGCTAAGGCTCGACTGTGATTTTGTGGCCTCTGGGTGTTCCTTTCATACTCGCTTGCAGGGCAGAATTTTGGAATTCATATATTAAGCACAGCTAAATCTATGAACTATCCAGTAGGTGCACTGAGTCTGTGTGACATGAGAGACCTGAGGAATAGATGTAAGAGTGACAAACAGCTTCTCTGTGTTATTATCCTTTCTTGGGTACCCATTTAGGTTCGTCTGCCTGACGTGGAGTTTTATCTCAATGTTGGAGACTGGCCAGTTGAGCATCGGAGAGCTAATGATACCCCTGGCCCTGTGCCTGTTATCTCCTGGTGTGGCTCTGTGGATTCCAGAGATATCATCCTGCCCACATATGATGTAACCCACTCAACTCTGGAAACCCTGCGTGGAGTCACCAATGATCTCCTTTCCATTCAAGGAAATACAGGTGAATTAGAGACCGTGGATCTAAAAAGATTTTGTGATTTCTATCAAAGAAGCAAGGTCCATTCAAATAGTGTGTTAAAGTCTTCAATTCCAAGTGCCCTAGCACATCTCTGAATACAAGAAGCTTACTCTTTACAGATTGCAAACCCTTCTCAACACTGCCACTAAGCAGGTGTATTGTTTAGAACCAAAATTTAAGAAGTCCAGTTTCCAATAAACGTTAATTTTACATTAAAGGTATCCAGAAGATACCTACTGTGACCTGGCAAAGGAAAACTGAATGTAATTAAAAGGTCTTTCTTCTCAGTAAAGGACTCAAATATGCTTCTTCTAATCAAATACTAACCCTTTTCCTGACTGTGCTGTGGCCCAATGTTCTGTTTATAAAAAATTAATTTGAATCCTGGAAGAAGTAAGCTGATATTATGCTGCAGTCTCTTTCAAATGAGAAAACATTGACTATATGAAAAAATACCTCAGAGTGAGATCTCCTGAATTGCTTTTGTGGCTTTGAAAGAAGAGTCAGCTTTATTGACAGATGTCTTCCTCCCCCTCAGGAAATTAAAGTATACTTAGGGATCAAACAAATGGCATAAGCAATACCTAAGGAGTAAAACTGAAGTGGAAAGTTATTTTTTTAAATTTAATTTGTTCTCAGTTCCACTTTCCTTTATTAGTTTTTAAATTAAATATTTGAATTAAATGATCAGGTAGAGGCATTGTGTGTTTACTCATTTAGTACAGCTGCTTTTCCAATTAGGAGACAGTAACAGACTGCTCCATTTAGTAGGTCCTTTAGGGAAATTTTCAGCAGAAAGGTGAGGAAGGGAATAGTTAATGTTTTTAAAAGCAGGCAGTAAGCAGAGATTCAGTCTTTCAGACTCTTGCTAAGTGTTTCGAGGACACAACATAGCCATTTATTTTCTTTTTTAGGGCATCATTAAGTGGTTCTTTAAGGACCTAGCTAAATTGCTGGGTAACAGAAGTGGATTTTACTAAAGAAATCTGGTTATTGTGGCAGGCTTTATGGATGGAGAATTGCTTTAATTATTAGTATTTTCCTTACATATGTTATTATAATCCCTTATGTATCTTTCAAGATAGTTGAAGTTATTGAAATACACAATTGTTGAGTGGAAAAACAATTCTTTGATTTTCTTTTTACGAATTTCTCATCCCAAAATTCAAACTAGAATTGGGAGTTTAACCCTGTGATTAATAAGTGGTTATGGGAAACCATGCCTGTCCTACCATGTCTCCAAGTGTAATGCCATTGTCAAACCAACTTCCTGATTTGCCCTGAACAGATCCTGAATATTTCTCTGCTGTTTGCTTTTGCCTTCTCACTCACTGCTCACAGGCCCCTTCTGGGAAAACAAAACTGAGCGGGCTTTGTTCAGAGGTCGAGACAGCCGAGAAGAACGTCTCCATCTTGTCAAGTTATCCAAGGAAAACCCAGAACTACTAGATGCTGGAATAACTGGGTATTTCTTCTTCAGAGAAAAAGAAAAAGAGCTGGGGAAGGCTCAGCTGATGGGCTTCTTTGACTTCTTTAAGGTAGCAATCAAATTACAGTTTTGGATTAGTTTTGCTGTCAAGTTCTTACCAACTGAAAAGACAAGGCTTACTTTTGTTAATTCTTTTCAGTAAACAAAACAATTATGCTGCTGTGGGAGCATGGGTCCATATAGGGTAGATAAACCACCAGTAATCAATGTGCTAGTGTGACACACTTGTAAAGAAAGCCAAGAAAGACCTTTAGAGAGACATCTTGGCTTCTTTTTTTTTTTTTTTAATAGACTGAGAAATTGGATTTCTCATGATCAGGGTTTCTTTTATTTGGGGTAGATATGAAAACAGTGGACACAACAAATTCATTGTGAGTACACTATGGATGTCAGAAAGAGTTTGTAGTTACAAATTAGAAAAATAGATGAGTGTTTTTGTTGTACTTTAACATACAAATTCTACTGCAAGAGAAATAAAAAATAAAGGGGACAGAGTCCTGTATAAAGGCATTATAATATATAGCAATTGAGATTCTGTTCCAAAGATGGGTATTTCAGAAATGCTGTAACAGCCAAGAATATCTGCCAAAGCTGTACATTTATGGTTACTTTTAGTATGATGTTTCAGTTTATTTTATGTAATAATGCCTCTCACATTATGCTACCTAATAATGTTAAATCAGAATAAATTTACTCTGAATTGAAGATTAGTTTTATTTCCTTCTCTGCTGTAGCCCTTGCTCTAAACCAGGACACTTCAATAGGGTACCCATCAGGCAGTTCACATGATGCAGAGGTTCTTGACTGTCAGCCTGTTGAAAAACAAATCCTTTTTCCGTTATGTTACCAAGAAGACTATGAAACTACATGTGCTTAATGCTAAAACAAGTTTGAAGAAGAAAATTAATAAACATGATTACTTTTTGCCTGTTAAAATAATATTTTATACAGTCAGTGTTCCCATTCTGATACACTGTTTTTTCCTCTCTCTTCACACTGTAGTACAAATACCAAGTGAATGTAGATGGCACTGTAGCAGCTTACAGGTTTCCATACCTCTTGCTGGGTGACAGCTTGGTATTGAAGCAAGATTCCCAGTACTATGAACACTTTTATATTGGATTAAAACCTTGGAAACATTATGTTCCGGTTAAGAGAAACTTAGAGGACTTGCTAGAGAAAATAAAGTGGGCTAAGGTAAGTTACATTATTGATTCAAGTTCAGAGTGATAAACAAATGTGAACAATTTCTCTTAATAGTTTCTTCTTTTGTATTTACACATATATATTTTGCATGAACTCTGTTGAGATCCTGGAATAAAGGAAGTACATTTTGTTGTTAGTATAAAATGGGAAGGCCTTATTTGAAGTATCCATCTCTATTTAGGGCAATACTTAAGTGTTCATTTTAGGTATGGGCAAAAGGGTTCATGAGTCAGACCCTTAGTATACTGACTAAGGTAGTTGTGAAAAAAACAACCAGATTCCTAGATACTACTTAATTAATGCTATAGCTTTTTTAGGCCTTGACTAGAGCAGAAGTTACTACATGTTCTGTTTGAATGTACAAAAAATTGCTGCTCTCAGTAACATGCTCAGAGTGAGAGGCTGAGATCCTTTAAGCAAACAGATACAATGATTGAAAACACCATTTGTGCTTTAAGTCAAAGTGCTATTTAGGTTAAAGAAAAACAGGAGGAGTTTCTCTTCTGAAAGTACTGTAGTTCTGCCTAAGGAATCAGAGGAGAATACTAAAAGCTTTGAAACATAGACCTAAAAAACTTGAGAATAAATACGTGAATTCATGCAGTTATTTTTAAAAAGACATTGAATTCCATTGCATTGGACAGGACAACAGCTGTCGTTTTGTCCTCTGTAGAACTAAGTAGGTCTGGGAGATATCAGAACTGATTTTGAAGAGAGTTGTGGCTTGGACAAAACAGGAGAGCAGTAGTCAACTGAGATTTCAAAATTGTACAGTTAGTCATGAAAGTTGTTATTGATGGCCCTAAGGTAGCAGTAGTGACAATAAAAGCAATGCAGTATTTTTAAACAAATCTGCCACTTTAATCATGCCTTTGCAGTCTACCAGTAATTGCAGTTAAATTTGCAGATTTGAATAGCCCATTTAATAAAACTTGCAATGCTACTGTGGCTTTGAGTAACTCACTGATTGCTCTGTTATTCATTTGCCCCCTCTGAATTTTCCAGAAAAATGATGAGGAAGCAAGAAAAATTGCTAAAGAAGGACAACTAATGGCAAGAGAATTACTTCAGCCTCACAGGTTTTACTGCTACTATTATAAAGTGCTCCAGGTGAGTACAATGGATCACTTTATTACTCTTCCCCCAGCTGCCACTGCTACCGATGCTACAAATTTCATATTCAGTCCTTACTTAGATCAACAGCAGACATGGTACGTATTACTCGTAGGAGATCAGTGTGAAGAGCTTTCCTAAACCCTGCTTCCTCAGGAAAGAAGCTATCTGACATCATAGTTATTTTACAGAATCAGGAGATTTTTTTTTTGCCCCCAACCCCAATCAGCCCTGTTTTCATTGTCATTTGGTATTTGTTTTCCAACAGATCTCTGTCGGAAATAATCTGTATATCCAGTTTTCTTTCTTTTTCCCTTCATACTTCTCACACTTATATCATGAGCTACTCTACTACAAAACAATAAATATATGGAAAAGAAGTTCCAGAAGAGTGACTAGTAGAGTGTAGGGGGTGAAGTAGGCCCAGTAGTCATTTCTTCCTTAGAAAATGCAAATCTCTAGTGAAAGTAGTTTCTCCTCTCTGAAAGTATGGATTTCTTTTTCCTATACTGCTGTGCAGCTAGATGTCAGCTTCACCAGCCACAGGTTAACACGAAGATTGGAACTGTTCAGTGTACAAAAATGACATTTTTATGCAGTATCTGCATAAAGTGGTTAGGCACAAATGATGACAATATTCAAGTTACCATAATAATAGGCGGAAACATGAAAGGAGGCTTTCAGAGGCAATGTAGCCTATTAGTAGGTGTGTTACAAAGACACCTTGTGCAGAGATTGTAAACAATGACATTGGGAGCCTGGATAAAGGTAGGCATGTGAGTGGAAGGGAGGAGGAAAATTCTGCTTCATGAATTATATGTTGGTGCTTATAGCATTCTTAAATGTTGTTTACATATTTCAGAAATACGCCGAACGCCAAGCCAGCAAACCTGAAATACGGGATGGAATGGAACTTGTACCTCAGCCTGATGACAGGGACTCAGTGTGCAGTTGCCACAGGAAAAAGCCTTTAAGGGAAGATCTGTAACTGTACTGGATGGAGACAATGACCCACTTAAAATGCAAGAATAGGAATTAAGCTGTGAAATCTAAGACTCTTATGCAGTAGCAGACATTCTTAGTTGTGTATTCTTCTTATATTTTCATACCCTTTTTCACGCTCATTCTGATCTGCAGTGTTGGTTCTCACAGTTTTGGCTCCATGACCATCACCAGACGGACACTGAGCCTGCAGTGAGGAATGTCTGGGAGATTTGTTTGATGCACTGCATCAGCAGGAAGAAGAGCGTGAAGCTGCTCGTGTTCCAGATGGGACCTTTTTACCGAAGTTTTATGAGGAACTAGTCAGCACAAAAGATCTTGCCATGAGTCAGTGCAAGTTACTCTAAAGGAGCATTTGTGATATGTTGAAACAGTGTTATGATTGCTTCATGAAGTTTATCTCAGTGTTAGATTGTTTCTTGTATACAAAACAATTTTCAAACTAGACAAAGAAAATGAATATTTGAGATTCACAGATACCAGATCTGATCATGCTTTCAGATTATTTTGTGGTCTGTGGCAGGTAACAGACAATGTGATCTAACAGTCATCAATTTCAGAGGAAAATGGAGAGGAGGGGGAGAGATTAGAAAAATATGATTATAAGCATCATGGCTGTGAATCACCAGAAGTAAATGCTGCTTTATAACAGACTCTATAGGTATCACAATCATAGTGCTTTGAGTGCCAAGTCACCACTCTGATGACCTGTTTCCTGCCAGTGACTGTCTGTGACTGTAGGCACAGATCCACAAAAGGACTTGGGAATTTCAGGCCATGGGAAACACTGGTGTCTTAGTTCAACAATACTGTCTACAGTATTCTAGACCACATGAAATCTGAAATTTGTTTGCAGAGTTTTAGGTTTACCTTTTTTGTAATATTCTAGGTGTTAGAGTCCATGTAAAGCAGTTGGGAAGCTGGTTGTCCTCCTTGGTTTAATTCAAAGCCATTTTTTCCAGAGGGTGCCTTAGCTCCAGACTGGACAAGAGGTTTTCAGGTCTTCTGCTGAAGTTCATGTGCAGCCATGAAGCTAGCAATGTGAAATTCACAAGGGCAGAAGGATCTGGTCATACCCTTTTGATAAAGTCTGCCTTTGGATGGGGCAGAAGAAAAATCCTAGTCCTGGATGGAGCTCTGAATACCTTTGTTGATTTTTGCCCAAGTTTGTCTACTTAAAAATGCATAAATAGTCCTGGCAGGAGGCACCAATACCAAGACTAGTGTCCACAAGCACCGATTTCTGTGTTTTCATCTTGGCTAATGCAGGCTGCCAGAGCAGCTCCTGATCCACTACAGTCAGGTGAAAGCTTTCATGGATACCAAATTCTCCCTACACTAAAAAGAATTGAGATGTCTTTGGACAGTGGATTTGTCTGATTGATTTGGTGCACGAAACTTAGTGCTCTACACGTCATGCAGGCTTCATTCTTGGTTCTACATCCAAATTTCTGCATTGCGACAGGAGGAAATGCAGTATGCTAAATATGGAAAGAGCTTTGGCTTTCTAAAGAGATCAGTGCAGCTGTCCATCAGTCATTTATTACATTATGCCAGTTAAGAAGAAAACCTGTATCATGTTTCTCTACCCATAATCCTCTTTGTTCTGGTTCTAACGCTCATCTTTATAGCAGTTGTATTTTTATTTAGCATGAAAATCAGTCCTAGAATTTCAGGCTATAAGTACATGTTCAACTCATCTGACATAAAAGTTTCTACATCAAAGTTCAGGAACAGGGTTCCATTGTTGAAGCTGACACTTAAGACTGAGTATGTGCTCTCCTTTTGTGTATGGTCATTTTTACTGTATTACATGATCTTATTTTGGGAAATTATCCATTACGCCATGTGCTTTTTATATTCACCAGTGTTTATGGAGGTGATGTTCTCAGCAAAGGCAAGTAGGCGTAAAATATATTTAAACAACAGAGTTTTCATATTTCAAGTTCAAAAGTGATTCATTTATATTTTTTAAAATGGGAGAGAATAGGGGGAGTCATGACACATACTTCATGGTTCTTTGGAAGTACACGTGTAGGAAAGCTTGCCTAGCTTGAAACAGAAGTCTTTCAAACTGAAGGAAGAATCAGATAAAATTCAACTTATGAATATAAATAAATGTGAATATTTTATCCCTCCTTTCTTCCCTCATAAAAAGGGAAACTGTTCTTAATTCTTCTCTGCCAAAAAAAAGTCCTTGCTTTTATAATAAGTGTCACTTCGAAGCAAATACTGGTTTGTCAGCAGGGTGCCTTACAGATGCTTTTATCGCTTACAGGTAGGAAATATCCTAAAAAATATGACTGCATTCATCTTCTTGCTGTAATGAAAAAAATAGTACAGAGATGGTGAAACTTTTACTACAAGTCCATAGTCATTTGAGAAAATCTGGTTCAGTGTATAACTATAGCTCTTCCAAAGGTAAAAGAGGGCAAAGTCTTTCTTCTTTCCATTCGTGCCACTACATGCGATTTAAATTGTAATGAAGAACAATCATAACAATTTCCCCACCAGGCCAGAAAAGATGTCAGATCTATTTGAGTTTGATAAGAGGATGATACCCATTGGCCTGGTATGTTACAGCAAATGCTAAATATTGAGTAAAACCTGGTTTTGCAAGTAAAGGGTAATACATACGTTAAATAGAATTTTTAAATGGCATAGACTGGACTTTGTATTATTCTGTGGTAGTTCTTGAACAGCGACCGTTCAAAGATGTAAAAATCTTTTGGTGGTAATTTTGGAAAATTGTTACCATACCACAGTACTAAATTTTGCAATAGTAATTTCAGTTTTTAAATAGAGCGTAAAACCTGTCCTGTTTTCGTCAGCGATTTACCAGTGATGACAGAGGCAGGTTTATTTGTTTGAAATAGTATGTCCTAAAGCCCAGGGTCAATGTTTTCAAACACAGGGTTCTGCATAGAAGGGGTGTGACTTCCAGAAATGTTCAGAAGGTTCTTTACCTAAGGTTCTTTATTTTCTGATTTCTTCAACCTTAACACAACTTCATATAGTGAACACTGTTTTTATGTTATGTCATATGTATGTCCTAATATATTTAGGCACCCTCATTTGGAGGTACCCAACTCCACTTTTGTCTTGAAATGAGAACTAGTAAATCCTGATCTGTTCAACATAAAGGAGATAGTTTCATATATATTTTAGACTGTATTTTTTTACATTTACTTCAAGATCACCAATATACTGGTTTCGTGACAGAATTGTGCCAGGCCTGCCTTGTAGATTCATGATTAAAAAACCCTATAATCAAAGCTTGTCTGATGGAATGTTAGATTCAAGCATCCATGCTGGGAAGCATACGCCCGACATTTGTTACATTACAAAGTAAACTATTTAGTTAGGGAGGAGAGCTGACAAGCAAAACATACATCACCTGTTGGAGCACGTCTGAGAAGCTTGCAAAGAAACTATAATAAGGAAAAGAAGCATTATATAAACCTACGATATTATCAGCTCCTTTGGCACGGCAGTTTTGCAAAAATTTCGTCTGTAAGGGCGGTGATGAAGTGCAAGATTTTATATTAATATATTTTTGTTTAAGTTCGCATGATTTAATGGCTAGAATCTTCTTGTCTGTGGGAAATTTTATAGCATTTTAATGAGGCTATATAAGTACTAATGCTTGAGTTTTGAGTACAATGTTTCTGTATTGAGTTGTTCATAGGAAAATCTATATTGCAGCCAGTTGTGGCACTAGTTTTGGAATTTGCTGTGAGAAAAGGGAAAAGGGATTATTTGCATGTTCGTTTGAAGTAATTTTAAACATCTGTAGCACATTCCTTATTTGTGTCCCATCATGCAAGCAGTGATGAGCAGGAGGTGTGCTAGCAGGAGTGTGGCCAGCAGGTCAAGGCAAGTGCCTCTTCCCACCTCCTTGGCGGTTGTGAGGCTGCAGCTGAAGTTTTGTATTCAGCCTTGGACTCCCTGGTACAAGAAATACATTGACACCCAACATGGACCACCAAGGTGATAAAGGCAATAGGGCACATGGTGTATGAGGACAAGCTGAGTGAGCAGGGTTAGGTGAGCCTTAGAAAGGGAAGGCTTCTCAGAGGGGCACAGCAGAAATCCTAACAACAGACACAAACTGCATCATGGGAAATTCCAGTTAGATAACGGGAAAAAAATCCTAAACTGGTATCCCAAAGGAGATGAAGCTTGGTCTGCATGACCTCCAGATGTTCATTATTCTATGAATTACGTTTCAGTCACACAACAAGCATTTATCTAGTCACATAGCAGAAGGATGAACTCAGTTCTTGAGTGTCTCCAAGAGGCAACACGGCCTTTCTGTGCTGCACTTTTGACACTGTTCATGGTTATGTCTCCTTCAATAATACTGACAAAGTTTTGCACGTATTTTTGTGTTGGCTTGTAAGGCTATAAAGTTAGATATTAACATTAATTATACTTTTATAATATTAATATATATAATTAATAATTTACCTTACTAATATACATTATCACAATATATCCTAGTCATGCAGTACACAGAAGATTTGACAGAATTGAGATACGCTGATTTGGCATTACAGGCCTAGACTGAAAGTGCAAGACCTGCTCTTTGAAGAAGCTGAATATATACAGGTATGAGACAATTGTAAAATGTTGTGAATACAGTCATGAACCATCAAAGTGATTTTAAGCAGTCACTGAGAATATTAATATATTTATAAGTTATACATATGCTTAAATGCCAGCATGCTCTGTAGGCCACTGGTGACTGAGCATGACATATTCCCATCTCACTCCTAACACTAAAACTCAGGATCCATGTGTACCAGAAGTTGGCAGTATAATGGGGAGAGACTCAAGACAGCTCAGCAGAATGCCAGGAGGGCCTACCCCTACAGGACATGTGAAACATGATAACCTTCCTGCTGAAACCCCACAAATTACATTATCCTGGATGGAACCTGTCTGCAAGGCGATCAGTTCAAGTTGTACTTGTGAGACCTTCCCCTGTAGCTTATGTGACTCAAAGACCTCGTTTACCATTAGCAGATGATTTTGCCTGTCTTTGGGTCAACAGTAGCCACACTCTCAGCTATTCTTTGTCTCCCAAAGTGCCCAGCCAAGCTGTTTCACCACTCTAGCTGCAGAGATCTGCCATCTCATGACTGATAGCCACAATAAACCAAAATGGTTGCTACCACGTTCATATCCTGCAGATCCAACATCTGATTTCATCTTGCATGTTACTCTCACCAAATTTTTCATTGTTGCAACAGGAAGATAATTTGAGTATCTAACTAACTTTAACAGGAAAATCTCCTCTCAGAGTGAAAGTAGTTTAGAATGAAAACTGGGTTTGCTTCCAAATGATGATTTTTTTTGCTCAGGACAATCAGCTTTTACCTCAGTAAGAAGGTAGTTTTGTCAGCACAGTTCATTTCATTTAATGAATGAAAAAAAGAAACATTATCCCCAACCAAACAAAAACCATCTTGCAGGTAAAAGCTGTTACTCTTTTTAAAAAAAGATGCCTGTTACAGATAGGTTGGTATGTTCTTTGTAGTGAAGGCAAAGTCTGGATTGAACTTTATAAGCAAAGTAAGTTTGAAGGGATGTTTCAGGAACAGGCTATCCTGTATTACTGTGCACTGATGGTGATCTCCAAGATTAGATAATTCAAAACAGTGCAAATAAGAGCCTGGATTATACAGTAAAATTTTATTTGCTAAAACATAAGATATAGAAGAATCAAGAAGACATTATACCTCTGACATAAGCACTCAAGCAAAATCCTGTAGTGAAGAGATTCAACTCATTCTGGCAAATGCCCTTAAGTTTATTTAGGCTTTTTGGCAAGGTGAGTTATTTAGAAAATGTCAGGAATGTATGTTACTGATAGAAGTTGCATCTCTGCCAATAAATTCTGCTTTCTTCTGCTGTAGGAACAAACGTACTTTAAATGTGGCCTAACCCTCACTGACAAATTCCAGCATGCCTTTTCACACTACAACCAATCCATATTATTTAGACTTTGGTATTTCCTCTATTCCCTGAAAGATTTATTTGTGTCTGTAAAGTAACCAGTAGTCACACTGATCCCAAACTTCCTGTAACTAAAACTGAAGTATAGGTGTGAATTTTAAATCCCTGATTTGTACTAAATTAACTTTTGACTCTTTAAAAAACCAACCATTTAAAGGTGATAGAGATCACATAGATTATGACTTTCTAACAGTTGTAAATATTTGGCAATACTTAAATGCAGGTAGTGCATAGACAAGATGCAGAATAATTCTCAGTATTTACTGTGAAATAGTATCCAAATTCTGGTTGCCTGTGGGTCAGCAGATTTCCCTGTGAGGAAATCTTGTCTCAATCAAAGTATTCCCAAAGATCCAGGAAAACTGACCTTTTTCTGAATATTAATAATACTCTATGTATAGTGAATTGTTCACTGGAATCGTTAATGGTTATTGCTATTTACTCTTTTGCAAGATAGATATAGATGATGTAGATGTATAGATATAGATAAAGATGTAGATATAGATATAGATATTTCCCTCATTGCAGTTCACTCCAGTCATAAAAGCATACATTATCAATTGGATCTTTTATTTCAAAATGGAGAGAGACATGGGAGAATTGGCAACTCAGAACACACAATATGTTCACTTAAGATGCCAATTTGAATGAGGTCTTCTCTAGGTCTCCTCTACCATCATATGCCTGTCCTATGAATCTAATGAAATAAAATCTTCAGGAATCTCACATGCAGTAGGTGTTTTCTCCATTCCAGTCCCAAGTCAGTATTACCCCAAAGCCAAACAATTCTTCTGCTCAGAAGTCACCACCTTCAACCTTCTCAAGCAGCTGTGGTCCACTGTCAAATGTGTTTGCTATATTTAATATCAAGTTACATCCTGCCTTGATGACATGCGGTAATGCCCAATTGTTGTCAAACTGGATCTGTTAAGTGGGTTACTAGGTGCAGTTGTCACCAGTTCCTTGATGGATTGTCTTGTTAAGGAGGCCATTAAAACATCACTTTTGATGGGGAATACAAATTACATTCACAAAGAAAGGCCAGACTCTGGTCCCATTAGAGTAAACAGCATTGGATTTTTCCTGAGTGCATTCAGTTTTGTAACAGTAGATAATGTCTTGAAGGTTACCTGATCCAGTGAAAAAATTAAAAATTATCTACTGTTCATAGACAAATGAAAAATTAGCTTACTTATCTTTAGGGTTAAGACACAGGACATCTAAATCTAGCTAAGCAGTTTCCTATTTCTAAGAACTTGATAGCTTAACAATCTGTCCCCTCAATCAATTCCCTTGAACGACTCCATCATTTGTGAAGTCTACCTAAAACCCTAAAGCAAATAAGAAATTATATGCATAACTGGCAAAGCTATGGAGATGAAAGATAGTTCATTGTCAGATTTATTTCTCATGGTTACAGCATCAAGTAAAAATTTAACAACCTCTGCGCAGATATGAAGAGCCCAATGAATGTGGATGATAAACTGTCATTTTCAGGACAACAGAGGGAACATCAACACCCACTGAATTCATTAAATTGGCCCTTGAAAATTGCATCGTATCAGATTGTAGTCTCCTACTTATTTCTGAGAGCAAAATGGTCTGTTCCTGAAAAGCTCTTAATTCTATAGAAGAAAATATGATACTGGTCACTTAAGTATTCCAATTTATTAAGTAAGAAAAAATTCAGACATTTTCTGGGGTTTCTCACTTAAAATGGTCTGGCTTTTACTGCAAAACTGTGTTAATTAACCACATTATTAATTTTGGACTTCTTGAAGTGAATCACTGTGCTATATTATCCCAAGTTAATAAGTGGTTAAAATTTTCCATACTCATCAATTGCATGGGAAATAAATATTTTCTAATTAAATAAATATATTCTGATAGTGCTCAAAGACTTAAAAGTGATTGCCTGAAAAGAAGACAGAACAAAACTAAGCTAAGGCTCTCTTTCACACAAAATACTGTATATTGAGTTGAATCTAAATGTGTAAAGTTTTTCCTCTTCCCTTCTTGAAAAAAATCATCCATTCATGAAGGATTGGTAGTTCACTAATTGCTGAGACAGATTTTCCTTTGGGAAAGAAATCAAGCAAAGAAAACAAATAATGAATTACAAAATTAGTGTTTCGACTTCACAGGAGCACTTGCTCCCGTCATGGAGCCAGCAGGTATTCCCTTGGCTGATATCTCAAGGTCTGAGAGCAATACCTTTCTGGCATTTCCCCAGGATCAAGCACTCACTCACAGTAGGGAAATCAGCCCCTGTATTTTCAGTTAAACCAATGCTTATTACAGGGTCCTTTCTGTTTTTCCATGGAACAATGCCATCTATTTATAGTTACAACTGCCTTATTTGTATAATACTGCACCTACATTTGTATTCTCTCTGTATTGTCAGACTAATACTTGTCTGGATTTAGCGTTGCATTTTCATTTAATGTTAAATTACATGTAATTGCTTTCTGTAATAAATTTTAATTTGAAGTACTGATGGGGATGAAGGCCTCTGGCAAAAACTGGCTCTTAAAACTGGCATGAGTAGTTTCAAAAGCTATCTTGTGAGTATAGCTGGACCTGCTTTCAAACAGACTATATTACTTTGACAGCTTTTTGATCACTGTTTCAAAGACTTTGTCTTTGAAATCAAGTTGCAGTATCATCAGCAAATCTAGGGTGTGTTTTCTCTTGTGCTTTATGTCCTCTTCGTCAATCAAGGATGTTGAAACTCTCTGTTATATAAAAGGCAAAAGGTTTTGTGGAACAGTATCTCCTGGCTTAATCAGTACAGGCTTTCTCCTGTTTTATTTACCTGATTTTATCCATCTAGCTGATCTAACAGCACTAACCATATATAAGAGGTTTATTTTAAAATAAAAAAACCTTAAGGATTTAGTTTGAGGTTTTTTGCCTGTGATAAAGTAAATAATGCAGGATAATATGCTACATGCTAAGAAGGATTAATAAATTAAAATGAAATAAAGTTTCTTCTTTCTCTGCTGCATTCAGAAATTCCTGTTACCTGGGGCTGGATCAACAGTGTGAATATGATAGTCATCTCTTAAGTCTTCACATTATTGACAAACTAGTACACATGCTGCTGTCATATCCAACTGGTCACAGGCTATCCAGAAATAAATGTATTTATTTGCTTATCTGGTAAGCTCTGATTTAAGAAACAGAGATTCTGCTTACTTACCAAACTGATGCACATTACATAAAAATACAAATGGACATACACAGTCATTTTAAAATGGATCTGTTGGGAGATTCAATTGCATGTCTTCAACTGTCATTGAAATCACTGACAAAATCTACTTTGTTGGCAGTAGGAATGATTTCCTTCTTCTATTATTCTTTAAGTAGTTGGATGTTCTGACAGGGAGGATACTCACCAATGCTCTCCTTCCTGAATGTTCTTAATGCAACTTTAATTTAAACTCTAGACCTATTCAGTAATAGAAGTATCATACTAAGCAAATATTAAATTTTTTCAAAATGACTGAGCGTCACTCCCTGGCAGCCACCAGACACCCTGGGCCCGGAGCAGACAGGGCTGGCTGTGGGAGTGCCAGCTCCCTGTGAGTCACCCCCTCCTCCTGGCTTGATGCTCAAAGGAAAAGGCCAATTTCTCTGCTCATTCCCAGCTGGTGGGAGGCACATTTGTCAAGCCATGACACGAGTTTCAGCTTAGGTTGCAGCTTACACCTGAATGTCAGGCTGTGGGGGAAACAAGCACTGTGGAAAGATACATGGACTCAGCAATCTGAAATGAGGGTAGTTTCAGTTTTCAGGGATGGCTTTCTGTGATCTTCATGAAAGCTGCCAGTTGGAAGGGACCTATAGGGATCATTGAGTCCAGCTCCTGGCCCTGCACAGGATACCCCGATAGTCACACCATGTGCCTGAGAGCCCGAAATCCAGTGTATCCCAGCCTCAAGGATGACCACAAGGATGATTCCAAACTTTCACTGGTTTCCTGTTCAGCCTCAGGTTCACCTCACATCTTCTCTCTGCTCTCTCATGGTACCCAAGTCTGTTTTCTGGACCAGCTCTTGTGAAAGGCCACTCACAAACCTGCTCCTGTCTGCTTTGCGTTTTGTTATTCCTGGTTTTTCCTTCTGTGCATGTCCTTTGTTTTTAATTCAGGGTCATGTACTTAGAGAGGTCACTCTTCCAGAAGGGAGGACTTGCTCTATATGCTTGCTTGTCCATCAGATGACTCTAATTCATCAATCATACACATATCCTCTGTTATTACTTAAAAAGGAGGAAAAGAATTCTTCAAGGGCCACAAGTAGTTACTTACAGCTAGAAAAGAATTCAAGAAAGGATATGGATATGATGACCTAGTTTTATTTAAAAAGAAAGTTGGGTAGGACTAAAACATTATTTTTCAGAGTATCTCCGTAAATTCTAAGCTGGAGAAAAAGAGCTGAGTTTCAGTCAGTGGTCATTTTCAGGAAAAATAAATTTAGGGATCTAGATGCTCTATTTCAACCTACTTTCTAAGTAGTGAATGTAGGACTGTACTTTATACCAATACATACTTCTATCTAAAAGCTTTTTCAGTATTAGTTTATTCTAATATAAACTATTTCTTCTAAAAATGTGTTCAGTTTCTCTTACATGAATATGATTTATTAGACCATTTCAAGTTCTTAAATTCTCTAAGGTTGGAACAGGAAAATCTATTCACACATTTTTTCTACAACTGTAAGTTACAAAGACTGTTTCTTCTATATTTGCAATTCACTACAGGATGCCCATATATTCCTTTATAACAAAGAAATTACAGGTTTTAGAGGAACAGATCTTCCTCCTTGTTGTATCCCTCTAAGGGGGAAATGGTTTTCCCTCTAAGGGGGAAATGGGTTTCCCCCAGAACCCCTGTAACAGATAGCCACATGGTTTGGTCCTTCCCCCCACAGTCCTTCCCCCTAAACCATGGTTGGCTGAGGGTGAATTTATCTATCCCAGAGAAGGGATAAAACCTGCCTGCATATGCTGTCCCAGCCCTCTTGCCCTGGCCACTTGCTCCTTCTCTCCTGCCTCCTGCGCCTGTCACCCCCAAGTAGGCCTGAGTAAACCATCTCTGCAAAGCACCATCTGTGGTAAGAGCCTGTTCTGATATCCTTTGCCCTGTTACCTATGATAGATTTCCCTAATACCTGAGCTAGTCAAAGATCCCTGGGGTGTCTGCGGGGGGCGACTTATCACCTCCTCTGGTGAGGAGCAGTTACCCTCAGGAGAAGAGTGCTGTACAAGTTAGGGAGTGCAATGCAAAGTAAAATGCATTCTACTAGTGGCTTGTTGAGTTCTACTACTGGCTGTCTCGCTGCTTTATAGTTGTGGCACAGGGTTGTAAAATAAGGCTCATTACAGTAATTTAAATCAGACAGTTATTTTTGATTGCCTCCAGTCTTTTCTGGGTCCCACAGTTACGGATGGGATGCACTGTGAGGTTGAAAACAACTGAAACTGTGATCCAAGGGAAAGCAAAGCTGAACATCAAAGTTAAGACAAACAAAACTAAAGGGAAGGAAGAACAGAAGAAACTAAGCACATAGAAGGCAGCTGTCTTTTGGAGTTAATTACAATAGACTGGAATTAATTTCTTACAAGCCACTTGAAAGCTGCTTGATAATTATAAAAATATTTATAGGCCAAGTTGACTTCCTTTGCTTATTCTTGGGAGACTGTAGATGGTGTATTCTTTAGGCAGCCTTGCCTGCCTGCTAGGAACCTCACTATGTTATGCAAGTTTCTAGTTTCTCTACTAAAGGGCCTAAACCTGATCAAGAGCCTGTACTGCCATGTACTGCCAAGTAATTCACTGTGCTGCAAGTACTGCCAAGTAATTGAAACAGAATATTCACAGTAATATACTTTCTGACCTAATTTCTCTGTAGGATGCAAGCATTACAGATCATTATCTTTCCACTTGCAGACAGACTTGGTAGTGTTGCAGCAGATACTGTCATCAAAATGAGGCTAGGTGCTGTAAGCATCATTTTACCATTTGGGGTATTCTCGGTAGTACTCATTCTGAATTGCCACTGCATGAAAGCATTACGAGTATTTGCATTCACTAAATGTGTTCAGCAAAGCAAGTCAAAGTGGATGAAACTAGATTCCTAAATCCACACTAATCTCTGCAGTCATAACAACTTGTCATGTTACTGACTTAGAGATTTGGTTCTGCTCTTACTAAACCACAGCTTTTTTTTTTTTTTTTT